>OZ007575.1:43272611-43625111 GCA_963931925.1 Onchidella celtica | reverse complement strand
TATCAAATGCTGTCTTACACTCAGACGTCCACTGGACCTTATCGGGTTGTCCCTTCTTAGTAAGGTCAGTAAGAGAAGATGACAAGGAGGAAAAATTTGGAATGAACTTTCTGTAATAATTTAAAATTCCCACTAAGCTTCTGACTTGTTTCTTTGTTTTAGGGATTTGCAACCCTACTAATTTGTCAATTTTTGTTACTTCAGGTCTCTGAACACCTCTACCCACGATATGTCCTAAGAACACTATCTCTGGACATGCCAAATCCATCTTTGCGGGTTTAGCAGTTAACCCAAAATGACGTAATTGTTTAAAAATTACTGTTAGTGTCTGAATATGATCAGACCATGTCGACGTATGACATGCTATATCGTCAAAGAATGACACGACATTAGGTATGTCCTTTAATACCAGTATGAGAATACAGATACTCTGGTCTCTCATGAAACCTCTGCAGCATATCAACGTGGAAAACCTTTACTGATCCATCAATGTGGATAGCGTAATCTACCTTCGAAACAATTCGCTCAATAACATAAGGACCTTTCCATGTCATCAATAACTTATTATGGTCCGTAGGTAACAACAATAGGACCTTGTCTCCTGGCTTAAAAATTCACAGTTTGGACCCTCTATCTTTATAGTTCTTTGCTCTTGCTGAAGCGATACTAGACGCTTCTTCTGCTATAGTGCGCGCTGAAGATAATCTTTCTCTTAAATCAACAAGGTCTATCGAAACCTTTTTAAACGGTTCCGAAACCGTGGGGATCTTTTGAAGAGGAGCCTGGGGTGTACGACCCTTATGCGTCGTCTTTTGGCACGCACTGCACGTCTTACAATATAACCGTACGTCTCTGTATACTGACGGCCAATAAAAATTTTTCAGAACTCTTTGCTTGGTTCTAGCACTTCCCATATGATCCGCTAATGGAACATCATGGGCCAGACGCAATACTGTAGCAATTAACGACCGTGGCACGACGACCTGCTTTTGAACAGAAGCCACTGTGACGTACATACGGAACAGAATGCCCCCCTGGACAAAAAAGGAAGATGACCCGTTCTTATATTTCCTCGTTTTCTCGGTTCGCGCTTCCCCAAAACATGGGTTTAATGATGGATCCTCCCTTTGTAATCTCGCCAAGCGCTCTGGCGTGATATCTAGGTTGACCGCTGGCGTCGCCAAAGGTCTAATCTTATCCTTATCAGCTACCTGCGGACGTGTTTCGACCGCGGCACAAAAGTCAATACCTTTTGATTTAGACCATGCCTGCACGTTCTCCTCGGAAGTGGAGTGAGCGATAGTTAATAATTACGGGGGGAAAGGAGGAGAGTAAAATTAACGCACGGAGACAGGGAAGAAAAGTCGTGCATGTCATGAGTGGGGGGTCTGAAGGAGGCGAAAGCGCTGTATAACTATCACTGCAAGTTAGAAGGTCCTAGGGAGCGGATCTGTGAATAATAGCCCATCGGGCAGAGATAAAAGGAAGCAGTCGAGAAGACTAGGAGAAAGTCTTTCCAGTTATGACTGGTATGTAGAATGTTGATTGATTATTATGATTGATGTATTATATTATATTCGTCTATTACCATGATGTGAATAAGTATATGTGAGGAATGTGGAAGTCCTTGATATTGGATATAGCAATGTGCGCCATGAGCTATAGATGAAAGTGAGTTCATGGATTTGTAGCGCGAGTGAGTAGTGTGTACTCCGATGGAGGTGTGTTACCGTAAGATGTGTGGTGAGTGAAAGGTGAACTAGTGTGTGTACGTTTCATGGGTTGTAAGGAGAGGTGGAGTGAATAGAAATGGTAGGGTATTATACCAATGTAATATTATTCTTGTAGGTGTCGGGGACGGGCCGCAGAGCCACCTCGATGAGCACAGGGGATAGGCCAGCATAGGGCCGGAGGCCACACCGAGGCCAGAAGTGAGGCTGTCAGTGCAGGACAGTAGAGGCACATAAAGTCGTGGCAGTCAGGCCACGGACAGGGACGTAGATATGAGAGTGAATGAGAGACTATATTGTTGCCATGTTGATAGGCTAGTGAACTGATACTATGTTGTTGCCATGTTGATGGCTATGGAAATAATAATGTGTTATTGCCCTGCTGAGGTGCTAGGGCAGTGCTAAGGTGTATGACAATAGGAAGGGGATATTGAGAGACTGCGGTGCCAGTAAATTATTAATGTACTATTAAGACCCTGAGGGGAGAGGCTGAGGCCGAAGTGCCCTTAGGAGTAACTACCGGATTGTGGATCCAAGGGAGAGTGTGTGTGAGAATAAGGCCGTTGTACGGCAGTCATTTCAATAATATAATGTATGTAATTGCGCTATTATATGTATAATTATGTTTAATAAATGTGTGAGTCTGATGGATTGTTTTGTTAAGTGTTAAACTTGTTTGTTCGTGATTGTCGTCCTGTCATAAACTATTACATCTCCCAGTCTGGGATTTGTGACATTGGGGGCTCGTCCATTGTGACTCGTCCATTTTCGTAATATTTAGTTGTAGTTAGTTAGTAGGTAATTGTGCTGTCTTGTTCGTTGGATGAATGGACATTTCATGATAGGATTTATGTATAATAATGAATGTATATTGATGCATGTATTGCTATGAATAGGTATTAATGTGTATTTAAACTTTCCAGAGTGTGTGCGTGCAGCCTGAGGAGACAAGCGGCCAGAGCTCCGATTAAGGGGAGGAGTTAAACTCAAAATTCGAAGTTAAGTGAAACTGAAATTTTGTACCCTGGATCGGGGGCTGTTCCTTTAATCTGTCTTTTTCTCTGTTTTTGCTGTTTTCGTTTGCTGTGTTGAACCTAGTTTATCCTTTAAAAAAAAGGTGTGATAAACTTGGAACTTCGTTCATCACGGTGAACATTCTGTAGGGCTTTGTTAGTGTTTAGTTGTAGCGTCGATATCTTCTCTGTTCCGCAGGAAGACGTATTCTCTTGTCCCTCTTTCTACCTATCTATAGATACGTTCTTTTTTTTCAGACTCTGTTCTTGTTCGTACCGTGTAGTGTAATCGGCGTAGTTAGGTTGCATTCTTTTTTCCATTATATTTTCTTTTTTAGGTCTTTGTCCTAGTCTGGTTCGTTGTCCTTGACGTACTTGTGGTCCTTCTACTGTATTTCTTCATTCTTGTCGTTTCTATTTTCTTTTATAATTAATAGTGCATACATTTTATAGATATAGAATTAGTTTTGCTGTAAAGGTAAATTTCTGAATTGTATTCTGAATTGGGTATTGTTATATCTGGTGTGATCTCAGGTCTCTGGTCGTGTTGCTAGTGATCATACCGACAGGGTAGCCGTTTTCATAGTATACATACCATAACCATAAATCTGTGAAATGGCGGAACTCCAACAACTAATGAAGTTGGGTAAGGAACTTGGCCAGGAGAGAGAGGCTAAGGATAAGGAAGAGGAAAGAGAGTTTAAGTTGAAGGAGTTAGAGGCTCAGCAACAGGAAAGGGAGTTTAAGTTAAAGGAGTTGCATCAGCAACAGGAGAAACAGGCTCAGGAGAGGGAGTTAAAGTTAAAGGAGATAGAAGCTCAAGAGCGGGAGACAGACGCGCGAGTAAGAATCGCGGAATTAGAACTCAAAAAGAATGCGCCAACAGAAACAGTTGAGCGGCAGGTACACAATAAAGGTGGTGTTAGGATTAAGCTCCCTACGTTCGACGACCGGAAGGACGACATAGACGCCTTCCTTTACAGGTTCGAATTGAACGCACAATTGCAATGGGGGGAATATAAGGAATTATGGGCCACGTACCTGGCATCGCTATTGCAGGGACGAGCGTTAACCTACTTTAAAGAGCTACAGCGCGAAGACGTGCAAGATTACGATAAGCTGAAGGCTTTGCTGCTTCGCCGATTTGCGCGTACCGAGGAATATTTCCGGGAGCAGTTTAGGCGAGCACGTGCAGATACCAGGGAGGACTTTGCTGCCTTCGTCGCGAGACTAACGGAGTATTTCGCGAACTGGGTAGACTTGGCGCATGTGGGCACGGATTTCGCTAAACTGAAAGACCTAATGATCCGTGACCAGCTGTACGCGTCGTGCCACAAAGATCTGGTGGCTTTCCTGAAAGAGAACGAACCCGCGACGGTGCAGGAGGCGTCTAAGTTGGCGGAGGCATACCGTACGGCGCATCCGTCCAAACCAGTCGCCAGGGCGTACGTCCAAGATGCTGGGTACGTCGCCGTTGTCGAGGGGACGCCGGCAGGACTTGGGGACAGGTCGCGTCAGCGTGGTGCCTATAGCGGGCAAGCCCAGGGGCAGCGTAGGGGCTATCACCAATCACCGGCATATGGATCCGGTAAGTTTGACCGAGCAGGAGGGCTAGGTCGCGGTAATGGCCGGGGGCGATTTGTGACCTTTGCCGATGACCGACGGCATAGGGACTCTAGTTCCGGTCGCGATGGGTCACGGGGACCCAGGCCTAGTGCAGCACAGGGAGCGGAGTGTTGGACTTGCGGACGCGTGGGTCACTTTTCGCGCGAGTGTAGGGCCGCGAAGTGTTGGAACTGCGGAAGAGCAGATCACATCAGCGTGAACTGCCCGGCAGGTAGGATAGCGGCGAACGTGGACAGTAGCTCCAGTCCATGCTCCCCAAATAAATTTCATCATGCGGCTGCGTGTGTTACATCGGACAACGGAGGCGGACAGTATTCTAAGTGTCCCAGTTGTGAGAAGTTATTATCTTCCGGTGTTTTACCTTGTGGGAGAAAGATCCCCGTTATAAATTCATGTCATACAGGAGGTGGTCTTAGGGTTTATCCGGGGTTTGTTGGGGACGAACCGGTCTCGGTTTTACGAGATACAGGATCTACCGTTGTGGGAGTGCATAGGGACTGCATTCGGGATTCACAGCTTACAGGTGAGACTGTCCCGTGCATCCAATTTTCGGGGGCCATTGAGAAATTACCCATGGCAAGAATAATGATAGATACACCTTTCCTTAGCGGGGAAGTCGAGGCAGTCGTTGGTTGTTTTCCAGGCGCCCAGCTCATCATTGGGAATGTATCACGGGTGGTTTCCCCTTCCGATGAGAACGTGCAAGCATGGTCGCAATCAAAAGGTATTGACTTTTGCGCCGCGGTCGAAACACGCCGACGGGTAGCGGATAAAGACAAGATTAGACCTTTGGCTACGCCAGCGGACCTAGACATCACGCCGGAGCGCTTGGCGAGATTACAAAGGGAGGACCCATCATTAAACCCATGTTTTGGGGAAGCGCGAACCGAGAAAACGAGGAGATATAAGAACGGGTCATCTTCTTTTTTTGTCCAGGGGGGCATTCTGTTCCGTATGTACGTCACAGTGGCTTCCGTTCAAAAGCAGGTCGTCGTGCCACGGTCGTTAATTGCTACAGTATTGCGTCTGGCCCATGATGTTCCATTAGCGGGTCATATGGGAAGTACTAGAACCAAGGAGAGAGTTCTGAAAGATTTTTATTGGCCGTCAGTATACAGAGATGTACGTTTATATTGTAAGACGTGCAGTGCGTGCCAAAAGACGACGCATGAGGGTCGTTCACCCCAGGCTCCTCGTCAAAAGATCCCCACGGTTTCGGAACCGTTTAAAAAGGTTTCAGTACCTTGGTGATTTAAGAGAAAGACTATCTGCAGCGCGCACTATAGCAGAAGAAGCGTCTAGTATCGCTTCGAAAAGAGCAAAAGACTATAAAGATAGAGGGTGCAAACTGAGAATTTTTAAGCCATGAGACAAGGTTCTGTTGTTGTTACCTACGGACCATAATAAGTTATTGATGACATGGAAAGGTCCTTATGTTATTGAGCGAGTTGTTTCAAAGGTAGATTACGCTATCCACATCGATGGAACGAGTAAGGTTTTCCATGTTAATATGCTACAGAGATTTTATGAGAGACCACAGTATCTGTGTGCACAGACAAGACCAGAGGAGACTGTCTTCTCTATTGCTTGTACGGGGGTCGTAGACCAGTTGGACTGTGACGTAAGCGACACCGAGGCGCAGGAGGAGTTACAAATTCAATTGCCGGAGTTAACTCCGACACAAGGTTACAGGGACGTAAAAATTAACCCTGACCTTACGAGTTCAAGGAGTAGGGAACTTGAGACCCTGTTAGCGTCATTCCCGGATGTTGTTACGGATTTGCCGGGTCGCACTACGGTGATCCAGCACCAAATAAAGTTGACTTCGGATAAGCCAGTATTTCTTAGACCGTATCCGTTGCCTTTTTCTTCGAGAGATAGAGTCATAAAGGAAGTGGAGTCAATGTTGAAGTTAGATGTGATAGAACCATCAACATCGCCGTATTCATCACCCATCGTCCTCGTGAAAAAACTTGATGGATCGGTGCGGTTCTGTATTGATTTTCGAAGACTGAACACTATTACGGTAGGCGATAGGGAGCCTATCCCGTTTCAGGAGGAATTAATAGCTTCATTGGCCGGGTCCACGTGGTTTTCCAAGATAGATTTGACGAAAGGGTATTGGGAAATCCCGCTTACTGAGGAGTCTAAACAATACACGGCGTTCCAAACGCCCATTGGATTATTCCAATTTAAGGTCATGCCATTTGGGTTGGTAAACGCACCAGCGACGTTTGCACGATTAATGAGATTGGTGTTGAAGGACATACCTAATGTCGTGTCATTCTTTGATGATATAGCATGCCATACGTCGACATGGTCTGATCATATTCAGACAGTAACAGTAATTTTTCAACGATTACGTCATTTTGGGTTAACTGATAAACCCGCAAAGATGGATTTGGCATGTCCAGAGATAATATTCTTAGGACATATTGTGGGTAGAGGTGTTCAGAGACCTGAAGTAACAAAAATTGACAAGTTAGTAGGGTTGCAAATCCCAAAAACAAAGAAACAAGTCAGAAGCTTAGTGGGAATTTTAAATTATTACAGAAAGCTCATTCCAAATTTTTCCTCCTTGTCATCTTCTCTTACTGACCTTACTAAGAAGGGACAACCCGATAAGGTCCAGTGGACGTCTGAATGTCAGACAGCATTTGATAATTTGGTGACAGCATTATCATCGTCACCCATTCTGATATTACCCGATTTTCGATCTAATTTTATCCTCAGAACGGATGCGTCGGACTCTGGTGTCGGCGCTTGTCTTCTACAGGAGAAGAACGAATGTCTCCATCCTGTATGTTATGTCAGTAGGAAGTTATTGCAGAGAGAAAGAAAGTATTCTGTGATAGAGCGTGAGTGTCTTGCCATTGTCTGGTCCGTCCAGAAACTAGGACGTTATCTCATGGGACGAGAATTTTGTATCCAGACGGACCACAAGCCACTGACATTTTTGTCGAAGAATCGTTCGTCCAGCCCACGCTTGTCTAGATGGGCATTGGCTTTGCAGCCGTATACCTTCGTTATTCAACCAATTCCAGGAACCAGCAATCATATCGCCGACTACCTTAGTCGAGCCTAGGGCAGGAGTTCAGCAGCTTATACATCTGAGGACAGGAACATTGACAGGATCTGTGTGAATAAGTCGACTTTAAAATATTGACATTATAAATATGATATGAAGAATGGTTGATAGGTTGAATGGTTTTTGATTCTGTATTAAGTATTGTGGTTAGTTAGCTATTCATGATGTGACACATATATGCATATTGCAGGCCATATTGATCCCCATATTTTCCCCTGATTTCGGTATTCTATATACTAGGGGAACTGGTAGGTCATTTTTAATGTAGGTATTGCTCAGGCTCACTCGTTGACAGTCATCTTGATGCGATTTGAAATTAATTGCATTAATTTTTTTGGGGTGGGGGGTGATGTCACGAGTGGAGTGAGCGATAGTTAATAATTACGGGGGGAAAGGAGGAGAGTAAAATTAACGCACGGAGACAGGGAAGAAAAGTCGTGCATGTCATGAGTGGGGGGTCTGAAGGAGGCGAAAGCGCTGTATAACTATCACTGCAAGTTAGAAGGTCCTAGGGAGCGGATCTGTGAATAATAGCCCATCGGGCAGAGATAAAAGGAAGCAGTCGAGAAGACTAGGAGAAAGTCTTTCCAGTTATGACTGGTATGTAGAATGTTGATTGATTATTATGATTGATGTATTATATTATATTCGTCTATTACCATGATGTGAATAAGTATATGTGAGGAATGTGGAAGTCCTTGATATTGGATATAGCAATGTGCGCCATGAGCGATAGATGAAAGTGAGTTCATGGATTTGTAGCGCGAGTGAGTAGTGTGTACTCCGATGGAGGTGTGTTACCGTAAGATGTGTGGTGAGTGAAAGGTGAACTAGTGTGTGTACGTTTCATGGGTTGTAAGGAGAGGTGGAGTGAATAGAAATGGTAGGGTATTATACCAATGTAATATTATTCTTGTAGGTGTCGGGGACGGGCCGCAGAGCCACCTCGATGAGCACAGGGGATAGGCCAGCATAGGGCCGGAGGCCACACCGAGGCCAGAAGTGAGGCTGTCAGTGCAGGACAGTAGAGGCACATAAAGTCGTGGCAGTCAGGCCACGGACAGGGACGTAGATATGAGAGTGAATGAGAGACTATATTGTTGCCATGTTGATAGGCTAGTGAACTGATACTATGTTGTTGCCATGTTGATGGCTATGGAAATAATAATGTGTTATTGCCCTGCTGAGGTGCTAGGGGAGTGCTAAGGTGTATGACAATAGGAAGGGGATATTGAGAGACTGCGGTGCCAGTAAATTATTAATGTACTATTAAGACCCTGAGGGGAGAGGCTGAGGCCGAAGTGCCCTTAGGAGTAACTACCGGATTGTGGATCCAAGGGAGAGTGTGTGTGAGAATAAGGCCGTTGTACGGCAGTCATTTCAATAATATAATGTATGTAATTGCGCTATTATATGTATAATTATGTTTAATAAATGTGTGAGTCTGATGGATTGTTTTGTTAAGTGTTAAACTTGTTTGTTCGTGATTGTCGTCCTGTCATAAACTATTACATCTCCCAGTCTGGGATTTGTGACAACCTTTTGATTTAGACCATGCCTGCACGTTCTCCTCGGAAGGGGAAACTACCCGTGATACATTCCCAATGATGAGCGGGGGGCCTGGAAAACAACCAACGACTGCTTCGACTTCCCCGCTAAGGAAAGGTGTATCTATCACTATTCTTGCCATGGGTAATTTCTCAATGGCCCCCGAAAATTGGATGCACGGGACAGTCTCACCTGTAAGCTGTGAATCCCGAATGCAGTCCCTATGCACTCCCACAACGGTAGATCCTGTATCTCGTAAAACCGAGACCGGTTCGTCCCCAACAAACCCCGGATAAACCCTAAGACCACCTCCTGTATGACATGAATTTATAACGGGGATCTTTCTCCCACAAGGTAAAACACCGGAAGATAATAACTTCTCACAACTGGGACACTTAGAATACTGTCCGCCTCCGTTGTCCGATGTAACACACGCAGCCGCATGATGAAATTTATTAGGGGTACATGGACTGGAGCTACTGTCCACGTTCGCCGCTATCCTACCTGCAGGGCAATTCACGCTGATGTGATCTGCTCTTCCGCAGTTCCAACACTTCGCGGCCCTACACTCGCGTGAAAAGTGACCCACGCGTCCGCAAGTCCAACACTCCGCTCCCTGTGCTGCACTAGGCCTGGGTCCCCGTGACCCATCGCGACCGGAACTAAAGTCCCTATGCCGTCGGTCATCGGCAAAGGTCACAAATCGCCCCCGGCCATTACCGCGACCTAGCCCTCCTGCTCGGTCAAACTTACCGGATCCATATGCAGGTGATTGGTGATAGCCCCTACGCTGCCCCTGGGCTTGCCCACTATAGGCACCACGCTGACGCGACCTGTCTTTATGTCCTGTCGGCGACCCCTCGACAACGGCGACGTACCCAGCATCTTGGACGTACGCCCTGGCGACTGGTTTGGACGGATGTGCCGTACGGTATGCTTCCGCCAACTTAGACGCCTCCTGCACCGTCGCGGGTTCGTTTTCTTTCAGGAAAGCCACCAGATCTTTATGGCACGACGCGTAGAGCTGGTCACGGATCATTAGGTCTTTTAATTTAGTAAAATCCGCGCCAACATGCGCCAAGTCTACCCAGTTCGCGAAATATTCCGTTAATCTCGCGACGAAGGCAGCAAAGTCCTCCCTGGTATCCGCACGAGCTCGCCTAAACTGCTCCCGGAAATATTCCTCGGTACGCGCAAATCGGCGAAGCAGCAAAGCCTTCAGCTTATCGTAATCTTGCACGTCTTCGCGCTGTAGCTCTTTAAAGTAGGTTAACGCTCGCCCCTGCAATAGAGACGCCAGGTACGTGGACCATAATTCCTTATTTTCCCCCCATTGCAATTGTGCGTTCAGTTCGAACCTGTAAAGGAAGGCGTCTATGTCGTCCTTCCGGTCGTCGAACGTAGGGAGCTTAATCCTAACGCCACCTTTATTGTGTACCTGCCGCTCAACTGTTTCTGTTGGCGCATTCTTTTTGATTTCCAATTCTGCGATCTTTACTTGCGCCTCTATCTCCTTTAACTTTAACTCCCTCTCCTGCTGCTGAGCCTCTAACTCCTTTAACTTAAACTCCCTTTCCTGTTCCTTATCCTTAGCCTCTCTTTCCTGTTGCTTATCCTTAGCCTCTCTTTCCTCTTCTCTCTGTCGCTCTTGAGCCTCTTTTTCTCGCTCTCTATCCTTAGCACGCTCATCGCGCAAATCCGCCTGCTGTTCTTTAATCCAGCCGCGTAGCTCCTCTCCCTCCAGGCCAAGTTCCTTACCCAACTTCATTAGTTGTTGGAGTTCCGCCATTTCGCAGATTTATGGTTACGGTATATACTATGAAAACGGTCAACCTGTCGGTATGATCACTAACGACACGACCAGAGACCTGAGATCACACCAGATATAACAATACCCAATTTACGTACAGAAATTTACGTACTTCCTAACTAATTAATTTATAAAATGTATTGCCCTATTAATAATAAAAAAGAGTAGAAAAGACAAGAATAAGGAAATTCAGTAGAAGGACCACAAGGACATCGAGGAACAACGAACCAGACTAGGACAAAGACCTAAAAAAGAAAATATAATGGAAAAAAAATGCAACCTAACTACGCCGATTACACTACAAGGTACGAACAAGAACAGAGTCTGAAAAAAAAGAACGTATCTACAGATAGGGAAGAAAGAGGGACAAGAGAATACGTCTTCCTGCAGAACAGAGAAGATATCGACGCTACAACTAAACAAAAATACAGGTCCCTATAGAACTGTTCACTGTGATGAACGCGGTTCCAAGTTTAGCCCACCTCCCGAAGAGGATAAACTACGCTCACCACAGCAAACCCGCGCCACCGCCCGTATAATCGATTACGACAACAAGAACAGCAAAAACAGGGAAAAAGATAGAAGAAAAGACAGCCCTCAATCCAGGGTACAAAATTTTTGGCTTTTACTTAACTTTTCTGACTATAACCTCTCCCCTTGTCTTGGAGCTCTGGCTGCTTGACCTCTACAGGCTGGCACACACACTCTCTGCAGAAATTTAAGTACACATTAATACATATTCATCAAAATACATGCATTAATACATATTCATAAATATACATAAATCATATCATCATGAAATTCCCATTCATCCCACGAACAAGGACAACAGCACGAATTCCTAGCACAACAGAAAAACAACTAGATATAACGAATACACAATGTCAAAATGACCACAGGTAAACAGGACGAGCCCCCAGTGTCACAAATCCCAGACTGGGAGATGTAATAATTTATGACAGGACAACAATCACGAACAAACAAGTTTAACACTTAACAGAACAACCCATCAGACTCACACATTTATTAAACATAATTATACAGATAATAGCGCAATTACATACATTATATTATTGAAATTAACTGCCGTATAACGGCCTTATTCTCACATGCACTCTTCCTCGGATCCACAACCCGGTAGTTACTCCTAAAGGCACTTCGGCCTCAGCCTCTCCCCTCAGGGTCTTAATAGCACATTAATAATTCACTGGCACCGCAGTCTCTCAACATCACCTTCCTATTGTCATACACCTTAGCATTCCACTAGCACCTCAGCAGGGCAATAGCCCATCAACATGGCAATAGTACATTATCACATTCACGCTCATATCTACGTCCCTGTCCGTGGCCTGACTGCCACGACTTTATGTGCCTCTACTGTCCTGCACTGACAGCCTCACTCTTGGCCTATGTGTGGCCCCCGGCCCTATGCTGGCCTATCACCGTAGGCGGCGCTCTTTGGCCCGACCTCGGCACCAGTCATCACTGGAAAAAACTCTCTCACTAGTCTCCCGACTGCTCCCCTTATGTTCGCCCACTGGGCTTTCTCTTGCGTCCGTTCAGTAGGACGTTCTAACTTGCAGTGATAGTAATACAGCGCTTTCGCCTCATTCAGACCCCCCCACCACTCACAACATGCACGCTTAACTTACTTGTCTACGTGCGTTAATTTTACTCTCCTCCTTTCCCGTCTTTCCCTACTTGTCTGCCGTGAGCCCTTCTTACTCTACACCCGCTCTGTCGCAATCCCCTTAATTGCACTCACTCCACTCGTGACATTATACATCTTTTATATTTCTATTTTATTTCGTATTTTTATTTGATATTTATTTATATAATATTCATTTATCTTTATTCAAACTCGTGGTTGGTGCGCACGTCTGGAAGGGTCTTTTTTTTTGTCCTATCATGCTATTATATTCTGTCTATCTCCTTGCTCCTTCCTAGCACACTGTGATCGGTATCGTGTCGTCGTGCTTTCTCCGAACTCAAACGCAAATTCTCAACTATTTTTTACATGTGTGTATTTTAATATTGCATTACATTTAGACAGAACAGGACACCTTGCTGAGTGGAACACCAGCCCGAGACCTCCCATAAATACTTTCCAGAACCAGCTCTCTATCCATTATACCACTGCCTCAACACGCAGTATGTCTTAAACATCGGGCTAGTACAGCGTTTCTGATATTATTATTGCACCCCCTACAAAAGTAAAAGGCTATCTGATTTGAAGATGACATGTACACTGTAATTTTAAAATTTCCAAATCCAAGTTTTCGCAACCCGTGAATAGTCGTCCTCACACCCCCAGGGGAGCGCGAGCATCCCCGGGTTGAGAACCCTTGAGATAGTAGTACGCACTCTGTTTTACCATGGATTTACTTCGAGACGACCAAGACTATCGAGCTAAACAGAACCTCGGGCACAAGTGAGTCTGAAATAATTATGTCTGCCTCACTACTTGATTCAGTGGAAGTTCAAGACAAAACCGAAAACAGACGTTACTCAGTGCGCAGTAGACCATTGATATAAAAAGGACCTAGCGCACTAGTAAGATTGAAACAAGCCTGTCCTTCTGGTTGATTCAGAGGAAGTTTCAAGTCCATACCTACGCAAAACAGACGTTAGTGCACTGTAGACTACTGGTATAAACAGGGTCTCGGGCACTAGTACGACTGAAACAAGTTTGTCTGGCTGGTTGATTCAGAGGATGTTCAAGTCTGAGTCACAACCGACGTAAAACAGACTTTACTCAGTGCGCCTTTGCTCTAATGTTCCAAGAACTGAAACCCACGTTTCAAACACTATAACTGTAAACGGCCGGCACTGGCAGGCTACGAGGTCGTCAAAAGCCAGATCACTCATAAAAAAGGATGCTACAGAAAGACGGCGCAATTTTATTGCTACTGCCTGGAGTTGTAAAATAAACTTTAAACTTTCGGAATGGGAAGAGCGGAAGTTTGTCGAAAAGGATGGGAGTAATCTAACAATAATGATTATCCAAGAACTACCACGGGGTGGTGTGTCTTCCCATGCCGTTTACCGCTGTGTAGGTTTTTCCCTGGATTGAACGAGGTGTGCATGCATGAGCAATTATTAAATTTAAACACACAATATTCGCAAATGTCTATATTTTATTACGTGAAGATGGCTTTTTATTCAAACCTGCTGTCATCTTAAGTTGGTTTTTTTTAGGTTCAATTGACAAAGAAACATGCCTTTAAAAAGTGGTTGAATTATGGATACATGTTTCTTTACTCTTTCTTTTTGTTAAGGAAGGAACAGTGACTTATGACGGTCGTTAGTAATACTTACATCACTGTTTGGTAAGTTATGGAGTGAGCATTGATGATAGTTTCCCCATTTTCTAGAAGTTATCGGTTACATATTTAACTGGGAAGTGTTGAAGAATTGTCGAGTTCAGACAGACAGAGACAGACAAACAAATAGATAGATAGATAGATAGATAGATAGATAGATAGATAGATAGATAGATAGATAGATAGATAGATAGATAGATAGATAGATAGATAGATAGATAGATAGATAGATAGATAGATAGATAGAGAGATAGATAGATAGATAGATAGATAGATAGATAGATAGATAGATAGTTAGATAGATAGATAGATAGATAGATAGATAGATAGATAGATAGATAGATAGATAGATAGATAGATAGATAGATAGATAGATAGAAAGATAGCTAGACAGACAGACAGACAGACAGACAGATAGATAGATAGATAGATAGATAGATAGATAGATAGATAGATAGATAGATAGATAGATAGATAGATAGACAGATAGATAGATAGATAGATAGATAGATAGATAGATAGATAGATAGATAGATAGATAGATAGATAGATAGATAGATAGATAGATAGATAGATATAGATTTTTCTTATTATTCAAACTACATACTTTGATCTTTTCCTATGATTTATACCTCCCATCTTCAAGAAAGAGTAAGTAATCCATCTATTGACACAGCACTGAGCCAGCAGCCCTGAGCTGGCAGCAAAATTAATGAAACATGAGCGTGATTAACTTTCGGTCAAAGAATGCCATAATCCATACAAGATACACTGACAAAGATGCCTATTGGGACAACCACATCGTCCTACTGGCGCCAGCAAAAGTCTTGAATCTCCTACTTTTCATCCCGCTCCTTTGGGGTTGTAATTCTTATTGATATTTCGATCCTCTCCTGTTGTATTCTACGGTCTTTGACTCCTTTCTATATTTTTTTTCTTAAACTATTCTTCTAATACGTCTTTCTTTTTTAAATTGATGTCTGTCTTATTATTATGAGTTGAAAGCTGTCTTCGTTCTGTTTGGTTGCAGCATCTCACGGATGAGTGATCTCTTCAGGAGAATGGGCTGAGTTTGTTTGATGGCAGTTTTTTGTTGTTTTTAAATTATTTCCTTGGAAAGAAATAAAAAGTGTTTTGTTGTTGTTGTTCTTTTTGTTGTTTCGCCTGTTACCCAGGCATTGTCGATCCACTGCAGGATGTACCCTTCGGACAATGACTTCCATTCCTTTCTGTCTGATGTCTTCCTCATCCACGTTGTCCCACTCCCCTCTCGGTTTAATATCATCCTGCCATCTTCTTTCTGGTCGTCCTCGTATTATTTTCCTGCCCATGACCGAGGAAGAAATGGGCAGATAACATTGCGGAATGGACCAAGATGAGCTTTCCTGCAACCCAGACACTCGCCCACAACCGCCACAAATGGAGCCAGCTGGTGCAACGTTCATCACTGCAGCGCCCCTACGACCCCGGCGGGTTATGGGATCAGTGACCAGTGACCATAGACCAGTGGTCACCATTCACTGCATCGTTTTGTCCATCTATTGTCATTCATCCTTCCCACCTGTCCAGCCCAATTCCACTTTTCTTGTAGTATGAATTTTACGATTTCTTTTTGTCATTATTATTAAAATTCACTTATTGTTGACGTG
Organism: Onchidella celtica; assembly: GCA_963931925.1. Taxonomy (NCBI): domain Eukaryota; kingdom Metazoa; phylum Mollusca; class Gastropoda; order Systellommatophora; family Onchidiidae; genus Onchidella; species Onchidella celtica. The sequence continues at coordinate 43,609,324 of OZ007575.1, read as the reverse complement.
AAGATGCAGGAAACAAACTAATAACAAACATTTGTCTTTTCTTTTTTTTTTCTGTTCTCTTTTTATTCAATAAACATTATTGCTCTTTGTGATTCGTCGTCGCCACAGTTTTCTCTCTGTTGAGAAAGATCAAAAAGAGAGATCAGCGTCCTTTTCTCTCAGGTTATCGATCGTTAGATACTCCGAAAACCACAATGCAGTGTCTGATTTGATCAACATTCTATCAAGATAAGCATCTTCCACACAATTATTATAATTATTATTATTTTTTTTTTTGACAATCTTAATTATTTATCCTGATAGGGGGAGAAGAAAATATTTTCGTATTCACTGTCTGTCCAGTGTTTTTTCCGGGTTTCCTGCGTCGGCCACCCTTCTTGAGAAGAACAAAATACATTATATAGACGTGGCTGGTTCTCCAAAGTGAAGGACGATGACGTCATATCATTACCATCATAATCATATAATAATGGAGCTTGGGCCCAACTTTGAGACCGCAAAGGCTTTTTTACTACGCAACGTAGAGAAATGAAACTTGGCACATGTATGTAAAATTTATTAAGCCTGTACGTGTCGAGCTCATTTTTTCCCGAAACTCTTTACTTTTCCCAGAAATTCAGTTATAATTATCAGTTATCAATTCATGATTGCAAATACGACGTGATAATGTACTTCCGTCAATTTCGTCATTTCCGCCTCTTACCGGAAATGTAAACTAGAGTTCACGATCCAGCCACGCCAAGAAAACTTTGATAGTGATACCGAATATAGTGTTATACAGATGAGGTGAGTGCCATTCATTTATACCAAGAAAACTGTGCGTAAATATTTAGATCATTTTTTACGAACACATGAGCCCATGAAAAATGTTCGGTGCGCACTACTGTGCACTGTGTACTATTGTAATACTATCCTATCTATCTATTGATCGCCGATTTTATGTGGATGACCCAAAGTGTCTCGACATCAATGTCTTTGTGCTGATTCCTTTCTATCTGGAGTGGTGAGCTTTGTTTTTTTTACCATTCGAAGAATGGGGCAGTTACTAGTTATTATAAGGAGCTAAGGTCTCCAATGTAATCATGAAAGGCTTTTTAACCGCTGAGCCTTAAATTCTACAAAATATCGTACTAAGCATGGAAAGACGTAAAGGTGTACAAGCCATGGCCATATTTAAAAAGTCTTGAAGTTTACTATATATATATATATTTAATACTTTCGTTGATATTGAGCCACAGCTGAGTTGAACAGAAGGAACGGTTCCGACATTTTGAGCCAGAAAAGGAAGACGTATTTTCTTCGAGTAAAATTAAAAGTGTGACAAGAAATTTCGTTCTGCGCCTCAATTTACACATTGGTGATCGAGACCCAAAGTTAAAAATCACAATGTGTTTTTCCCAAGTCAGCGGGCCAACTAGTAACTATGGTTACCGGAGTTCTGTTGGTCGCTTTCTGACCATCGTTTATTTTCTGACAGTTTTATCTTCCATTCTCCCATTTTAAACCGAGCCTACGTTCTTCATCTGAAACTATAAGTTTTTTTGCCTCAGTTTTTTCTTTAAATTTGCTTTCTCGCTCCCATCTTGTTTCAATCGACACTCAAACACACACAACCCCGTCCAAACCCATCTGTATCTGCCTTCATGAATCTTTTAAGAGATTTATCTTACTTTATCTTTTATTCTTATCTCTCATTTTTATCGTATTTTATCTTATCTTGTTCCCTTCTTCCATGTTTATAACTATGTTCTGAAAAACGCCAACTTGACATATAGTGTCTGACGGCTTCGGACCACGTACGGAATTGATTTCAGGTTATGTAAACATTAACATTTTCGTTTAATCTTATCTAATCTGTAACATGAGTGCAGAATTTTGACTCAGTGAGGCCCTAGCTAAAAAGTTACAACAGAGGCTCTGACAGGAGCGCAGAAGGCGCCTCCCATCCGCACAAAAAAACCGGACAAATTATAAAACGCCTTTTATTTTGTAACAGCAAAGTATATACTGTGAAAAATATACACCATTTTCAAATCGCGGCATCCACTGATTTCAGATAATTATATCATTTGCTTTGTTAGAATTCTCTCTCTCTTTTTCTCTCTCTCTCTCTCTCTCTCTCTCTCTCTCTCTCTGTCTCTCTCTCTGCCTCTCTGTCTCTCTCTCGCTCTCTCTCTCTCTCTATCTCTCTCTCTGCCTCTCTCTCTCTCTCTTTCTCTCTCTCTCTCTCTCTCTGTCTCTCTCTCTGCCTCTCTCTCTGTCTCTCTCTTTCTCTCTTTCTCTCTCTTTCTCTCTCTCTCTCTCTCTCTCTCTCTCTCTCTGTCTCTCTCTCTCTCTCATTTAATCGGGAAAGAATACTTCAGTGTACATTTAAAAATAATGTTTAGGTCACAAATACAAAATGCTGACATACATCGCCAGCACCATATCCAGTGTTAGGCCACAATACACTAGTGCGATAGATCCTATATTCGAATCACCATTTGTGTGGGGTCAAACCCAGTTAATTCCCTGACGTAGTTTTCATTACAGGTACTCGATCTTAAGGGACTAAAGCCAAGTCAATGACACAATAACCTCATTGCACTTTAAACAGACGTAAAAAACCCTTGCCAGATAGCCCCAAATCATGCCATTTCCGTACTGCCTTCACATGACTAATCTAAAACTACTCTAATTGCGAATAACTATTCTAATTTGTTTCTACAAACGACTCTGTGTATCTGTCTTGCTTCGATAGCGCCATAGCTTTCCTTAACTGACCGCATTTCCCAACACATTTTTATCGTAATTATTTTCTATTTTTGTAAAGTAGGGCAAACAGCGCCATGTGAAAATGTTGGTCTTCGAAGGCGGAGAACTGCTGGCAAGCATTAATCTGGACAAATTGGCTTGAGCAGGAATGTCGAGCAATGAAGGAAAATTGCCTGGAGATTGTAGGGATGTTTATGTCCAACACCTGCAAATTATTACTACGGCACCTGTAATATGTATAGTGCATAATACCTGTGCAGCTTGCAAGAAACATTTTTGTTCATTTCTGGTTCATTTTAATTTTTCATTTCCGTTTTTAGTCACGTTGTATTTCTTTTCCACAAATCGATTATTTCAAGTTTTCTTTTCGTTATTAAATATCATTTCTGTTATATACATTTTTTTTTTTTTTTTTGCTTTTCAGCGAATAAACAATATGTCCGGTAGTCCAAGACAGCATACATTTGTCTAAAGAACAGACCAAAGACGACTACTTCATTGGAGATTACTGCAGCTTTGAGACTGAAAGAGTAATTGAATCGCTATCCGTTTACACATGATACAGTTTTGAGCCCATTTATTTCTCCTGCTAGAAAGAATCCGCAAGTATAACTTATAATTTACCTAAAGGTAAATTACAAGAAAAGAAACTACAAAAGAAAAACACCTTTCTTAAGTTCCAAGTTTTCTGTCACTACAGTAGGGTTTATGATAGTGCATCATAATTATTTTTAATAATCCAACCATCCCGCTCTTTCAGATACATCGTACACATACATACACGCACACACACGCAAACAAAGACACGAATACACATAGACTCATACTCCAGAGGCTCTAAAGATACACACTGATGACGTTTCTCATCTGAAAATTACCGAGAAACAGCTCTGTTCTTTGTCGGAATGGCATGCAATATTTACCACGGGATAATCTCAAAACCTTGACAGTATGCGTGTTTGCCTCTCTGGCTATGCATAGCCACTTCTTACAGTTCCACCTTGCTCTTCCTGTGTCCGAGAAGTAAAAGTGTCAGGGTGAATCTCGTCCCTGGTACTCAATGTGCCAATTAATATTGAACGTCATTATAAACTGTCATGTTGATGTTTACCAAAGCTCTTTAGCCCGCCCCCTCCCCCTCTAAAAAAACACACACACATTACACATAGAACATTTTCTGTTTGTTTGTTTGTTTTCAAATGTCACGCCATGTCAAGAACATATCCGCATAGCTGCACTGCAATCAGCGCTTTGCGATTACAGTGGTAACGTTTCCAACAATATCACCTCTCACAAATATCAGTGTGTTAATATGAAGTGGCTCCAGGTATATCATTGACATTTTCTACTTTTCAGTCCGTTCTCTCTGTTTAAAATATCACCACATTTTCTTACTCCACTAATCACGCAAATTCTTTGTCTTCATTGTGCATTTTTGTTTTGTTTCGTTTTTTAGCCTGAAGCAAAACCCCGGGTGTATCCCTAATTGGTAAATTATATGAATTTGACGGTTCAGAAGTGGGGTAAGTGCTTGGCTTACGTAAATCTTCCTATTTTTATAACTTTCAGCTACCGTACAGGGACTCAGCAAATGGCTTATTAATATATTACCTGTACGAGCGGACCCGTGTAAGACAAAGCTTGCAAGTTTCCCTTGAACCAAGCCCAGCTGTATATATCTCGATCTAGTCGCATTAATAACCGCACTTGGATTCGATGCAAAGACTAATAGATAGTCTTGTTACACCACAATAATTATTCCCTGCAGAATACATAGGTGTGATGGAGTTGTCTTTCGGCTAGCAATGTGTAAAGAGAGGCACAGAACGCAATTTCCGGTCACACTTTTCGATTCTACTTGACGAAAATGTGTGTCTTATATTGTAGGTTAAAATGTGGTGAATAATTAATAAAAAAAACAACAACAAAAAAACTGAGTTTGTCCAAAACGTGGATATCCACGTGACTCACCATAAAAAAATTGTAGCAGTATATGTGTAGCCGCCCGGCAAAATCGGGCACTTCGTGCGTTTTGTGGTATAGAGATATTGGTGTCACCAAATAGGTTATTCAAAGCCCTTTCCTTTGGTAAAACAAATTTTGCTGTAATTTAATTAGCAGAGAAGACAATTATGGTCTCTCAAAGACAAGAAGTAACACAACCTCAGTAAAGCCTTTAAAGTTTCAGCTTTTAGTCAAAATCATTGATGGTGTCTTGATTCAAAGTCAGTTTTGAGGCATTTAAACTTCTCAAAGAGGATTATCATTTGGAAAAGGATTAGTAAAGAAGTTAAACCTTTTAACGATTTTCACGCATCAGGTAGTGCCGAAAAGTGCCTCATTTTGTCGGGCGGCTTCACATAATATCAAGTTTCATAAATTGTGGTTACTTAATCACTATGTTGTAGATGCTTACATGTGTACATCCACCAGCTACATAAGAGTAAGACTAACACTAAGCCACGAGTCTGGGAATTGGTATATGGCTTGATTGCCTGTATTAACTTAACAATTTGGCCACTTAGCAGGAAAAAGGAAATCTACTCTGTATCTGAACGTACAAATTCAAACCAAATTCAAGCTAACGCAGCTAATGTGTCTGAAGTTTATTATCCCAGAACCAAGCACTTAAAACCTGGGCTAAAAGAAATAGCCGTGGAGTTTGGGGAGTGCTGCCAAAGGCAACAGCCTCCTCGTCTTACTGATGGACGCGTCTCTCTCACCATTAGTTTCCTGACTTTCTGACCACATTTTTGTCTTGCTTGCATATCGAGCGCTAAGTGCATGTGGGTAAGCACGGACAAGGTTTTTATTTTGGTGATCTCAGAATAAATGTGGTGTGAAATGTCAGACTGCCTCGCAAATTTCTGGGTGGATCAGCAAAAATGGGGCTTATAGTGGAAGTTTTATATCTGTTTAAAAAATGAACATAAAATATTTCTAAGACGACTTAAGAAAAAAAACTTATTGAATGGAGAAAAATGGCTATTGTTTTTCTTATTATTATACGCAAATCTCAATTTCTACAGACAATGGTTTCCCCTTTGGAGGGGTTTTGTCAGGAATTTGGTCATTTCGCCAGATCCACTCAAATTTAACCCCAGCGAGTACCAGCACAGCCGACCTGGATCGGCCGTCTAGTTGGAAGGTGACGTCACGACGTTTAGTTTCACTGAGATCCAACGAAGTTGGCTTGGGTGTGGAAGGTCTCACTGAACCCCAATGTCGCAACGTCAGTATCCAAGTTTTCAAAATCGCCTGGTACTTGGCGGGCAATACAACTACATAGGCCTACATTGTTGTTTTTTTCAGGGGGGGTGGGGGGGGGGCAGCGGGTAAGTATCCATATGGTGACAATGCTGAAGTTTATCTATTCACATACTTTCATTTTGGGGGGAGGGGGGGGGGCAGCGGGTAAGTATGCATATGGTGACAATGCTGAAGTTTATCAATTCACATACTTTCATTTTGGGCGGGGTGGGGGGGGGTGACAAGGCTGAAGTTTATGTATTCACATACTTTCTTTTGGGGGGGGGGGGGCAGCGGGTAAGTATGCATATGGTGACAAGGCTGAAGTTTATCAATTCACATACTTTCATTTTGGGGGGGGGGGGGGCAGCGGGTAAGTATGCATATGGTGACAATGCTGAAGTTTATCAATTCACATACTTTCATTTTGGGGGGGGGGGGGGGCAGCGGGTAAGTATGCATATGGTGACAATGCTGAAGTTTATCTATTCACATACTTTCTCTTTTTTTTTTGGGGGGGGGGGGGCAGCGGGTAAGTATGCATATGGTGACAATGCTGAAGTTTATCTATTCACATACTTTCTTTTGGGGGGGGGGGGGGCAGCGGGTAAGTATGCATATGGTGACAATGCTGAAGTTTATGTATTCACATACTTTCATTTTGGGGGGGGGGGGGGGCAGCGGGTAAGTATGCATATGGTGACAAGGCTGAAGTTTATCAATTCACATACTTTCATTTTGGGGGGGGGGGGGGGCAGCGGGTAAGTATGCATATGGTGACAATGCTGAAGTTTATCAATTCACATACTTTCATTTTTGGGGGGGGGGGGGGGGGCAGCGGGTAAGTATGCATATGGTGACAATGCTGAAGTTTATCAATTCACATACTTTCATTTTGGGCGGGGGGGGGGGGGCAGCGGGTAAGTATGCATATGGTGACAATACTGAAGTTTATGTATTCACATACTTTCTTTTGGGGGGGGGGGGCAGCGGGTAAGTATGCATATGGTGACAAGGCTGAAGTTTATGTATTCACATACTTTCTTTTGGGCGGGGGGGGGGGGGCAGCGGGTAAGTATGCATATGGTGACAAAGCTGACGTTTATCAATTCACATACTTTCTGTTGGGGGGGGGGGGGTGGGGCAGTTAGAACAGTTTATCAACACAAGAAATATAAACATAGCTGACGTCATATACTGATTGTCTAATTTGTAAATTTGCTTATGTTTTACATTCTCCCCCCCCCCCCCACCCCACTCCAACCTTCTTCACCCCTCCACTCCTTTGTTTGTTTTTTTTTCATTATTTCAGCTGTAGGCTACAACACAGAAGAGGCTTGGGGGTCGCCACCAGGTGCCAAGGAATGACTGTTCTAAAAACACCGCAAGGAATTAGTTAGGTTGGAATTCTCATTGAATATTATGACTCTAATCCGGGACATCAGAATATCTCCTCCAGGGCAAACGCCTTAGCTACCGTGCAACTATACCGACGTACTCTGACGGTGATTTCGTTTTTGGAGAGAAGGAGGTTGTTTTTTATCAACTATCGAGTGGAGAGAAGTCTAGGGGTGAGAGATTGAGAGAGAGAGAGAGGGAAAGATAAAGAGAGACAGACAGAGATACAGAAAGACAGACAAAAGAGTGTGACAGCGAGAGTGACAGACAGAGAGAGAGATTGGAAAGAAAGAGAGAGAGAGAGAGGGGGGTGGGCGGTAGAAAGAGAGAGGGGAAGGAGGACAAGTTGGGGGGGGGTGAGAGAGAGAGAGAGAGAAAGGAGGGGAGAGAGCGCGAGAAAGATGGGGAGGGAGGGAGAGAATTAACACCTCATCAGTGAGACGGACAATATGTGAGTGTGCATGAGAAAACCCGGTATAAGTCGGCAGAGCTGATTTTGAGAAAAACGGCTTTGAAGTGAAAATATGGGTCCGACACAGACCTCCAACTTGGCTGTTGTTTAGGGGACCGTGGCATGTTACAGGGTAAACTGTAGACGAGCAGTGAACACTACTCACTGTGATCTCTATAACGGCTTGGTAATTAGACTACGGCCTCCTAACAAGATCCGAAAACTTCCAAATCGGCTGTTTGCTAGGGGACCGTGGCATGTTACAGGGTAAACTGTAGATGAGCAGTGAACACTACTCACTATGATCTCTATAACTGCTTAGTTATTAGACTACGGTCTCCTAACAGCAATCACTCCAATATTACTTGGTCAATTAGCTATTGCCACTAATACGATTAAATTCCGTTTTCTCAAAATCTTGTTTTAGGGGGGTCATTGTCTTCAATTTATCAGAAATGTCTTCTCTTTTATTATATGTACAGAACTCAAAATGTCATGTTGCCGACTTATACCGGGTTTTCTCATGCACACTCAGATATAAACAAAACTACACTCAGACCATAATTATCCAGGTAGGCCTGAGCAGCTCGGCATGAATGGACACTGTCGCCCCTGGAGGTCTTCATTTCATTGGCTGCTCTACCCGTGTCAGATTTCATTCACAACTTTATTTACCACTTTTCCACCTCCTCCCTCTTTTTTTTTCGTTCAGCCTTGTATTCTATCACCAGGGCCTGGCCATTAGCCGCTGTAAAATTACATTCCCCTGGTTCATTCCAGTGTCTGCCTTTCACAGCTACCAGCTGTCAAAACCATTTCCCCATTAACTTGGCGAAGGACGAACCGAAGTTTTATTGTATCGATGTGAAAGTCAAATCCGTAATCGATATTGAAATGTTTATTAAATTTCTATTGTTTCCAGTACTCCAATGATGAATGGATCGATATTTCTGAAAGAACTGGGTGAAACAAGGCGATTTTGTCAATCTCCTGTCAAAATTCATTGGATTAGTTGTAGTTTAGGAAAATCCAAATGCCCATGGCTTAGACAACGTGCCGCTCATGTGCCAAACCTCAACACAAATGGACAATAAATTATATCAATGGCACAACACATGTTTGTTTGTTGTTGTGTTTTTTTTTGGCTCAGATTCAAATGTAATTTGATCTGTATCACTATCAGTCATTGTTGAAGAAAATAAATAAGGAGCTAAATATGAATAAATGAATGAGTAAATAGATAAATGAATGGATAAATAGAAAAACAATACTAATAAATCAGTAATAAAAGTTAATTGAGTAAATAAATAAGGAAATACAGAAATAAATATTTGAATAAATAAATAAATGAATAGATAATAAATAGATAAAAAACAAGTGAATGAATAAATAAGTAAATAAACAGATAAGATAAGGAAGTCAATACACAGTTGAATACATGCGTAAATAAGTAAATAACAGGGAGAAAAGGAGAAAAGATGCATCAATCTCAAGAAGATGAACGTGTTAAGCTTATGCAAAATTAAGTACGATAATTTCCTCTAATTTATTCTACCACACTAATTTGTGATCAACGCTTTGACGCACGGTCATTTATTGTTATTGTATTGACTCATATTGCATTAAGTGATAAGACTGACAAGGATAGTGTATATACATAATTATTATGGATTTAAGTTATTCATATAGGTAATTTTCATTAAAAGACTTTGCTGGAGGCATTGCTCGCAAGTCCCCGTTGGTAAGCGAAGGGTGAAACTGAAGGATCTGAGTCTGAGAAAGGACATCCAAAATTGACATGATAATGATCACACAGAATAATATAACATGAGGGGAAGAGACTGCAGGACTTGTAGCGGAAAGTCGAAACTAAGATATCAGGACTGGTGTTTTGCCGGGAGATAATTACGCAGCTGAAAAACATCGCAACAAAAATTGATCCAATGTGACTAAAAAAGAAAAATAAGCAAACAAACAAAAAAAACCAACATTTCAACAACTCTCCAAGCGTTCTTGCTTCACAGCACATGAAAGGATTATCCTCTGGAAATGCTGACGTCATCGGGATCGAGAGAGGAGAGGACGGGGGGAAAGAGCGGCTGAGAGGAATTGATGAGATGAGATTGTCAACAACACTATCTCACAGCATGATTGCCACCTCGCCAATTCATCCACGAAATGAGAAAAAACACAACAAAACAGCATCGAAATCCAATTAAAGAAACAGAAGTACACAACATCTCAGGTTGTTAAAAGGCCGGGATGAGCCCGATGCCAACGAAATCGTAGAGATGGAATTTCAAAAAAGAAAAAAAAGTGAAAAGTGGATGTGGATCTGTACTCTTGTACTCTGTTATACAGAACGGTTTTAACTAGAGGCGCTGACATTTTTTTGTTTGTTTTCCCTATGATTGTTGTTACATGCATGTACGTGCCCCACGTTTTGTGCCATAAGGTTGCGTATTTTAAAGCCTTTTGTGACTCCAGAGCCACGGAGCTCCTCTCGAAATACTCCCTTAATTAATTATTCTTCCACATTTTATTTTTCTTTTCCTCCTGTGTTTTTCTTTTTTTGCTGAAAGGGTGAGGGCTAGGGTTACGGATTAAACAAAACTTAGGGTCGAAAATAAGGACGGATAGAGACGTATACATATGCGCCCCTAACGCAAAACGCCTCGGGTACATAGTTACAAGCCTTCTTTTATTTTGCTCTAGTCATACATACATAAAATTAATGTGTTCGTAATCTGATAACATTTGAATGAAAATAAGATTAGCCTCACTGTAGTGCTGGCTATCTTTGAGTTTTGATGCGTTAAATTCATATTATTTTATTTCATCTTCATCATTCCTTTTTTGGAATTTATTTCCTTTGCCTCGTCATCATAATTATTGTCGTTATCATTCTTTTATTCCACTTTCTGTTGACCATCCCACTTGAAATCTGTCCTCAAATGGTAGCAGTCAAAAATCACGTAATGAAAATATACAAAAAGTGCCAGCTGGTTAGGGCAGTCAAAAAGCGCCAGTAAACATACGAAGGATTTTATTAGCAATTAATCGAATATAATAATTATTATTGTTGTTATATCATGATGAAATTGTTGAGATTTTTGTGATACTTTGCATGGTTAAAAGGCTAAAAATCTGGGAAAATCTTGACTGTACATTAATAACAACATGGCAGGCTGGTTCCTCTTTGACATTTGTTGCAGGTAGAGATCCCGGCTAATTTCTCCTGTCGCGTATTTAGCTCTTATATTATTGTCATGATGTCTTGTCTTTTTCTTTCTCTGAGCCAAGCAATGGCTGGTTTTGATTTCATCCTCAGACTTGTGGGCTTTGTAATCAGTTGGAACAGAGTAGAACAAGGAAATGATAGCTCTTGCACCCGTTTGTGGTTCTCTTGGTAGATAAAGCATCTGACGCTCATAGAATGGGCGGGAACAAGGCACCAGCTTCGATGTATTGTATCAACTGCTATGCATATAAACGTGTTCAAGAATGTATTCGACTACAGTTGTTGCTTTTTCTGTGTCTCATCACTGGCTTTATTTGCATGCCAGTGTTAGTCAACTGCTGCTTTTTGAATGTCCCCTCTCAAATTGGTTAAGATTGTTTGCATTGCATCGACAGATTTTCCTGCGATCTTGTTGTTGACTAGGTTATTGAAAGATAGTTTGTACTGAGACGGAAAAGTCTGAATAGTTTTGATATCCTATGAACTGATCCTGTTGTTTTATGTATAGCACAAAAGCTGAATCTTGATCTTAGTTCTTGTTTGTTCTAACTCGACTATTTGCACAACTGAGAAATTGAACGTTAAACGTATGCGGCTTTTGTATTATGACTAGGACTTAGAATAAATCGGAACTGTGAAACAGGTTGACAAGTGCCACGATGCATTTTAAACAAGTAGTGTCAAATTGTGCGCATATCTCTTCTACATACAAAAAGATCTGCAGTTTTTCTGGAGTTGGAGGTAGAACAAACAAGGTCGCTGAGTGCTCCTTGCCCTTTGCAACGAATACTTGACTCAGTGAAGGCATAAAATATTGATTTCAGTTTAAGATGTAAAGTATCACTGAGTCACAATGGGAACAAAAATTCACGACTCCGTGGCTGCGTCTTGACATTTAGGGGGACGTCGAGTTGCGAAATGTTCAAGATTTACGAAGGATTCTTGGGTGCCTCTTGTCTGATTCATGAAGTAAGATGACAATGGCCAGGCGCCGGAAAAGTCAAGGGGGGGGGGGGGATGAGGGGTGGTAGTAGAAAAATTGCCACTCGTTTGAAATCAATGGCTTTTAATACAGTCTCCAGGGCTTAACCACCAAGCAATTTAAGCCTTTAGCTGCTGTTATAGTTATACTGCGTGAGGCCTCTAGCGAGTCTGATTTCTGATGGGGAGGGAAATGAGAGATGGGCGAGTTATTGGATGAGGCCCGAGAGTGGGGCAGAGAGAAGCCGAGATACCTGAAGTGGATTGGGGGTTAGAGATGGGAGGGGGAGGGGAGAAGGGGAGGGGGGGGGTAACTGTCTGAAGAAAGAAACCCGATACAATAGAAAAAATGTTCATTCGGAGGCCGCCTGGAGTGAAGAGGGAGAGAGAAATAGAGGCACAGAGTGAGGAAGGGATTGAAGAAGGACACGCAGATAAACTGTTCATTATGACAGAGATCCGGAGTTCGAAGGGGCTGGATTGTGGAGAGGAAAGGGAAGGAAGGACAGGGGGCGGGGGGGGGGCGGTTTAAAGAAACAAACCGACACAATAGAAAAACAGTAGATTATGACGCCGCCGGGAGTGAAGAGAGAGTGAGGCACGGAGCGAAGTATGGATTGAAGAGGAAAACGCAGATAAACTGTTCATTAAGACAGAGATCGGGAGTTTGGAGGTGCTGGATTGGATGGCGCGGGATGGAAGGGGGTGGAGGGAATGGAGAGGGGGGGGGTGGAGGCAGGAACAGAATATAAAAGAAGAGACAGCCAGATGCACAGAAAACCAATTGATCGTGATCGCACTTGAGCTGTTCAGAAACTCATCGACAGCCGATAAAGTCTCATGAATTTAATATTCTCGGGTCAGACCCTGAAATCTCATCCTGTAGTAACATTGAGATTAAATTTTGTTTTTGTTGTTGTTGATGTTTTTTTTTTTGTTGTTGTTGTTGGTGGTGGTGGTGGCGGTTGTGGTGGTGGTGGTGTTGGCGTTGTCCTTGTTTTCCGAGCGCTTAGTGATAGTGTCAATTTAAAAAAAAAAAAAAATGACGAACGTAGATTATCAAAGGAGAATAATATTCTAATCTTCTCTCTACTGAGATCAGTGTCAGAAGAGTGATGTTTTAGATCCTGGCAGATGAATTGCTGAAATGGAAAGATTATCTATGCATTGTAAGAAAAGCTTTGTCAAGTAATAATAGTAGAGGATGTACTGGGCTTTGTCCGGAATAAACCTGTCCTCTCTCTCTCTCCCTCTCTCTCTCTCTCTCTCTCTCTCTCTCTCTCTCTCTCTCTCTCTCTCTCTCTCTCTCTCTCTCTCTTTTTCTCTCTCTCTCTCTTCCTCTCCCTTGTAATCTACAGTGTTTGATTTCCAACTGCCAAGGTATCGTTAACGCAAGCAGACTTGCACACGGGCCCTCCGAGACTTTCTTCTTATCCGAAAAGTCTAGGTGGCTCGATCCTACCTACCATAGGATCAGGGACAGGAATTCCGCCCCCCCCCCCCCAAAGTCCATCATGCCTGCAACGACCGAGGATCGAACCCAGGGATGGCGCCACCAGCCATATAGGTAAGAAATGAAGGAGGTCCAGGTTCCACAACTGATTCTGCAAATATTTTTAGCGTGGCGCCAAGATCGAATGAGAATGGCGTTCTGTCGATGGTGCTGTAAGATGCTGAATGAAATCGGGACAAAACTAAACCCATTATTTTTTTAAATAATTTATCAGCCAGGTGCCATACATAAAGTACGTATGCCCTGACGATGGGGGCTGAGGGGGGGGGGGGATGCTCTCAGCTATGAAGAACGTAGACATGGGGGTGAGGAGGGGGTGTCCGTGGAGCATAGGTGCGCTTTGAAGTTTAAAAAGTTGAATTCTATTCACATTTTCCCAACAAAATGAGCTGTAGGATTACGAGAAAAAGAAAAGAAAATTAAACAGACTAATAAAAATGTAGACAATGTATCAAATGACAATGAAACAGTCGGTTCATTTTAACTGTCTCTTAAAATTTTAGATTCATACCATGAAGGTCTTATCACGAACATTCACAATTCTAATCACCGCACAATTGTACAAGCAATGAGATGATAGAGCCATACGTTGTATTTTGCACAGCTGTGGCTATTTCCTTTAGTCTTCAAAAAAAAAAAAAATCTTTAAATTAATATTTCTATAACATGATAATGACAAGAACACCGAAGTCATAATGAATGAGTTTACCAAAGCTTCTGTTCGCTAGAACCGTTTAGTTCAAGTGATCTAGCAACAGGCAGTATTATTGATTCCACAATCTGATCATTGGGTCTCCAATTCATCTTCAAGTTTGAATGTGTGCCTGCAAGCCTGTGGTGTGTTTATTACAACTTTCATCAAGTTTCCTCTAGATTCCTACACCATTTCTTCATTCCGTTCCCCATCTGACTTACTGCCTGGCACACTGACGTCATCGACCACACTATCGGTCTTTTCTCAGAGCGAGAACTATTAAATTCTGAAGTACCATTCTTCATTCTAGGAGTCCACTTTAAAATGTTTTAACGTGTCGATAAAGCGGGTGTAGTATCCCTATCCCCAAGCTTGAAAACCGCGGCTCTGTCAAGTGTTATGGATTTTGGTACGAACAAAATTTACATCAGTCAAGAAAGGAATGCAGGGATGGCAGGAAGAGTTCAAAGTTCTCAATGTAATTTAGTTAGAGAAAAGTTTCAAGGACTCTTCTTCTCTTCCCAACCCACAAACGGACAGTATACGGCCAGAGTGTTTCCTTTTTAGAACAAGCACAAAATTAATAAGGGATGAAACGGGTCAAGGCTGATGTAGGCGCCAGTCTGGTGGCTCGCTGCCGCATCGCCGCCCATAAATTTTTGCTTCACACCAGCACAATAGGCACTGCCCACACCGCGACCCAACGGGATGCAGCTCGCAATGCCTAGTGTGCTGGTATGAAGCAAAAATTTATAGGCTGCGGGCAAAATGGCCTGGCGCCTGCACCAGCCTTGATCTGTTTCACCCCTTGTTTTAATTTTAGATCGTCAATAAGGCTGTTATTTTAGTTGCTTGATCTTCCCGAACCTCAAAAATATCTTTATTCTGGCCGGTTACACGGATCGGAGGCTGACAGCACTCTTTTCATTGTAAACTGGACAGCAACGTGCTTCGGCGCGAATGGCTCGATATCCTCCAAGGCCTCACCCTGTCCTTCACATTGAAATGCTGGCCGGACGATGCTGATGTTAGGGACCCATCTACTTGCCGTGCTGTCTGTGGAGACCTGCAGCAAGACAGGAATGAGCTCATATAGATTGCGAGCAGATGAAGCCACTGAGGTGCCCCCCATAATCAGAATGGTTTGAGGTGGGATACGAACGGGGTGAGAAAAAAATGTACTACAAGGCCGGCCGAACTTTGAACCAGCTGGCCACTAGGACAATTAGTAGAATAACCCTCAAATGGATCTTGGGGCTGGGAGAGGAGTACTTATGGGGATGGTCGATGTGCTAGGATTCTGATCAATCAATCAATGAATCATTGGAGTTATTGCATGCAGGGAAATATTCACATGCACTTACCAAATCCTAGCCCTTTACTTCCTGTCACGATTCTTAACTGTAACTTCCCAGTCAGCGATCCGGTGAAAATCCGGCACGGACGAATGACGTCAAGTTTGTACATTGGAATGATGTCGTCCCAACGTAGATCAGCTGGTTACCACATCGGACTGACGTCGGCTTAATATAAGGAACTCTCGCCTACGTTAATCCTACCAATCCTGCCGAAATCTACGTCAGATTGAGGCTTTGATGCTCGCTAGACTTAGCTGTACTTTGGACCCAAGGGATTATAATATAACTGAAGTAGTCAAACTTGCTTCTTAATGCAAGAGTCACATAGGATAAGCTTCAGATGTTTTCAGGCCTTTATTGTTACATAGATATTTTGTTACAGAAATTGTACATAAATAATCACGAAGAATGTTAATACATGTATGCCATAATATTTACTCATGTATGCACTTTTTTTACATAGTTAATTTGCAATGTTTCAATTATCACAAAGTACACATATATATACCACATTAAAAAAAAGGAGCTCAGCCATCTTGTTTCCATGAAATATCATAAAAACCACAGAAAAACTGTGGGGTCGCAGCAGGGCTATAAGCAAAGTCAAAATTGGGCCAAAAAGAAAAGGTTGTATGTTGCGAAACCCCGCGTGAGAAATAAAACCCAAACAATACAATGTAAACTAAAGAGAAGACAGAAAATACACAAATTTTCGGCTTTGTATTGTTTGGGTTTTATTTCTCACGCGGGGCTTTGCAACATACAACCTTTTCTTTTTGCCCAATTTTGGTTTGTTTCCATGAGCCGCCTACTGAAGGTCAATGAGCCGACCGCATGTGGCTCGCGAGCAGCGGTTTGGCCATCCCTGCAATATGGATTCACGCGACCTGGGATGGAGAGGAGTAATTTGGGTGATTTCAATTAAGCAGGCTTTGTATGTTGAGTTTCAGAAGACTTGCTATCAACGAGTAAAATGATTCAGAAGCTGTTGGTTGAAATGATAATGTCAAGAAATGAGTGAAAATTGCCCAATTATTCTGTTCACATTAAAGCAACATTTATCATACAAAAGTTGCTAAATAAACTCAGTCTTGTATGGACTCTTGACTGTGCTTGCATATTAATATGTTTGAAACGCAAAAGTTCGTAACCATCTCAGATAAAAACACACACAAGGGGAGCAAGTCAATGGCGCATCCATCT
Source organism: Onchidella celtica (assembly GCA_963931925.1). Lineage (NCBI taxonomy): Eukaryota > Metazoa > Mollusca > Gastropoda > Systellommatophora > Onchidiidae > Onchidella > Onchidella celtica. The sequence continues at coordinate 43,592,482 of OZ007575.1, read as the reverse complement.
ATTATTGATTTCCTTAGTTGTGTCCCGTGTACTTGTTACGTCAAAGCGGCAAGGGACGCAAGCATCAATTTGTCGTTTCTGGAGGAATATCTAGAGTATCGTCCCTTAGAAATAAAAAAAGTGCTTTTACATGACTGTTTTCTCGAAACAGAATCTTATAATATCTATTAAATACTGCCAGTTCTTGGAATACACCGGATAGTTATTTGTGCATGATTCTAACTAATAATTTCTTCCCACAGATTCCGTTGAATGTGGGAATCATCCAACTATAGCAATGCTCTGTTGGCTTGTCTTTTTGCATTAGTCTCAAAAACAAGTTTTTTTTAGGAAGTAAAATAAAGTAAGAATTTAAAAAAAGAGACTGGGAACATAGTCATAATAGCATGGAATTATTCCGCTTGTTCCATTTTTGTCTCGTTTTTCAATGCAGGCAGACTATCATCAGAGGTGAAGCGAGAACTCATTGTCTTGAGGGGGGGGATTTGAACCTAGCACCTCTTGCATGGGGTCAAGCCACTTTGTTAGAGTGCAGGCTGCTGGTATACAAATCTTTATGAGTGCTAATGCCCAACCTACCGTTTTAGTGTCATGAATCATTCTGCTGATATTTCACTAACATCGTTGTTCTGTTTGTTTTCTATTTTATTTATATATTTATACATCGCATTTTTTTCTTTCTGTTGTCTCAATCCTTTCAGGCAGATTGAAGGACCCAGAGTCGGGATTATTGAAGAAAGGGATCAGAAAGAATTACATTTTTGCTGAGTTTTAATTTGCCATTGGGGTGGGAAGGAAAGGGGTAGGGGAAGAAATTTGAATGTCACTAATTTGTAACTCTCAATGTTCAGAGTTTCGAAGAATGTGATTATATATACAATCTTTCTTGTGAAAATATGTTTCTTATGGAAGTATTCCAGCCGCTTGGCATTTTTAAAAATATTTCTTCAGTCCTGTTGAAAGAAAAGCTTTGATATTTCATTTCTCTGATGGTCAGTAATCAGTCAAGTCAATCAGTAAAGTTTTGGTAATAACCCTCAGCTATAAAATAAATTAATTGTAGCATCTGCAGGCTACCCCGTGCCCTTCCCTGTTGCTTGTTATACTGGTTGTTCACTTCTTTTTTCATTTTATTGTTGACGTTCACCAGTGTGAACTCCGTGACCTTGCCCTCCCTTTCTTGTGAGCAGTTTTTTTCCTCATAAATATTAGTATGTTCCCGAACATTCGATAAAGGTGTAGATATAGATGTTTACGCCAAATTTGGCCTTGAGTGATGTAACCTAGTGACGTATTGATACGTGATTGGTTAGTTTGTGTGTTTCGGGCGAGGGCAGAGGTTACGTTTATTTCGGGAACTTTCTATAGAAATACCTATATATATGGCCCATGTGAGTGGTTGGTCGATGAGTAAGTGAGTTTTCCTTCTGGTGTGGCGTAGGATATTTAGTTGTTCGCTGGTGCCTTCCTAGTATTTTATTGTTAAGATACAGTTATTAAACTTTAGTATTATTTATTTTAATCGATCGTGGGATCTCGTGTTTTTTTATTCTCCAGCTGTAATAGTTTCGTTTTCTAAAGGGTTTTAGTTAGATCAACTAACTCCCCCCTACTATAATGTGCTAGAACAACCTCAACTGTTACATTAATTATGTTAACAAATACAATACGTCCGTTAATGTCTTTAACCATTTGGTTGCCAATGCTGTAAAACTGATTTTTTAAAATATAGTTTTGGTGATGCGTAGACTTCTGTAAGCGCCACCTTTTCATGCCGAAGACTTGGCTTGAAGTAGTGATACCCGTTTGTAATGTAAAAATGATCCACAGAAAAACGCTACCTGGTAACCTAAACACGAAGTTGTTCACGTTTTAGTGAGCTGGCACTGAAAGGGTTAAGAATACGTATCAACGTGTAAACGTTGATCTATCATCGTACTATGGTGGAGATGGAGGGTGAACATGCAAGCAATTAAAATTATGTAACCACATAATCACACGTTTTGAAATTTTATGCGCTCTCTCAATGTTTTATGGTAAGTTGCGTAAGACACATCCATTTTGGACAGAATTTAATCTTTAATATATTATTTATCAATCATTTCTTTCTGGCCGCAAAAAGAAAAAAAAAAAACTTCATCGGGTGGGGTGGAAAAGTATTGTCGAAAACTTTGCTCTTCGCCTCTATTGACATTATTGCCTTTCGCAAATCAACTTCGTGACATCTGTGTATTTTGCGAGGAAATAAAGTCTTTGCATCAAATCTAAATGCCTTTATTAATGTGACTTAAATCTAGATAAAATTATGTAGTTGAATTTGCAAAATGTATCTTGCTCGGGTTGGCTAATATATGCAGATATGGACTTGGAAGGCGTTCTCCGCTCAGTCCTTCACTGTCGTGGGTAGTTGTGATACGAAATTTTCGGCATTGATAAAATTCGTCTCTAGCTGTGTTTTGTGGTAGGGAAAACTGTTCAACGTCCGCTCCCGTTGATTTGTCTGCATTCTAATGAACTGTACAACATTGATTACTGCTACTATGTTTCTGCTATTTTCTCCAGAAATACGTGCGATCGTGTGAAATTACAATATAATTTGTGTGTGTGTGTGGGTGTGTGTGTGTGTGTGTTGAAAGACCAGACTTACTGCTTTGCTACCCTGATAGTCGGGACTTACAATAACATGTTACCTGTTAGGTTTTTGACAACATGAGCACTAAGGTGTCCCACTGATTATTGTTATCATGTTTCTGTTATTGTCCCTAGAAATACTTATCATCATGTGGAATTTCAGTACATTCTTTGGGCGTCGAAATACAAGATTTAATATTTCCCTACCTTGATAGTCCGAGCTCATAACAGCTGACATGTAAAGTTCTGAGGGTAAAACTGAGCGATAAAATTAATTACTGTTACTATTAAGTTTTTCTGTTATTGGCTCTAAGAATATATTAAATGCCCGAGAATGAATAGATTTGAACAGTTCTCCAAAATTTGTCTTTTACAACAGTTAATATCATTTTCCTTTAAGTCCAGATTCAGATTCAAGAGGTGTGACATCTGATATTGCATTTTGTTCTAACCATACTGACTTACACGTCCGTATACGGCTTTCAAAATAGAAGTCTTCTCACTGATGGAAATTGATTCTATGACGTCAATTCCAACCGTGCTACCGTTTCATCATCATCACTGCGGTACCATCACTACATTATCAGTACACCACCATCAGCCACGCCCTGAGAATCATAGCTCCGTCCCCGCTACACCAACATTCACTCATCACATCAACGTAATCATATCACCATCATCATATTCACAGCCCTACCGCATACCATCTCGTTTGATTTCTCTCCCTCCCCCATACTTTTTTTCCCCCATATTTTTAAGCACTCCCTGCACATGCTCAACACGTTGAAAAGAGAAAACCTTTTCTTTTTTCTGTGAAATATTATTTCTCTTGCTCCCATCTGTAACGAGAGCTTTGGGGTGGACAGTCAGTTTGCCAGTGGCTTGGTTCATTTTATGTCAGTGGTTGCTGAGAGAGGATATAAGAATGGTTAATCTTGATGCCTTGTGGAATGCATACTGAATGTCCTGATGCGTTTTAAGGAGACAGAAAAATCTTAGTCTAAGCATGCTTTGGTGAAGTGATTACACTGGCCACAGATTAACTTAGAAAAATACGTATTGCTAAAGGATTACACTGGTCACAGATTAACTTAGAAAAATACGTATTGCTAAAGGATTACATTGGCCACAGATTAACTTAGAAAAATACGTATTGCTAAAGGATTACATTGGCCACAGATTAACTTAGAAAAATACGTATTGCTAAAGGGTTACACTGGTCATAGATTAACTTAGAAAAATACGTATTGCTAAAGGATTACACTGGTCACAGATTAACTGTGCAAATTTTTGTTTAAAAAATCCGTGCCTTGGTTCGGTGGATACACAGAATAAGCTGGCAGATATCACAAGATCGTACTCCTTTGAATTTAATCCATTTGGCCACCCTCAAGAATGCTGTTTTGCTCTCAGAAATGAATAATTAAGTTTAAAGAGAAAATTGGGATTTACGGAACACCATTATTTGTTGTGAATGTATATTGGAAAATGAACCGTTCCATGGCGAAAAGACTTTAATAATTGCATAACTGTGAATAGAAAGCGCTGAACTAACTAATTGTAAATAATCACTGGGTCTTAACATATGCCTAACTGGCAAAAAGGAGAGTAACCACAAGCTTTACTACTACCTGGCAAATTGGGAATGGATTCATCTCCTCTTTCACCGTTCACCTAGGCACTGCAAGATGTAGCCCTCCGACAATGACTTCCATTCCTATCTGTCTTCCTCATCCATATTATTGTTAACTAGTTGAGTTCCCGGCCCTAATAAATTTATTAGTTTCAGTTCTGGGTGATAATTATGGACCTGCTTCATTTTGCCTGTTCCTTTAGCTTTATTTTATTTTTGTTTGCTTGTTTGTTTTCAGACACGTTTTACTGCTCTCCCTTTGCGCACTGACGTCCTGCGCGTCCCGCCAGCACCCGTCAAATTATGGCTATGATTTGCGCACGGGTTAGTTTGTTTGTACATTGCAGGAAGTGATAACGTCATGTGTTAATGGAAAAGAAATATTATAATATTTTCCTAGGCATATTGAAAACACAAACCTGTACTTTTGGCCCTGCAGCGTCAATCTCCCAATTCCAGACCATTCTTTTTCCTAGTCGAGGCACATTGAGAACACACAAAGTTTCATACTTGATAGTCTTAGAACTCAATCTCATCATTCAAACCAGTCCTAACCGGAAGTTGTTTTGTGAGTGTGATACAGACACCGGAACCAAACTCAATGACGTACATTTGCCGAAAAAATAGACCGGCCGCCAATGTGTCGCAACCTAGAAACTAATACAAACGTTCTGCGAGTCGTTAATTATTTTTTTTTTCTGTGCCGGGGACACGACCACGGTCTATACTAAGCGCTGTATAAAATCTGAGGGCCACCGAATCAGCATTAACGGGGGAGTAGCGAAAAGCGCGCTGCAATTGTCGTAAGGTTTCACTTTTATTAGTATAGATTTTATCCTGCCGTTTTCTTCCTTCTCGACCTCGTGCTCTTTTTCCTGTCCGTAGTTGCCATTCAGCGCAGCGTTTTGTCCATTATTTGTATTTGTATTTGTATTTGTATTTGTATTTGTATAACTCTTTAATCCCATTTGGGAAATTTTGCCTTTGTGCCATTGCACCCCAGTTACAACTGGAGCAGGCACGTCGTCGCCACAGTGCAGCGCCGGTCGGCGTTTTTTTTTTTTTTTTTGGTGGTGGGGGGATGAGGGGGAGTGGGTGGTAGGGATGAATTTTATTTAATTTTGCCCGGGCAGCGGCCTGTTCGGCCTGCTCTTTACGATTTCCAACTGCCAAGGTATCTTTAACGTGCGCAACGTGCACACGGGCCCTCCGAATTTTTTCGTCCTTATCCGAGAAGACTAGGTACTCGATCCTACCCCTCAATAGGATCAGGGACATGAAAATATGAGAAAAATCCCAAACTTCCAACATGCCTGCACATGTCGTTAATCCTTCCCATATGCCCGGCTCAATCAATTCCAGTTTTGTTGTAGCATGAATTGTACTATGTCCATTAGCTTTGTTTTTTGCACATTTCGGCGTGGGGAATTTGATCTTACAGTCTGATGTTAAGCGTTCTTCTTTCCATTGCCCTCGCATAGTTCTTAATTTGTTCGTAGGTTGTCTTGCAAATCGACCGCGCTTGGCAACCATAGGTAATTGTTGGAATAATGCACTGGTTGAATACTTGTCTCTTGTGAGGCATAATTATGCAATTCCATTGTAATTCATTGGGTTCTGTACAGGATCTAAAGTATTGGTGTTTCTAACAGTTCATCAACCTGTTTTGTATTCCATCATGAATGCGACTTTTAATAGCCTTTATTAGCACCTCGTGGACTATTGCACTACGTCCAAGGAACGAGCATTACTGTATACTATTTAAAGAACGAGCAAAGTGCTTTGATGATTCCTGACGACGTTGACCCAGAATATTACGGATCGAAAAGACTTTCGATCACCATTGTGAAGCTATTCTTGGTCCTGGAGGATTGGTCAGCGACTGAAGTTTAATGTGATCATAGCTTTTAGAGCAAAGAATTATTTTCTTTTTAGTAATACTTACAAATTACACACCTTATCTGCTTGGTCCTTTGACACACAAAGGAGAAGACCCGTAACAGTAGTCTGTAGTGTGTAACTTAGTTCAGCAAAAAGTGGAGATGGAACATTGTCATTCTAAGTTGACGAGATGATGACGTGACGTAGTTATTTTTTTAATTTGTTTTTACTATTACGGTCCGTTTCCCAAAAATTACTCTTGGGTGCAAACTGTCCAGTCTGAAGGTTTTCAGAACTTTATATTTTGTTGATCCTTATCGACAGCATTAATTCATTGATCTGACAAAAATTATAAGAATCACGAAGAGAATTTCCTTCCTTATTTTCTTCATTGTTTATTGTTTATTTTATTTTCATCCTTGTATTTTCAGGGTTTGGTTTTCACATTTTTGCTATCTCTCTTTAACCATGTTTTTCTTCGGTCTTGGCCTCTTTACTTAGGCCATCTTTTATTGCTAATGGACGTGTTTTTTTTTTCATGCTTCTTTTTATTTCCTGTTCTGTTTTATTCTTAAGTTTTTGTCCCATTTTGTCCTCATTATTTTCCACTGATACTTGGAACTGTAGTTTCCCGATGTTCCCCCCTAATTATTATTATTATTATTTTCTTTATATTTCCATGCAGAGGTACTTTGCCACTCTGATTTCCTCTTCCCAAGTTCTAAATTTGTTAATAAGTATGGCAAGACAACTTTCCCTCTTTTCTGATAATCCGTGTAGATCTATTTCTACCTTTTGTGGGTAATGTGTACTTCCCATTGTTTCTCTTCTTGATGTTAGAGTTTCAGTCGCAGTGGCAAATGCTTCGGTCCTGGTTGTTGTTTCTTTTGTCTCCTGCCTCACGGGGGGGGGGGGGGGAGGGGGGTGAGTTTTGTTGTTGTTGGTTGTCCGTTGTTGTTTTTTCTGCATTTTCCCTCACTGCTAATTATTGAACTTCCAAGACTGGGTTATTTAAAAACCTGCCAGAAATTTACTTTGACGCCTTGTATCGGGTGCCCCCCCCCCCTCTCATCAGCATGGGAGTTAAGCTCATCTTATACCTGGTCGTTTCGGGGCAATCTTCGTCAGGTTGAAAGTTCAGCATAACGTCTCCTTAGAATGACGGGGTTCTAACTCCCTTCCATGAACTTACGAAAAATTTATTATTGAAGTTTCATTTGCTCATAGGTTTGTGAGATTCCACTTTTTTTTTCCTTTTTAATAATACTTACAAATTACACACCGAATCCGCTTGATACTTTGACATACAATGGAGAAGGCCTGTAGAAGCAGGGTTTAGTGTGTAACTCAGTTCATCCAAAAAGTGGAGATGAAACCTTTGCCATTGTAAGACGACGGTAACTGTGTTACTTGACGTTGTGTCGTAAACAGACAGCCAGTGGGAGGTACGGATGAAATGAAGCATCTCTGTCACTGTGTGTCAGAAGCTTCGAATAACGAATAGTTCCGTGGCTTCTGATACATCCTCTATGTTTACCATTTTCTTTTTACTCCTGATTGCCATGTAAATGTTGTTCCATGCAAGAGGCAGTGACAACGACTAGCCTCTATTTCTGATACATCCGCTCTGTTTACGACGTTCGGTTTACCTCAGGTTACTATGAAAAAGTTGTTACTTGCAAGATACTGTGTGATTCTGCCCAGTAAATGACCTGATTTGATTCACCTGGTCATGTTTCATGACCCACACAGTCACTGCTCGGCCCATTACCCACATAATTCCCCTCCATTCAGCATATAAATGACCTTACGTACCTAACTATGCCCATGTAGGAGAGTGTTTAATTTCATTCTATTGAAAAGTACTGGCTTTCATAACTTTCAGGTCGATATCTAAACAATGTGTTCTACTGGAATTGTGGATTTAGGTGACAAAAGTGACCCATTTTCTTTGGAGATTTATCATCAGCGAAAAACAGCAGCTTCCTTGGCTTGCTGAAACAATGAAGATTAATACGCTTTGACGTGGCATAATATTTTTAAAACTTTATTCTATGGTGCACCCCAAACACCAGACCTTTGAGGCTTTTTGCCGGATTTACACATGACATGATGAAATTTGCTGCATTCCTTCATCTTTGAAAACGAAATTGGCTATCAACGTGGTTTAGCCCGTTTTGCATGAAATCTTCGTCTGGAATACCCAGTCAAGGATAGGGCCGTAGCTCTTGGTGGAGTGAGTAGAATTTTGGTTTGGAGTTGGAGTTTAGCGGCATGTTTCATGTTGTTGTTTTTTTGTGTTTTTTTTTTTGGGGGGGGGGGGGGGGTACTTGTACTTGATTCTCATAGCTTGATCAATTACAATTTCACACATCCAAACACACAAAAGAAAGAAAAAGAAAAACCAACGGGAATGCAGAGCTTGAGAGCTCTTACTTCGAAAGAAAACCTGAATAATATGCCACAAATTGATTTAGTTAACAGTATGGCTACTGTGTCTCTGACAGACTTTCCTCCCAGCAAATGCAACAACCCTTGTCAGATAAGGGGTTCAATAATGAAAATGTCCCGGACTGAAGACTTCGCCAGTTCAAAGCTGTCATTTTCCCGGATTTAGAGCAAGTCCAAGTACCAAACAAAATGACGGCCCTTCCCCCCAAGGCCGGCCTCACAGCCAGTGACTGGGTGTATTTCTATTGTCGCCTTTTCTCTTTTTGTTTTTTTGGTTCCTGTGACGTATTTCGCTGCCCACAATTCGATTAGGAACCCATTTCCTGCCGGGCTGATTAGCGGCCATTAGGGTTCTTCATTATGGCTTGATCCGATTGGCTCATTCACTAATTTGGTAAACACTAGTCGAAGCATTAGCGCACGGCACCTGATCTCTCACGCTGCCTTCTCAGGCATTTACTTGTCACAACAAAAAAAGGGAGGCAAAGGTCGAAAGCAGCAAGTCAAAAGACCACACATACAGCGCCAGCGCTCACAGGGACGCCCTCACTCACACACGCACGTAGCCCCACAGTCGAACACTTACACATGCGCTTGTTTACACGCTCTCGCTTACATGATCACTGCAAACACTTAGTGCGGTTTCAACATCCGCTAAGGCTGCTGTCTGTTCACTAAAAAACAACAACATTCAAAACTGCAGGGCAGCATGGGCCGTGCCATGGATGTACTTCCTAAATCAGTCATCTTAGACATAGAGCTCCAAAGCTTCATTCTTAAGTCAAAATGTCTACTCATTCTCTTGAAATCTTTTGAAAATGGTACCATTCACTACTTTTGGTTGTAATGGGGTTTTTTTGTGTGTGTGTGCATGTATGTGTGTGTGTGTTTGTGTTACTGTTGTTGTTGTTGTTGTTCGTTTGTTTTCTTGGTGGGTGGTGTTGTTGTTGTTGGTAGTTTTTTTTTTTTTTGGGGGGGGGGGGGGTTGAGGGGGTGCAGTGAGGTGTTCGATCCGTTTACAAGAAAATGAATATAGCGCCGTTTTTTTCCAGTGACATGTAAGAGGTAAAACAATTTATTCCTAATGATCCTTGCGCCAAAATGTCTATTCTTTTTCTGGAAGATTCGTGAAATAGTACAGGTACCATTTTACCACGTTTAGTTTTAATGGTTCCTTCGTTGTTTGTATGTATGTATGTGTGTGTCCGTTTGTTTGTTTAAATAATGTGTGAGTGTTTGGGGGATGGGGGGTGGGAGGGGCTGTGAGGAGGAGCAGGGAGGTGTTTAATTCTTTTACAAGAAATTGATATAGCAACTTTTGTTTGTTTTTTCTCGACCACCTAAAACACATTTTATTCCTAATAACGACATGGGATTAGACCTTCAGCTGCATAAGTCTCATCTGATTCATGTGATCCAAAGACCAGAGTTACCAACATTTTACTTGCCCTGCAAACACCTACAAAGCTGTTGTAAGAAGGCCATTCTGCACCTTCCTGAACTCGTTTCATTCAGGCGCGGGAATGTTTTTGATTTCGGAATCGTTGTTTTCAGTGAACACCTGAGTTTTTGTTTCCTCTGACTGTGCGCTGTGCTGACATTTCTGTACTAGTGTCTTTCTGTGGCTGACAAAGCTGGAACTTCATTTTTGTTTCCTTTTAAGGGAAAACAAAGGCTTTGGGAAAACAAAGGGTCTTCTTTTAAAAACAAGTATTTGATTACTGGCTTTTTGTTTGTGTTTCTCCTTCTTTCCGATGTCCTCTCTTTCTTCCCTTTTTGTATTTTTTGTTTAATTTTTGTCCCCGTCTTTCATGCATTTTCCAACCTTTCTAAGTTTTTAATATAACTTTCTTTATCACTTTTTCTTTTTCAAATTCTTCCATTCTATTATTGTTTTCTTTCTTTGCTTTTCTTCCATTGGATTATGATAACTATCCATTTCTTTCTCTTGTCTTTTATGTTTTTATTTTTAGCAGGTTACAGTTTTTTGTGTATTTTATTGTTTTTAACCTAGAAATGTGATCCGTTGAATTTCTTTCTTCTTCTTGTTTTTTTAATATTATGCATAATTAATAATTATGTCTCTCCCCCCCCCCCCCCCCCCCCTCTGAGCGTGAGAGAATGGCCTGAATGCGAAACTCCAGCCCCATGGGGTTGAAACAGACTAAGGCTAGTGCAGAGGCCAGACCGGTGGCTCGCCGGCTACAAAATTCTTCTTCACTCTAAGGGTAGCCACACAAAGACCACCGAATTCGGTCACTGAGCCACTAGGCGCTTAAGGGTAGCCACACAAAGGCCACCGAATTCGGTCGCCGAGCCACTAGGCGCTTTAGGTGAGAAGAATTGCACTATGTAATTTCAACAACTGCACATTGTCACGAGTGGAGTGAGTGCAATTAAGGGGATTGCTACAGAGCGGGTGTAGAGTAAGAAGGGCTCACAGTAGACAGCAAGTTAAGCGTGCTGTTGTGAGTAGTGGGAGGGTCTGAATGAGGCGAAAGCGCGGTATTACTATCAATGCAAGTTAGAAGGTCCGACGGAGCGGACCTGTGAATAAGAGCCCATCGGGCGGACATAAAGGGAGCAGTCGAGAAGACTAGTGAAGGAGTCTTTCCAGTAATGACTGGTATGTAGAACGTTGATTGATTATTATGATTGATGTATTATATTATATTCGTCTATTACCATGATGTGAATAAGTATACGTGAGGAATGTGGAAGTCCTTGATATTGGATATAGCAATGTGCGCCACGAGCGATAGATGAAAGTGAGTTCATGGATTTGTAGCGCGAGTGAGTAGGGTGTACTCCGATGGAGGTGTGTTACCGTAAGATGTGTGGTGAGTGAAAGGTGAACTAGTGTGTGTACGCTTCATGGATTGTAAGGAGAGGTGGAGTGAATAGAGATGGTAGGGTATTATACCAATGTAATGTTATTCTCGTAGGTGTCGAGGACGGGCCGCAGAGCCACCTCGATGAGCACAGGGGATAGGCCAGCATAGGGCCGGAGGCCGCACATAGGCCAGAAGTGAGGCTGTCAGTGCAGGACAGTAGAGGCACATACAGTCGTGGCAGTCGGGCCACGGACAGGGACGTAGATATGAGAGTGAATGAGATACTATATTATTGCCATGATGATGGGCGAGTGAACTGATAAGTTGTATGGCAATAGGAAGGTGATGTTGAGAGACGGCGGGGCCCGTGAATCATTAATGTACTATTAAGACCCTGAGGGGAGAGGCTGAGGCCGAAGTGCCTTTAGGAGTGACTACCGGATTGTGGATCCGAGGGAGAGTGTGTGTGAGAATAAGGCCGTTGTACGGCAGTTCATTTCAATAATATAATGTATGTAATTGCGCTATTATATGTATAATTATGTTTAATAAATGTGTGAGTCTGATGGGTTGTTTTGTTAAGTGTTAAACTTGTTTGTTCGTGATTGTCGTCCTGTCATAAACTATTACATCTCCCAGTCTGGGATTTGTGACACTGGGGGCTCGTCCTGTTTACCTGTGGTCATTTTGACATTGTGTATTCATTATATCTAGTTGTTTTTCTGTTGTGCTAGGAATTCGTGCTGTTGTCTTTGTTCGTGGGATGAATGGAAATGTCATGATGGTATGATTTATGTATGGTTACGAATAATAATATGTATTGATGCATGTATTTTGATGAATATGTATTAATGTGTACTTAAATTTCTGCAGAGTGTGTGTGCCAGCCTGAGGAGTCAAGCGGCCAGAGCTCCGATTAAGGGGAGGAGTTAAACTCAAAATTCGAAGTTAAGTGAAACTGAAATTTCGTGCCCTGGATCGGGGGCTGTTCCTTTAATCTGTCTTTTTCTCTGTTTTTGCTGTTTTCGTTTGCTGTGTTGAACCTAGTTTATCCTTTAAAAAAAAGGTGTGATAAACTTGGAACTTCGTTCATCACGGTGAACATTCTGTAGGGCTTTGTTAGTGTTTAGTTGTAGCGTCGATATCTTCTCTGTTCCGCAGGAAGACGTATTCTCTTGTCCCTCTTTCTACCTATCTATAGATACGTTCTTTTTTTTCAGACTCTGTTCTTGTTCGTACCGTGTTGTGTAATCGGCGTAGTTAGGTTGCATTTTTTTTTTCCATTATATTTTCTTTTTTACGTCTTTGTCCTAGTCTGGTTCGTTGTCCTTGACGTACGTGTGGTCCTTCTACTGTATTTCTTCATTCTTGTCGTTTCTATTTTCTTTTATAATTAATAGTGCATACATTTTATAGATATAGAATTAGTGTTACTGTAAAGGTAAATTTCTGAATTGTATTCTGAATTGGGTATTGTTATATCTGGTGTGATCTCAGGTCTCTGGTCGTGTTGCTAGTGATCATACCGACAGGGTAGCCGTTTTCATAGTATACATACCATAACCATTAATCGGTGAAATGGCGGAACTCCAACAACTAATGAAGTTGGGTAAGGAACTTGGCCTGGAGGGAGAAGAGCTACGCGGCTGGATTAAAGAACAGCAGGCAGAAATGCGCGATGAGCGTGCTAAGGATAGAGAGCGAGAAAAAGAGGCTCAAGAGCGACAGAGAGAAGAGGAAAGAGAGTTTAAGTTGAAGGAGTTAGAGGCTCAGCAACAGGAAAGGGAGTTTAAGTTAAAGGAGTTGCATCAGCAACAGGAGAAACAGGCTCAGGAGAGGGAGTTAAAGTTAAAGGAGATAGAAGCTCAAGAGCGGGAGACAGACGCGCGAGTAAGAATCGCGGAATTAGAACTCAAAAAGAACGCGCCAACAGAAACAGTTGAGCGGCAGGTACACAATAAAGGTGGCGTTAGGATTAAGCTCCCTACGTTCGACGACCGGAAGGACGACATAGACGCCTTCCTTTACAGGTTCGAACTGAACGCACAATTGCAATGGGGGGAAAATAAGGAATTATGGGCCACGTACCTGGCGTCGCTATTGCAGGGGCGAGCGTTAACATACTTTAAAGAGCTACAGCGCGAAGACGTGCAAGATTACGATAAGCTGAAGGCTTTGCTGCTTCGCCGATTTGCGCGTACCGAGGAATATTTCCGGGAGCAGTTTAGGCGAGCACGTGCAGATACCAGGGAGGACTTTGCTGCCTTCGTCGCGAGACTAACGGAGTATTTCGCGAACTGGGTAGACTTGGCGCATGTGGGCACGGATTTCGCTAAACTGAAAGACTTAATGATCCGTGACCAGCTGTACGCGTCGTGCCACAAAGATCTGGTGGCTTTCCTGAAAGAGAACGAACCCGCGACGGTGCAGGAGGCGTCTAGGTTGGCGGAGGCATACCGTACGGCGCATCCGTCCAAACCAGTCGCCAGGGCGTACGTCCAAGATGCTGGGTACGTCGCCGTTGTCGAGGGGTCGCCGGCAGGACTTAGGGACAGGTCGCGTCAGCGTGGTGCCTATAGCGGGCAAGCCCAGGGGCAGCGTAGGGGCTATCACCAATCACCGGCATATGGATCCGGTAAGTTTGACCGAGCAGGAGGGCTAGGTCGCGGTAATGGCCGGGGGCGAATTGTGACCTTTGCCGATGACCGACGGCATAGGGACTCTAGTTCCGGTCGCGATGGGTCACGGGGACCCAGGCCTAGTACAGCACAGGGAGCGGAGTGTTGGACTTGCGGACGCGTGGGTCACTTTTCACGCGAGTGTAGGGCCGCGAAGTGTTGGAACTGCGGTAGAGCAGATCACATCAGCGTGAACTGCCCTGCAGGTAGGATAGCGGCGAACGTGGACAGTAGCTCCAGTCCATGTTCCCCAAATAAATTTCATCATGCGGCTGCGTGTGTTACATCGGACAACGGAGGCGGACAGTATTCTAAGTGTCCCAGTTGTGAGAAGTTATTATCTTCCGGTGTTTTACCTTGTGGGAGAAAGATCCCCGTTATAAATTCATGTCATACAGGAGGTGGTCTTAGGGTTTATCCGGGGTTTGTTGGGGACGAACCGGTCTCGGTTTTACGAGATACAGGATCTACCGTTGTGGGAGTGCATAGGGATTGCATTCGGGATTCACAGCTTACAGGTGAGACTGTCCCGTGCATCCAATTTTCGGGGGCCATTGAGAAATTACCCATGGCAAGAATAATGATAGATACACCTTTCCTTAGCGGGGAAGTCGAGGCAGTCGTTGGTTGTTTTCCAGGCGCCCAGCTCATCATTGGGAATGTATCACGGGTAGTTTCCCCTTCCGATGAGAACGTGCAAGCATGGTCGCAATCAAAAGGTATTGACTTTTGCGCCGCGGTCGAAACACGTCGACGGGTAGCTGATAAAGATAAGATTAGACCTTTGGCGACGCCAGCGGTCAACCTAGATATCACGCCAGAGCGCTTGGCGAGATTACAAAGGGAGGACCCATCATTAAACCCATGTTTTGGGGAAGCGCGAACCGAGAAAACGAGGAGATATAAGAACGGGTCGTCCTCCTTTGTTGTTCAGGCGGGCATTCTATTCCGTAAGTATGTAACGGTGTCCTCAATTTTAAAGCAGGTCGTTGTGCCAGCGTTGCTGATCGCAACAGTATTGCACTTGGCACATGATGTCCCATTAGCGGGTCATATGGGGATAGCTAGAACCAAAGAAAGGGTTCTTAAAAATTTTTACTGGCCATCGATCCACAGAGACGTGCAGGTCTATTGTAAGACGTGCAGTGCGTGCCAAAAGACGACGCATAAGGGTCGTACACCCCAGGCTCCTCTTCAGAAGATACCCACGGTCTCGGAACCGTTTAAAAAGGTCTCGATAGACCTTGTTGGCCCCATTCACCCAGCGACCGATAGGGGGAATCGATTTTTCTTAACGGTCATATGTAATGCTACGAGATGGCCAGAGGCGGTTCCTCTGCGGACCATAACGTCTGAGGCAGTCGCGGAAGCGTTGTTTGCAATTTTCGCTAGGGTAGGAATACCAGAGCAAATTCTGTCTGATAGGGGCGCGCAATTTACGTCGCAGATGATGAAGGAATTGTTCCGATTATTCAGTATACAACCCATCACTACCACCCCTTATCATCCGCAGGCTAATGGCATGTGCGAGAGATTGAACTCGACGTTGAAGTCGATGCTGCGTAAGGTAGCTGCTGATCGCCCTAAAGATTGGGATAGATATATCCCTGCAGTGTTATTCGCGTACAGAGAGGTACGGCAGGAGTCAACGGGATTCTCGCCGTTCGAAATGATGTACGGTCGTAGTCCTAGGGGCCCAACTGATGTTCTTCGGGACATGATGACGTCGCCATCATCGGGAGACGATGAGCAGATTTCGGTGTTTCAGTACCTTGTTGATTTAAGAGAAAGACTATCTTCAGGGCGCACTATAGCAGAAGAAGCTTCTGGTATCGCTTCGAAAAGAGCAAAAGACTATAAAGATAGAGGTTCCAAACTGAGAATTTTTAAGCCAGGAGACAAGGTTCTGTTGTTGTTACCTACGGACCATAATAAGTTATTGATGACATGGAAAGGCCCTTATGTTATTGAGCGAGTTGTTTCAAAGGTAGATTACGCTATCCACATTGATGAAGCGAGTAAGGTTTTCCATGTTAATATGCTACAGAGATTTTATGAGAGACCACAGTATCTGTGTGCACAGACAAGACCAGAGGAGACTGTCTTCTCTACTGCTTGTACGGGGGTCGTAGACCAGTTGGACTGTGACGTAAGCGACACCGAGGCACAGGAAGAGTTACAAATTCAATTGCCGGAGTTAACTCCGACACAAGGTTACAGGGACGTAAAAATTAACCCTGACCTTACGAGTTCAAGGAGTAGGGAACTTGAGACCCTATTAGCGTCATTTCCGGATGTTGTTACGGATTTGCCGGGTCGCACTACGGTGATCCAGCACCAAATAAAGTTGACTTCGGATAAGCCAGTATTTCTTAGACCGTATCCGTTGCCTTTTTCTTCGAGAGATAGAGTCATAAAGGAAGTTGAGTCAATGTTGAAGTTAGATGTGATAGAACCATCAACATCGCCGTATTCATCACCCATCGTCCTCGTGAAAAAAACTTGATGGATCGGTGCGGTTCTGTATTGATTTTCGAAGACTGAACACTATTACGGTAGGCGATAGGGAGCCTATTCCGTTTCAGGAGGAATTAATAGCTTCATTGGCCGGGTCCACGTGGTTTTCCAAGATAGATTTGACGAAAGGGTATTGGGAAATCCCGCTTACTGAGGAGTCTAAACAATACACGGCGTTCCAAACGCCCATTGGATTATTCCAATTTAAGGTCATGCCATTTGGGTTGGTAAACGCGCCAGCGACGTTTGCACGATTAATGAGATTAGTGTTGAAGGACATACCTAATGTCGTGTCATTCTTTGATGATATAGCATGCCATACGTCGACATGGTCTGATCATATTCAGACACTAACAGTAATTTTTCAACGATTATGTCATTTTGGGTTAACTGCTAAACCCGCAAAGATGGATTTGGCATGTCCAGAGATAATATTCTTAGGACATATCGTGGGTAGAGGTGTTCAGAGACCTGAAGTAACAAAAATTGACAAGTTAGTAGGGTTGCAAATCCCTAAAACAAAGAAACAAGTCAGAAGCTTAGTGGGAATTTTAAATTATTACAGAAAGTTCATTCCAAATTTTTCCTCCTTGTCATCTTCTCTTACTGACCTTACTAAGAAGGGACAACCCGATAAGGTCCAGTGGACGTCTGAATGTCAGACATCATTTGATAATTTGGTGACAGCATTATCATCGTCACCCATTCTGATATTACCCGATTTTCGATCTAATTTTATCCTCAGAACGGATGCGTCGGACTCTGGTGTCGGCGCTTGTCTTCTACAGGAGAAGAACGAATGTCTCCATCCTGTATGTTATGTCAGTAGGAAGTTATTGCAGAGAGAAAGAAAGTATTCTGTGATAGAGCGTGAGTGTCTTGCCATTGTCTGGTCCGTCCAGAAACTAGGACGTTATCTCATGGGACGAGAATTTTGTATCCAGACAGACCACAAGCCACTGACATTTTTGTCGAAGAATCGTTCGTCCAGCCCACGCTTGTCTAGATGGGCATTGGCTTTGCAGCCGTATACCTTCGTTATTCAACCAATTCCAGGAACCAGCAATCATATCGCCGACTACCTTAGTCGAGCCTAGGGGAAGATTTCAGGAGCTTATACATCGGAGGACAGGAACATTGACAGGATCTGTGTGAATAAGTCGACTTTAAAATATTGACATTATAAATATGATATGAAGAATGGTTGATAGGTTGAATGGTTTTTGATTCTGTATTAAGTATGGTGGTTAGTTAGCTATTCATGATGTGACACATATATGCATATTTCAGACCATATTGATCCCCATATTTTCCCCTGATTTCGGTATTCTATATACTAGGGGAACTGCTAGGTCAGTTTTTTTAGTGTAGGTATTGCTCACGCTCACTCGTTGACAGTCATCTTGATGCGATTTGAAATTAATTGCATTAATTTTTTTGGGGTGGGGGATGATGTCACGAGTGGAGTGAGTGCAATTAAGGGGATTGCTACAGAGCGGGTGTAGAGTAAGAAGGGCTCACAGTAGACAGCAAGTTAAGCGTGCTGTTGTGAGTAGTGGGAGGGTCTGAATGAGGCGAAAGCGCGGTATTACTATCACTGCAAGTTAGAAGGTCCGACGGAGCGGACCTGTGAATAAGAGCCCATCGGGCGGACATAAAGGGAGCAGTCGAGAAGACTAGTGAGGGAGTCTTTCCAGTAATGACTGGTATGTAGAACGTTGATTGATTATTATGATTGATGTATTATATTATATTCGTCTATTACCATGATGTGAATAAGTATACGTGAGGAATGTGGAAGTCCTTGATATTGGATATAGCAATGTGCGCCACGAGCGATAGATGAAAGTGAGTTCATGGATTTGTAGCGCGAGTGAGTAGGGTGTACTCCGATGGAGGTGTGTTACCGTAAGATGTGTGGTGAGTGAAAGGTGAACTAGTGTGTGTACGCTTCATGGATTGTAAGGAGAGGTGGAGTGAATAGAGATGGTAGGGTATTATACCAATGTAATGTTATTCTCGTAGGTGTCGAGGACGGGCCGCAGAGCCACCTCGATGAGCACAGGGGATAGGCCAGCATAGGGCCGGAGGCCGCACATAGGCCAGAAGTGAGGCTGTCAGTGCAGGACAGTAGAGGCACATACAGTCGTGGCAGTCGGGCCACGGACAGGGACGTAGATATGAGAGTGAATGAGATACTATATTATTGCCATGATGATGGGCGAGTGAACTGATAAGTTGTATGGCAATAGGAAGGTGATGTTGAGAGACGGCGGGGCCCGTGAATCATTAATGTACTATTAAGACCCTGAGGGGAGAGGCTGAGGCCGAAGTGCCTTTAGGAGTGACTACCGGATTTTATTGGGGGTATATGTATAATTATGTTTAATAAATGTGTGAGTCTGATGGGTTGTTTTGTTAAGTGTTAAACTTGTTTGTTCGTGATTGTCGTCCTGTCATAAACTATTACATCTCCCAGTCTGGGATTTGTGACACACATAGAGCCCACCTAGATTCGGTCCGTTTATATAGAGCAATTCTTCTCACCTAAAGCGCCTAGTGGCTCGGTGACCGAATTCGGTGGCCTGTGTGTGGCTACCCTTACACAATAGGCACTGCCCACACCGAGACCCCCCAAACGGGATACAGCGAGCAGTGCCCGTAATTGTGCTAGTGTGAAGCAAGATTTATGAGCGACGAGCCACAGGTCTGCCGCGTGCGCCAGCTTTAATCTGATTCACCCCCCATACGTAGGACATCAGAGGACAACAGTCTTCAAGGGTCGAGACGAATAACGACTGGGTAAATTTTACCTTCTTGGGGGGAAATGGAAGACGAAAAGCGCAAGAGGACAACAAAAAATGTAACTCTACGGAGAATGAGACAAGGGGAAGCTTTAGGGGATGCGATGGGATAGAGGCAAAGTGCTCGCCTAGCATGCCAAAGGTACCAGGTTCAAATCCCGGTCGGTGCAGTCATGTTGGAATTTGGGGATTTTTCTCATAATTTATTTTTCGTGTCCTTGATCCTATGGTAGGTAGGACCGAGAACCTAGTCTTCTCGGATAAGGACCAAAAATTCGGAGGGCCCGTATATAATTATGTATCTTGCGCACGTTAAAGATACCTTGACAGTTGGAAATAGAAAAGAGCAGGCCGAACAGGCCGCTGCTCGGGCAAAATTCTAAAAAACGAATCCCTAGCACAACAAGAAAATAAAAACAAGAAAATTGAGGTGTAAATGCCAAGGGCAGCGAACATCTTTAAATAAAGACCTAAATAAATTTACGAGTGAGACGTGAGGAGATCTTCAATGGAAAGCCCGTAAAACAAGGATTTCGGCTCCATTTACCCTAGGTGAGAACTGGCAGATTTTTTATCGGCCAACTAGTTAGATGGTCACTCCCGCGACGTTGAGTTTCACTGAAATCCAATTAGGCCTAGTCGGCTGAATGATGCGCAAGGTTCCATTAAAATTCAATGTCTTGATATCACCACTCAAATAGTCTTCCGATCAAATGTCCGGGTGCGCTTGCGCTAATTGTCCTTACACTCTTGGAGGCCGAGTCACACCAAGGATACTATTTCTAGACGCAGTAAGATGAGACACTCCCTTCTTCACGTCTAAACAAAAAAAAACTGTGCACACATTTTGTGCGATGATCGGGGGCGTGGCCCATGGCGCACTGCATGAAAAACATGCTTGATCTAATGATAGATTAATGGTGCGGATTTGTTACAGTGCTACAGTACTGTGACATAGACAAAAAAGCCAAATGTTCCCTACAGAAGAAATGATTTAAGCCATGGCCTATAGCGACAACTGAACAGTGGGCATAATTATTTTCCCCGTATTGGCCTCGTAAAATACGCCATTGTTCATGACTTCCACGCATTCACCCCTAGGTGGCAGTGCGAAATTTGTGCACTCTAAAGGCGCCAGCTGTCTTACCTTATTGTATCTTATAGTATCTTTAGTCACATGGCGTTAGTTCTGAGGCTCGGTCTCTCATTTTAAGGAAGGCAATCTCCACACAATAAGTATATCGCCCTCTAAAAATGGCTTAGAACCTTTTTACTATATCAAGCGTATCATGGCGAAATGGGTATCATAATTCTCTCATATGGATTGGGCGCGCAATGATTATAATCTTCAGCTATCTACACAATCTGACACTGCGTTAAACCTGTAAATTTTACTGGGAAGACTGACATGCGATTTCTTTCTGTCTGGTTTTTTTTTTTTTGCCAAAAATGTATTTTATTTTGAAAACTTAGCAATGAAAATAGTAATCCTTTTTTTTTTTTTTAATCTGCTATCACTTATAACAAAATAAGAATTGCAAGTTGTAGTAAACACCCATAACTCCCGTCACAAGCAAAAAAAAAAGTAATAAATTTGGTAATGCCACCCCCCCCCCCCCCAACCCAATTTTTGTACCAAAAATCTAGTTCAATCGACTCTTTGTGTGAAAATGGAGCGGTTTCATTAAAAAAGATCGCTTTCTCAAGTCTCAGTTGTGGTTTAAATTATGATCACAATAAGGCCCTTGCTGTAGACATTTTGGAGAAGTGTACTGTTTCACAGGTGCGCAGAATTTGATCACCGTGGAACTCGCGCAGACACTATTCTCCACTGGAAACTACTGCGCCTTTTAGAAAACACTTCCTTTCTAGAACTGTGTTGTTGTGTTGTTGTTTTTTTAATGGCTGACGGGGCATCATACTAAGCCCAGTAGGTCACAGCTGGAGTTTCTTACGCCCAGGGGATCACTTTAAATGAAAATACAACAAACAAGAGTATATGTTTTATGGCAAGGTTCAACGCTTACTTGAAGAGATACAGCAAGTTGGCCCCCCTACTATTACTGCCAGCCAAAAAAATATATATTTTTGTTTGTTTGAATTTGGGTTCTACTCGCGTCGGCACGATACCGGCCACTTTCCGCCCTTCACGGTCTCTTAGGGTACATTTTCTTTATTTATGTTTCTTATTCAGAGCTGTTAAGATTAACATAGAATTAAATACATTCATATAATTTTAACACGTCGGTAAAATTCTGTCCAAAATTGTTTTGTATAGATCTAGAAAAAGTTTTGTAAACGAGTATAAAAGTTATTAAATCAAGTTGTAGATCTTAGCCTCTCTCAGAAAGAACAGGATGCGTTCCAGGTCTAAGTCGGAAAATACTTTTTTCACCGATCCGCAGGCAAAGTGCCTTCTTCGGAATGTACACCCAAGAAATAATGGCTGAAGTTGAATGTTTCTGACGGGGCTTAGGACGATAGCTTCTTCCAGGATTTACGAAGAAAAATATAAGAAATTATTGTGTGCACTTCTTGTTTGCCAGCAGCTGACTGTGCCGCTCCTGGCTTAGTATGATACCCCCCTCCCAGTTTACATGAATTTGATGGCACGATTTATGGAAGTGATGGTGCCAGTGGTAACAATTTTGGTGATGTGTGTAGTTGGTGCTGTTCACTTTCTCATTGTTTTCGTTATTGGTGAATTTGGTATTTCTTGCATCTAAACACTCACAAACAAATAATTATTGTTATCAACATTCCAATAACCCATGTAGCCTGCCAACACACTGTTGACTCTGGAAGGTCTTTTGTCTCTCTGGCCGTGGCCTCAGCCTGTTTAGTTGACGACTTCTCCGGAATCAGCTGATGTCTCCCCGAAAGGCAATGACAGAAAGTTCATCTGTGAGATGAACATTACTGTACAGTTGCTATGGTTGTAGTAGTTTGAAAGTAATACTTTATTACTGTTAATGTAACACTTATTGTGACATTTCCAAGGAAAGTTTAACGCCTACGGAAGTCTCATCTGACTTGTAGACACTGCCGGTGTGAATTAAACTGGCATCTACTGATATTAATTTGTCTCCTCTGTGGTATGAAACTATGTCCTTGCTTGAGGCGACACCTTTTGATTGGCTGAAGTTTCTGATTTTTGCCACATGGGAACCCTACAGTTATTAATCTCATATTTAAGTTTCATGGAATGACGACACAGTGACAGATTAGATTATAATGGGAGAAATATTAATTTTCACTGAAAAGGAGCATAAAAATAATATCACAAAAAGTACGCTATGCCAGCCGGTAGACAAATTGGAATTCTCTAAGAAAACAGCGTTAATGACTGTTTATTAAACTTAGAGAACCAGTGTGCCTTGTGAAATTCAGAAAACAAATTACATGTACTACAATTAGGCGGTTCGAGGTTTTCTCAGGTCAGTGCTTAACTATTATTCACTACAGCTGTGGTTTATCGCACAATACTCGGAGGTTAAACCAAAAACAATTTTAGTGAT
The DNA here is from genome assembly GCA_963931925.1 of Onchidella celtica. Lineage (NCBI taxonomy): Eukaryota > Metazoa > Mollusca > Gastropoda > Systellommatophora > Onchidiidae > Onchidella > Onchidella celtica. The sequence goes on along the minus strand of OZ007575.1, from coordinate 43,569,535 downwards.
GAGAATTGTCACTTGAAATACAACAAATTGCGTTGTTTTGTGTGTGTGTGTGTGTGTGTGCATGCGTGCGTGTGTGCGTGCTTGCGTGCGTGTGTGTGTGTGTGTGTGTGTGTGTGTGTGTGTGTGTGTGTGTGTTTGTGTGTGTGTGCCGTTACTTCTTCTAATATATGCAAGGTGCTCGCCCCTCATGTCAAGGGTACCGGGTTGAAATACCCGGCGGTGCAAGCATGTTGGAATTATGGGATTTTTCTCATATTTTTCTGTCGCTGATCTCATGGGAGGTAGGATACAGCACTTAGTCTTCTCGGATAAGGACGAAAAACTCGGAGGGCCCGTGTGCACGTTACGCATGTTAGTTGAAGATACCGTGGCAGTTGGAAATCGAGAAGAGCGGTCTGTTCGGGAAAAATTAAATGAATTTATTTCTACTACTCCCTCACTCCCTCCCTCATCCCCCCCCCCCCCTCACAAAAAAAAAAACAGGAGAAAACACCTGCGGACCGGCTCTGCACTGTGGCGAAGTCGCGACTGCTCCAGTTGTAACTGGGCTGCAATGATACTGAGGCAAACTTTCCAAATTGAATTAAAGAAGTGTACAAAAGTACAAAAACAAAACACAAACGATATATTTTAAAGAATGGTTACCCCCACTTTCAATTATTTACATATACATTTGTTGATTCCAATCCCAAACTGAATTCAAGTCTCTTTCTTCAGCCTGGCATTAACCACATCTGAGATAAGAAATCATTATACCAAAGCCACTGAATGTTCCCAAACACTCTGTCAAATGCTAGGTATTGTCATTAACTAGTTAAGAAACACTGCACTGAATGGCAACCAGGGATAATATTAAAAAGAGAAGGGAAACAACACAGAATAAGGAAGACATTGGACAGAAATGAATGGAAGTCACTGTCGGAGGGCTACATCCTGCAGTGGATGGACAATGTCTTGGTGAAAGGTGAAAGGTGAACGTTAAGAAATCCTCATAGAATTTGATGAGTTGAAATAGTCCCAAATGTCTTTTGAGTCTGAGTTTCTAGACAAGTACATTTTACTTTTTTCCAAAATCTTACTTTTTTATTTCTGCCTTCGTTAACGATCTTACATTTTTTCTCATGGAAATAATATTATGTGTGTATACAATGTGTATTATACCAAGTTTGGGTGTGCAATGGTTCATTTCTTTCCCCTTCCTAACAGCCTGTCATATGTTTCTCATTTAATGTTTTTTTTTCGACGACTATATGTGAGCCACTGAGAAACATTTCCTGCCTCTGTCTTTAATGTTAACCTTTTTTACGCAAGGGAATTGCATTTTTTAGATAAACATGGAAATCAATAATTGTTACATCAGATTGTAAGCTTCAAAATGTGAAAATAAATGTTAATGAATTAATATTTGCATAACGTAAACTTAATTTTTTGAAAAAATTAACAACAGGAACTAACAAAAGTTTATCCCTTACCATTAATTTCATTTTAGTGGATATAACGTAAAAAAATATATATCGTTGTTTTCCAGGTGTAATAATGGTTAAGACAGGAATTGTTGTCAGAGATACCATCACTGTCAAGATCAAATGTGGTCAAAGGGAAATAACCTAATTAATACAACCTAGAGTGGGATGTCAAGATTAAATATGTTGGCCTAAGAGTAAATGTAACCGCATGTCAAGATTAAATATGTTGGCCTAAGAGTAAATGTAACCGCATGTCAAGATTAAATACGTTGGCCTCAGAGTAAAAGTAACTATTGTGAAAAACCAAGATATCTATTAGAGTGGCCTTAAAGAATTGTCGTCTGCTATGTCAATTTGTAACTTTTAACAAATTAGCATATAGGAAGTTAACACCAGAAACAGAAATCTTCGTATATTGATAATAATAAGAAAAGTAAAAGTAAACATGTATATTGGTAGCTAGTAAAGAGTAAATAACAGCCGTTAAGGTTTACAGGGAAGATTAGCGCCCCAGTTTCCATTGAAGAGGGGATTATATTCTCGCTTACGTCATTGGGCGTTAAAGGGCTAACCAATGAGGGTTAGCGTAGAGATCGCGATGCAGTGCAAACCGTGCGGGCAGTACTTCTTGTTCATTCTAAGCAGGTTATCCACTGCGAGAGGGTCAGTGAAATTCCACTTGAGAGAATTATTCTTATAACGTACAGTATGTCTGGATGAAGATCTAGTCATCGATCCATATGCCTGATTTGAGATCCACAATGCTTTTGTCCACTGTTCCCTGGCCTAGCGCCAGGGCAAATCGTGAGTAACTTGTCTGTTGATGACATCGACAATGAATGAGGCGAAGAGCATGACATTTATCCAGTAGGAGAGTCTTGATGAATATACCAGGAGTGATTGCCGGAGAATGCAAGATGCAAAATATATAGCTGTGATTCCTAGAACTGCAACTAGTATTAATGTGTGAATTATATAACTGTGATTGAATTGTCTGGGTGAGGCTGGGAGTTGCCAGCCCATCCTAGAATTATATTTAACTGTGCCGACGTCACTTCGACGGGCGAGACCTAGACCTATAAATTTGGATCTAAATATCTGAGATGACCTTATGTCTCCAGAGACTATATTAGTATATCGATTGCCATACAATAAGCAGACCAGATCTTAGATATATAATTATTATTTAGATAATTAGCGAGAACAGAAGTTAAAAGATATTATAGGAACCCTAGAGCTAGACTTGTAATGAAGTATTATTGATTATGAAATTGAGGCTGCTGATATTTATCGTTACTACATATTAGATCTCTAGTCGAAATTGTTAGTGAACTTAACGTAAATAAAATGTGGCCCTGCAGGCCTTATTGTTGAATTTAATTCAGTTTGTTTCCTAGTAATTGGCATGGTCTGGAAGTTAAGGGTTAAATTAAATATTACTATTAGAAATATGCAGTCGAACAAACACACCAACACAACATTATAACACCATCTATAATAACAAGTGAATGGAATCATAACAATCACTACCTAATCAGTTTCATCACTGATTTACCAATAAATCTATATTATTTCAGAGTACATGTAGGTATGGACTGCTATTTATTATGCTCGTTCAAAATTACTACTCATTTTTCATTGCGGCTGGGCAAGTTACGCAATGATACCAACGGTCTCTGTGGATTCCGCATAAAGTCATGGCCATCTTGGGTAATTGAATTTCGGCTGAATATGCAAGGATAATTATTTTGGCTTTTGTTGCCTGGGCTCCGTGTGAAGTCGTTCCCTCCTTGAGTAATGTTATCTGTCCCTTGCAGCTGGGCAGGATATGCAAGGATATTTGGTCTCTGTTGCCTGGATTCCGCATGAAGTCATTGCCATCTTGGGCATAATTATGCAATTCGGTTAAATATGCAAGGATATGTTTGGTCTTTGTTGCCTGGATTCCGCATGAAGTCATTGCCGGCCTCCTTTGGGTAATGCTATCTATTCATTGCAGTTTGGCTGGATATGCAAGGCTATATTATGGTCTCTCTTGCTTGGGCTCCGAGTGTAATATTATCTATTCAGCCTCAGCTATATTTTCTTCATCACATCAAAAACCACAACTACAATAACAACAACACCAACAACAACAACAGCAACAACAACAGTAAAATCAACAAACTGAATATCTGTGTTTTCAGATACAAACAAACAAACGAAAGATGTCCTTTAAAAATTGTATGAGGAGAACAAAAAGGCTAAGGATACTGAAGATAGAGTGTGCCTTGGCTGGTTGGAATTATTCATGCCTGATATCTTTTAATATTACATTTCATTCTTTGCACATGAATACCTTGTCTAGACCCGTTATAATCTTATGGGGGCATGATATGTGATTAATTTATGTTGCATCAATTTCAGCAATTTCAACCAAATCACGTTATCTATGTCCAATTGCAGCAATTTAAAATTTTGCTATAATAATAATAATAATGTATAGCATTTATCTAGCGCATATCCATTTAAAATGCTCTATGCGCTTTACAGAAACAACATGTCAACCACAGAGCAGAATGGAGCTGTATGCGAAGCGCTCAACACACTGCACTGCTTCTTTCTCTCTCCCTGTCTCGCTCACTCTCTCTCTCTATCTCAGAGCAAATTGTAACGCAGCCTGTTAGGCGCAGTTCGCAACTCACAACAGTTCACAACTCACAGCAGTTCACACAACACACAACTCAAATAATATTTGAATATTTATTAATAACAATATATATTTAATAATGAATAATAAATTCTGGCCGGGGGGGGGGGGGGATTATATGGATAAATTTTAATCTATTAATTTCAATTTTCAATTTTGCCCGGGCAGCGGCCTTTCGGCCTGCTCTTTACGATTTCCAACTGCCAAGGTATCTTTAACGTGCGCAACGTGCACACGGGTCCTCCGAATTTTTTCGTCCTTATCCGAGAAGACTAGGTACTCGATCCTACCCCCCAATAGGACTAGGGACTTGAAAATATGAGAAAAATCCAATTTCCAACATGCCTGCACTGCCCGGGTTTAGAACCCGGGACCCTTGGCATGAGAGGCGAGCAAATTTTGCTATCTCAGATAACATAGGATAGATAGATAGATAGATAGATAGATAGATAGATAGATAGATAGATAGATAGATAGATAGATAGATAGATAGATAGATAGATAGTAAACCGACAAACAGACAGACGGACGGAAGAAGGAACAGAATGATGGATCGGTGGATGGATGGATGGATGGATGGACTGGTGTTTTTTTTCCTCAGGGTTCAAGAATGCCCTGCAGTGTCAGTTTCCGGTGAGCATTAGTCGAACCATCACAGATTTCCCATTCTTTCAATCATTCTGCAGACAATCATTCAAGGGCCAGAGTCTTATTTCATTAGGACAGCAGTTGCGTAGATCAGCGTAAAGGTAATGCAACTTCAAGTTATATAACTTTACTGCAGTGACTATAAATAGTCTGCCGGTAGTATTTCTCACGACAATAAAAGAGTACAAACAGGAAATGCCATGTTCACAGACTTCCCACTCGTCGGTGACAACTTCCGAAAGAACTCAATGTCCAACTGATTAAAAAGGGGGTTTATTTCAAGGTTTTGTCATTTGTAGTGGCTGTGAATTTGAAAAGCTTTCATGCGCACCGGAAACTTACTCACCTTTGAAAGGCAATTTCCGTGCCGTCCTGTCCATCTTTTCTAATGCGTCACATAATCACCTTCTAGAATCAGGGTGTCTGGACACGACACGGCCTATTTCCGTGACATTGGAACTACAGCTGCATGGAACATGATTGTAGACGAGAGGGAAGGACAAGAAGAAGAGAGAAAAGATTGAGGGAAGGCTGGAGAAGAAAGCTTAGCTTGGGGGAAGGAAGGGTGCAAAATTTGGAAGGTCGAGGAAGAGCGTTGTTGTTTTTTTTTGTGTTTCTTTTTTTTTTTTAAGAAACGGGAAAAGTGGATAAGCGTGAACGTCTGAAAAAAAAATTAACATCCATTTTATTTTTAATTAATTTATTTATTTACGTATTCAAGTGGCCGATAAACTAGTGATCTCCAGAAAATCGTTCTTGCCATTATTTTCTGTTAAAATCAATTAGACTTTAAAATATTTATCATCGGGGTTTCTTACCTCAGCTCAGGGCCATGGGGTTTGAAATTTTTTTGCTACGCGACACTCCAGAAGCCCTGACCTCTAACCGAGTGTCAGGGTTTAAGTAATATAAATGCCGTGCTGGGTCACGACTTGTAAGGAGTTGATTTTTCACGGTCTCGTTGATTATAACCAGCGTAATTTTGTCCTTGAACTGTTCTCGTGAACAGTTTGTTTTTGAAACATCTTTTTCTTAGAGATGGAAAGAAAGTGGGGCGAGATAGAATAAATGGATAAGTTAGGAGTGACAGTGCAATTCTCGACCCCGTGATTTTGATGAACACTTAGAAGGGAAGAGAAGGGGTGAATAAGGATAGATAGTTTAAGACGCTTAGTCGCGTTCAGAAATTCGTACATAAAATGTAGAAAGCACGAGGGTTTAAAGATTTCAGTAATTGTTTTGACATTTTAAATTGACCTTGTCTGTTTTTAGTACAAGGCCGTGACCAACTCCCACGTAGAATATATTAATACTGCGAGATGAGCTCGCATGGATGCACCAATCAAATCTAGGGATTTGGACGGTAATTTGCAGGTGGCTGCACAGTATAAAAGCGTAGCCATACCTATGTCCATTACTCCATACAGAAAACTCCAATCTGTGCAGGCGTCGGCACGATTCTGCCTGAAGAATCATAATTCCGTTCGATTTCATGTCTAGTCCAATATAGACATTTGAGAGGAAGCCATATGCTTGAATGAGATATGCCCACTGCTATTGTCCACTGTTCCCTGGTTTTCCTAATACCAGGGACCAAGTGTAAGTGTTTGTCCTTTGATGATTCAACAATGAACGAGGAACTGAACATAATTTATCCAGTAGGGCAGGATTGCCGCATATGCAGGAGTGCTACCCAAGAATGCAAGACAAAGATTTATATTGACTTGCCACTAGTATGAATGTTTGGCATACACATCTGTGAATTGGGATTGATTTGTCTGGATGAGGCTGGGGATTGCCAGCCCATCCTAGAGTAGATCCAATAGACTTAACTACGTCAGTTTATATTGACGAGCTTGATCCATTATAAGCGGTAGGCACAAATAGCTGAGATGACATCGTCGCCAGAGACCATATTAGTATATTGATTGATAGATAGTAGGCAGACTATATCTGAGAGATATATAATTAGTACTTAAATTGTTAGTGAGTCAGAATTATCATAATATTATAGGAATCTAGAGAAGACTTCTAGTGACATATTATTGAATTTAGATTTGATGCTGCTGATGTTGTCTTTACTATGTAATAGATCTAGACCAAAATTGTTAGGGTAATTAATGTAATTAAATTTGTGGCCCTGCAGGTCTGTTTATGAAACTTATTCAGATTGTTCTTAGTGTGTGGCATGGTACGAAAAATTAAATATTAAATACCTCTCGATTTAAATGCAGTCATAATACCATCATTGAGAAGACCCTCTTCATAACAGCTAGAGGGGACTTTAGTACCAGAACCCTAACACTGGAGAGCACTATCACCCAGTCCAGATTCGTAACACTGGAGAGGGACCCCCTAAAGAACTTAAAGAACGCCATGCCATTTAGATACATAATTCTTAAAACCTATTGACAGACTTACCCTTAGATTCATCTATTGCATTTTAGTTCATTATTTCATATTGTACTGTTATAACATTGTGATTTCAGGTCCTTTTTACTTTAGATTAAGAGACAGATAGGTTATAGTCAATTTGTATTAATATGACATTTTGTTTCAATTTCATATAACGAGCTCATCATCCCATTGACCCGACGACACCGGCGAGGGACATCATTCACCTTAGATATCTACCTGTAACAGAAAGGCGACATTTTTTTTTTGGACTTGGAACGAGCTATGGATTGAGGACATCACCATCTGAATTCCTCTAGTAAAAGTTAAGTGAACCATCTGATTGTCAGTTTTGAGGAGGGCGAGGTGCTTTCCGCTCTGTGTTTACAGGCATTTTTTCCTTTACTATATGTTTAGTTTAAGAGCGGGAGGTTGGATGGGATCATAGTTTAGCATATCTTCTTTGCCATTACGAAGGATATTGGAGTGCCTTGGTGGCTATTGATAACTCGGGGGGATTTGCTTCTCTGTGAATAGTTCTATTAGGGATCCATTATTCGTATAGATTGTGGCGTTTCTCTTGCTTCCTCACATTTCTTTAGGAAGATGTCTCTCCTGTCTTTTTCTTAAACTTTCTGTAACATAAGTTAGGACTTGTAGGGTCTGTTATCGTTCGTTTTCCTTGTAAGTCTTGCGTCTTGTTTCTAATGTAACCTTTTTTATACATTCGTTATATCGTATTTACCTTTTTTGTTTATACTTAATTTTTCTTGCATACCTGAATTCGTTCACGTGTTGTGACACGGTGAGTGAGTTCATGTGTAATCTGGGTTAATAAGGAGTGAGGTTTAATTAATCCTCCTATGTTGTACAGTAGCAACACTGCTTGAGTGAGAATTTTTATTGAATTGTTGGAACCCGTGCAGTTACCATGCTGCCTGTTCTATGGAGCTTATTAAGCATTATATATTACCGATCTCGTTTTAACATTGACGAGCCCCCGAGAGGGCAGTACTAGGCTGCTTAGGGAGGTGACTTTTTTTTAGTAGGGATATGTGGTGAATATTGGTGTTATTTTCGGCTGAGCGGCCGCCCGAGGAGCAAAGAGTTCATTGTCTCATGGGACTTGTTCGTATCAGTATTGAGGTAATGTCATTATAAAAGACACGTGGTATATTGAGAGAGAGAGAGAGTTGAACCTTCTTACAGGCATTGTAAGCCCCACAGGGCAGTGTAAGGCCTCAGGGCAGTGTAAGGCCGCAGGCAGTGTAAGACGCGGAGATGCAGTGTAAGACCTATGGGCAGTGTAAGGCCGCAGGCAGTGTAAGACCGACGGGCAGTGTAAGACCGACCGGTAAGAAAGGGAATTTTCGCGTTTTGAGAGTTTTTCCAGTGCTAACAGAGTACACTGATTCGTCGCGTTGAGAGAGATTTTGCAGTGGTAACAGAGTACACTGATTCGTCGCGTTGAGAGAGATTTTGCAGTGGTAACAGAGGACACTGCGTTGTCGCGTTTTAAGAAGTTGTGAAGAAGAGTGTTGTTTTTTTTATACAACCGATTATGTCTTAGGCTGTCCGCGTTCCGTGGACCAGCCAACGTAATGCCAGATATGACTATATACCGAGATGACTGTGACACTTGACGTGTGCATGGCTTGCGTAAAGCGCATTAAATTAACTAGCTATTGTTACGAGTTGGGTCCTCGAGTGTTACGAGTTCAAAGAAGGGTGTTACAGATGGGGATTACTGTGCTCGTGTTTTACGGGGATGGTTAATTATAAATTTACGTGTTCGACTGCATTTTTAATAAATATCGAGAGGTTTTAGAAATTACTCTGCCATACCATGCCACATACACTAATAACAATTTCGAGTAGGTTATATCAAGGACCTTGTAGGGCCACAAATTTATTACTTAAAATTCCTAACAATTTCGTCTATCGTTTACATATTAAAAGACAACATTGCAGCATCAAATGAAAATACTAAAATACATAACTATAAATCTCCTCTAGATCCTTAAGAGATTTGAAACTCTATATCATTCTGATTCATACACAGTTTACTTAGTAATTATTCATCTTCAGAAATATAGACTGCCTACTACTTCACAAATAATATCCTTATGTCTCAGACGACAATATTAACTCATTTAACTGCTTATAAAGGATCAAACCGTCAAGACACACTGACGTAGTTAAGATAGATCTAATCTAGATCTGTTCTAGGATGGGCTGGCAATCCCCAGCCTCATCCAGACACATCAATTACAATTTACAAATGTGTATATCAGTCACTCTTTCTAGATCTTAATTGCAAGTAAAACTTTATGGTCTTGCATCCCTTTGGTCGCACTTCTACTGGAAAGTTAGGGTCAGATTCACATCATCTCGAATCATTTTGATGAAACTTACGATTGGTTCCCTGAAACGATTTCAGGGAACTGGAGAAAATAGCTGTGGATTATTTTCATTGTCTATCCAGGACATAGACATGACGTTAACAGTCTGTTGGTTCTCTCTGGCTGAACCCCTAGCCGACCACCTTCGTAGCTGGAAACTCTACATGGAAGTGAGGTAGCATAAAGATGCTCCCGCTTATCTTCTGCAACTCACGTGACTGCTCAAATTTGATTGGTGCATCCACTTCGAGCTCCGCTCGCAGCGCCAATAGATTCTATTAATAGTAACAGACAAAGTCAGACCTAGGATGTCAAAACCTTTCGCAAAGTCTCTACACCCTAAACGTTTTATGTACGAATTTCTTCACTCCTTATTCGCCCCGTCTTTCCCTGTTAAGGTACACCCAAACCACGGGGTCGAAAACTGCATCGTCACTGTTAATTTATCCATTCGTTCTATCCTGACCCACTTTCTTTCCATCTCTAAGAAAAGCGTTACAAAAACAAACTGTCCACGGGAATAGTTCAAGGACGTTTGCACTGGCTAAAATCAATGATGCCATGTAATAAACAATGCGTGACCTAGCACGGCAATTCAAATCCTAATCCTGACATATCCCCCACCCCAGTGAAAATTTTAAATAAAATTTACACGATAAGATCCAAGAAATCTCAAAGTTATTGTGGTAGGGGCTTAAGTAGTACTGTAGAAAGATGAGACTTAAGCTTGAGAAGAAAAATCTAACTAAGAACGTGCATATTGGATGGACAAAAAGCATACAATTATTGATGCCACGTTCTATAGAATTTATTCTATTTAAATATTCTTACTGCACACAATCAAAATTCTCAGAAACATCTATAATAATAATGAGTATATCACTGTATACTGCTGGATTAAAGTATAACTATTATCAAATAATGAAGCCTTACTGAAGGAATAGGCTTATAATTATATAGTCAACACACACAATTGCTGCTTATATACACATTCACACACAATATATTGTTAATTAAAATACTGTGGTATCCAATGGCAGCAGTAGCTCTGGTAGCTTGGTTTGCCATGTCTTCATCTCATTGACCCGCTGACAAGGGCGTCAGGTTTGCCAGAAGTTCAGGTCACAGTCAGGAATGACGCTGGTGGAAAAAGGATATTCACAAAAAAAAGGATTGTAAAACTGGTTCATAAAGTAATGAACAAGATAAATGTGAATCCATCCACCGTCTAGAATTGAGGGGGACAAGCACTATCCAACCCCAATACAAGACACAACACTCTTTAATAGGAAATTAAATGAGACGTGACAAAATATCAGCTTGGGAATTGTCACCGCCCGGGATAGACCGGATAACAAACCGGTATTCCTGGAGTGCAAGACTCCACCTCGTTAATCGAGCATTTTTAGCCCTGTTAGTCTTTAAGAATAACAACGGACGATGGTCCGTTTCAATTATAAACTCGGACATAAGTAGATATCTCGAAAATGCGTTTACAGCAAAAATGATAGCGAGGCACTCTCGCTCGATAATTGCATAGCGGCATTCCCTATCCAGCAACTTGCGGCTGGCGTATAGACATGGCCGCAAAGTATCGTCTCGTTCCTGTAATAACACAGCTCCCAATCCCTTGTCCGACGCATCAGTGCGGACAATAAATATTTGGTTTATGTCTGGAAGTATGAGAATGGGGGAAGTGGAAAACAATTGTTGAACGGTACGAAGTGTATCAGCACATTCGGTTGTCCATTTCACTTTATTAGGAAAATTCTTTCTTGTGAGGTCCGATAACGGAGCTGTAAGCGAAGAAAAATTTGGAATGAATTTCCTATAATAGTTAAGAAAGCCCAATAAACTACGAACTTCTTTCTTAGTTCGAGGAGGTTGGAGCTTTAAGATGGTAGTTATCTTCTTGTCATCAGGAGTCTGAACGCCGTGGGCAATTGTATGGCCCAGAAAATTAATTTCATTATATCCTAAAAATACCTTACTGGGTTTCGCCGTAAGGCCAGCTCGACGAAGAGCAATAAAAACTTGTCGTAGGGCTGCGAGGTGGCCCGACCAATCGGTTTCATAAATACAAATGTCGTCAAAATACGACAATACGGAATTCATACCCTGGAGCAATATTGTCATCATACGGGCGAAAGTAGCAGGGGCTGTAACTAACCCGAAAGGCATATAGCGCCACTGCATAAGACCCAACGGAGTCTGAAAAGCGGTATATTGCTTGCTATTCTCATCAAGCGGAATTTGCCAATAGCCTTTGGAAAGATCAATTTTAGAAAAAATCGTTGCCCTCGCTAACTGAGCAAAAAGATTCTCCTGGTTGGGAATCGGTTCAGCGTCATATATCGTAACCTCATTAAGTTTACGATAGTCAATACAAAAACGCACTGTATCATCTTTTTTTTTCACTAAGACGATGGGTGAGTTATATGGACTCGTCGATCGCTCTATCACTCCCAGGTGAAACATGTTACGTACCTCGGTTATTATAGTCTCTTGTGCGTGCAGCGGACGCGGATATGGTTTCACAAAGACGGGTATATCCGTCTTTAATCTTATAACATGCTGTACCAAAGAAGTATTACCTGGTAGATCAGTAAAGACAGTAGTAAACTCGTTAAGCAAATCTGTTAAATCTTGTCTTTGCGATTCAGATAAATCTGGATTTATATTCACATCCGAAGTGTTTTGAGAAGATCGAAGTGCGGGTATTGAATTCTCTATCTTGATAGGATCATCATCGTCAACTGAAACTAAGGCCGCATTGGCCTGAGCAACCACATTTCGGCGATTATTCTGCCGATTATCATCGTCGGACAGGTACCGCTTTAACATATTTATATGGAAGACTTTGTCCTGTCCTCGAATCTTGATAAGATAATTTACTCGAGAAAGTCTCTTTAGAACTTTAAAAGGTCCCTTCCATGTAAGAAGGAGTTTATTTTTCGTTTCCGGAAGGAGAACAAGAGTTTGGTCTCCGACGGTCAAGGTTCGCAATCGGCTACCTTGATCACGATATTGTTTATAAAGACTAGCATGCGCAGCTGAAGATTTTTGTGCGAGCTGACATGCGTTAAGTATTCGCTGGCGCAAGTCTACAACGTATTGATATGCAGACTGCGTATCATTGTCGTCGGTGTCTGATCCGGCGAATAAATCATGGAGTATGGCCATTGGACCACGCGGCTTACGACCATACAATAATTCGAAGGGAGAAAAACCCGTCGATGCGTTCGGTAGTTCTCGGTATGCAAAAAGAATAGCGGGGAGTTGTCGATCCCAATCACTCGGTTTGTCGGCGGAAACTCGTGCAAGCATACTTTTCATGGTAGCATTCCAACGCTCACAGCAGCCATTAGACTGTGGGTGGTATGGAGATGTCAATCTTTGTTTAATCCCGACCAACTCCAAGACTTTCTTAAAAAGCTCAGAGGTAAACTGTGGACCTCTGTCCGATAAAATTTCAACCGGAAACCCAAGACGCGAAAAAACAGTAATAAGAGCTTCAGCGATATGATCAGCTGAAATGTCTTTTAGCGGAATGGCCTCTGGCCAACGGGTTGCGTAGTCAATGACAGAAAGTATAAAACGATGTCCTCTGTCTGACTTGTGTAGGGGACCAACTATATCTACGGCAACGCGTTCAAATGGTCTGGATACCATTGGCATCTCCTGCAGAGGAGCTCGCGATGCTCTTCCTTTAGGAGTACGTCTCTGACATACGTCACATGTTGATACAAACCGGTTTACATCTGCGTAAATACTGGGCCAAAAAAATTGCGATAGTATTCGAGACTTAGTTCTGGCCTTTCCCTGGTGACCTGCCAAGGAAGTGTCATGCGCGAGACGAATAATGTCGCGACGAAAAGATCTCGGTACTACAAGTTGCATAACGGTTTCTCGCTTATTCTGAAAATTACGATATAATAAGTCATCTTTAATAACAAACTTAGAGGTATCCGGTGCGGTAGGATCAACCTTAGCAAAGAAATGTTTCAATGTGGGATCTGAATGTTGCTCATCATGAAATGCACTAGACGTTATGTTCACTTCAATAGTAGGATTACTCAATGGACTGTCTGCTCGTCGACTCGATTGTAGGCGTGTTGTCGCACAAGCAACACTCTCATCCTCAGTCCAAATTTCCAAGTTACCGATAGGAAACTTATTTACTTGAGGTACATTACCTATGATTATATCAGCCACCGGATTAGGTAGTACACATGCAGTAACAGTACCTGTGAGAAAAGGTGTATCAATATAAACTTCTGCAAGACGGAATCGCTCTACAGATCCGCCAAAAGTAATACAAGTTACCTCCTTGTCCAAAAATTGTGTTGGACGGACTAGTGACTGTCGAACGCCGATAGTCGTGCATCCGGAGTCATGTAGAACAGAAGCGCGAATCGCGTTCACGCGGCCCTGGTAAAATGTTAATTCACCCAGTTCATGTAGGGCGGACATGACTGGAATAGTCTTTGATTGTCATGAAGATTCAGAATGACCGTCAGTCTCACAAAGTGTAGGTTTAACCGAGCAGGCATTTGCGGATTCCAATTTCACGTTACAAAATCTCTGTATGTGGCCTACCCTATTACACTTATAACATATAGTACGATTAGGATCGTTTCCACGATAGGGAAGACTCTGCGGTCTATTATAATTATGATTATCATCAAAATGCACTCGTCGCGGCGGTCCCTGAGGCCGGTTATATTGTTGGCCTGGATAGTTGCCACGATAATATGGGCGAGGCTCGTAAAAAGAATAACTCTGGTATCCTCGACGCGGGGATACATTACCTCGATTCGGAAAATCTCTCTGTCTACAAAAAGGCGGCTCTGATTGAAAGCGTGAATTTGGGGCCTGACGACGAGTCGGCCTTGAACGATCGTGTCCGGTTGGCGCTCCTTTGCCTACGTTGGCATAACACGGTGTTGTAGTTGAAGGCTTTGCCAAAGGACGATTTGGGTGGGCGGACGCGTATCGTTCGGCGCACGATGTGATTTCTTCAGAGGATGTCGGAGCCCTCTCTTTAAGGTGGGCGACTAAATCGGAATGACATGCGGTATAGATTTGGTCCTTTAAGACCAAATCGTAAAGTTGGGAATAATTTCCGGTAGTTACGTTCGCGAGCTCAATCCAGCGATCTAAATAATGTTTCAACCGATTGACATAAGTTGAGAAATTTTCAGATGGCTCAGGTTTACATGAGCGAAATCTTTGATGGAAGCCATCCTCGGTATGCTGGAATCGCTTAAGCAGTGCTGTTTTAAGCTTGTCATAATCGTTGGCATCTTCTACTTTAAGGCTGTGAAATACCTCTAAAGCCTTACCTGTTAATAAATTGGACAGGCATGAACTGTACATCGCCTGCTGCCATCCGACGCATTTAGCGTGTAACTCGAACCGATGTAAATATGCGTCGATCCGGTCGAGTTTTTCATTAAATGGTGGTAGTTTTGGTTTAGTAGCATAAGAATTGGTGGCAGTAGTGGGTGTTACAAGCGATTGTTGCTCTAACTTTTTCATTGCGAGTTCATGCTGTCTTTCCTTTTCTCTTTCTACTTCTTTTTCTCTTTCTCTTTCTTCTTTTTCTCTTTCTCTTTCTCTTGCTTCTTTTCGATCCTCGCGCTCTCGGTCTTGTTGTACGTGTCGTTCGCACCACGCGGCGCGTTCTTCCTCTGGTATGCCCAGAACTTTGGCAGATTCTAAATATTTAAGAAACTCAGCCATGATATGTTAAAGTCTGTAAATAGTAAGTATTTACCTACTATTAAGGTATATCGCGGTATCAATTATATTATATGAACAGTTATTGACTGTTAATATTAACTCAGTGTCTTATGTTAGCACTGCTTTGCGAAAAGAACGTTCTATCTCTCTCTCTCAAAATTATAGGCAGTATCACTTAAACTGCAAACACTTTATCTCTCTCTGAAAATTACAAGCAGTATCACTTAAACTGCAAACACTTTATCTCTCTCTGAAAATTACAAGCAGTATCACTTAAACTGCAAAAACTTTATCTCTCTCTCTCTCAATATAAATTCTAGTAAGGCAGTGCCGTCTATCCGTTGCTCCCACTGCAATAAAATACTATATTATATCGCCTTTACTGCGATAAATTAATGTCTCGAGTGATCACTCTCAAAATTTACGTCTCTCTCAACGCGACGAACCAGTGTCCTCTGTTATCACTGTCAAAAAACGAATCGCTCTCTCAATGCGATGAATCAAAACTATATCTCTCTCTCAACACGACAAATTTGAAATATCTCTGTGTTCTCAAAACACTCTCAAAATTCTCTCTCTTCTCAAAACACGCACACGCAGTGTCTTCTGTTACCACTGCAAAATTATTCTCTCTAGATCTATCTTCAACGTGAAATTGTCACGTGAACCAAAAATTATTATATTCCTCTCTCACATATGTCAATACCAGATTACAATTCAACGTGGTTTTAGCACGTGAAACACCTCAGGCATATATTGTAAACATATCAATGTTATTATAGTAGTTTAAAGTTTATAAGCAAAAAAAAAAATACAATAAACAGGACGTATACTGACGAGTAAAACGAACGAAAACAGACCCTACAAGTCCTAACTTATATTACAGATAGTTTAAGAAGAAAACAGGAGAGACATCTTCCTAAAGAAAAGTGAGGAAGTAAGAAAAACGCCACAATCTATACGAATAATGGATCCCTAATAGAACTATTCACAGAGAAGCAAATCCCCCCGAGTTATTTTACATAGCCACCAAGGCCTCCAATATCCTTCGTAATGGCAAAGAAGATATGCTAACCTATGATCCCAACCAACCTCCCGCACTTAAACTAAACATATAGTAAATAGTAAAATGGCCTGGAACACACACACAGAGCGGAAAGTACGTCGCCCTCCCCAAGACTGTTAGATAGATGGATCACTTATCTTTATTTTTGAGGAATTCAGATGTTAAATATCCTCAATCCATAGCTCCAAGCCCAAAACTGTATTTCTGTCTGAGGTAAAACTGGATGATGAAAGGGTTCCCTCGCCGGTATCCACGGGTCAATGGGATGTTGGGATGTTCACCATATGAAATTGAAATACAAAATATTCGATTAATACAAATTGTTTAAACTCTATAATAAAAGACCTGAAAACATAATATTACAACAGTACAATATGAAATAATGGAATAAAAATACAATAGGTGTTAAATAAGCTAACTAAGTGGCATGGCGTTATCTAAGGTTCTTTAAGGGTCCCTCTCCAGTGTTACGAGTTGGGTCCTCGAGTGTTACGAGTTCAAAGAAGGGTGTTACAGATGGGGATTACTGTGCTCGTGTTTTACGGGGATGGTTAATTATAAATTTACGTGTTCGACTGCATTTTTAATAAATATCGAGAGGTTTTAGAAATTACTCTGCCATACCATGCCACATACACTAATAACAATTTCGAGTAGGTTATATCAAGGACCTTGTAGGGCCACAAATTTATTACTTAAAATTCCTAACAATTTCGTCTATCGTTTACATATTAAAAGACAACATTGCAGCATCAAATGAAAATACTAAAATACATAACTATAAATCTCCTCTAGATCCTTAAGAGATTTGAAACTCTATATCATTCTGATTCATACACAGTTTACTTAGTAATTATTCATCTTCAGAAATATAGACTGCCTACTACTTCACAAATAATATCCTTATGTCTCAGACGACAATATTAACTCATTTAACTGCTTATAAAGGATCAAACCGTCAAGACACACTGACGTAGTTAAGATAGATCTAATCTAGATCTGTTCTAGGATGGGCTGGCAATCCCCAGCCTCATCCAGACACATCAATTACAATTTACAAATGTGTATATCAGTCACTCTTTCTAGATCTTAATTGCAAGTAAAACTTTATGGTCTTGCATCCCTTTGGTCGCACTTCTACTGGAAAGTTAGGGTCAGATTCACATCATCTCGAATCATTTTGATGAAACTTACGATTGGTTCCCTGAAACGATTTCAGGGAACTGGAGAAAATAGCTGTGGATTATTTTCATTGTCTATCCAGGACATAGACATGACGTTAACAGTCTGTTGGTTCTCTCTGGCTGAACCCCTAGCCGACCACCTTCGTAGCTGGAAACTCTACATGGAAGTGAGGTAGCATAAAGATGCTCCCGCTTATCTTCTGCAACTCACGTGACTGCTCAAATTTGATTGGTGCATCCACTTCGAGCTCCGCTCGCAGCGCCAATAGATTCTATTAATAGTAACAGACAAAGTCAGACCTAGGATGTCAAAACCTTTCGCAAAGTCTCTACACCCTAAACGTTTTATGTACGAATTTCTTCACTCCTTATTCGCCCCGTCTTTCCCTGTTAAGGTACACCCAAACCACGGGGTCGAAAACTGCATCGTCACTGTTAATTTATCCATTCGTTCTATCCTGACCCACTTTCTTTCCATCTCTAAGAAAAGCGTTACAAAAACAAACTGTCCACGGGAATAGTTCAAGGACGTTTGCACTGGCTAAAATCAATGATGCCATGTAATAAACAATGCGTGACCTAGCACGGCAATTCAAATCCTAATCCTGACAGCTATCGCCTCGTGCCATCTCATCTATATCGGATTCGATACGGAGATTAAATAAATTAAATCATATTGTTATTAAATTGAGAAAGTTCTATACTATTGTTGCATTTAACGCAGCACCACGCGAGTTTGAAATGTAAACGTTAAGCTAATTAACTTTTCGCCGTTTTTATTTCGGCTTCATTATACGGAAATCCGTTGTAGGACAGACCCACAATTTCATGACTCTATTACAGAGTCTGTCTTATATTGGGGTTGGATAGTGCTTTTCCCCCTCAATTCTGGACGGTGGATGGATTCACATTTATCTTGTTCATTACTTTATGAACCAGTTTTACAATCCTTGTTTGTGAATATCCTCTTTCCACCAGCGTCATTCCGGACTGTGACCTGAACTTCTGACAAACCTGACGCCCTTGACAGCGGGTCAATGAGATGGAGACATGGCAAACCAAGCTACCAGAGCTACTGCTGCCATTGGATACCACAGTATTTTAATTAACAATATATTGTTTGTGAATGTGTATATAAGCAGCAATTATGTGTGTTGACTAGATAATTATGAGCCTATTCCTTCAGTAAGGCCTGATTGTTTGATTGTAGTTATACTTTAATCCAGCAGTATACAGTGATATACTCATTGTAATTATAAATGTTCATGAGGAGTTTGATTGGGTGGAGTGAGAATGTTTCGATAGACTACATTCTACAGAACGTGGCATCAATAATTGTATGCTTTTTGTCCATCCAATATGCACGTTCTTAGTTAAATTTTTTGTTCTCAAGCTTAAGGCTGACTTTTCTACAGTAGTACTTAAGCCCCCACCACAATAATTTTCTGGTTTCTTGGATCCTATCGTGTAAATTTTTCTTAAAATTTCCACTGGGGTGGTGGATGTCAGGGTTTAAGTAATATAAATGCCGTGCTGGGTCACGACTTGTAAGGAGTTGATTTTTCACGGTCTCGTTGATTATAACCAGCGTAATTTTGTCCTTGAACTGTTCTCGTGAACAGTTTGTTTTTGAAACATCTTTTTCTTAGAGATGGAAAGAAAGTGGGGCGAGATAGAATAAATGGATAAGTTAGGAGTGACAGTGCAATTCTCGACCCCGTGATTTTGATGAACACTTAGAAGGGAAGAGAAGGGGTGAATAAGGATAGATAGTTTAAGACGCTTAGTCGCGTTCAGAAATTCGTACATAAAATGTAGAAAGCACGAGGGTTTAAAGATTTCAGTAATTGTTTTGACATTTTAAATTGACCTTGTCTGTTTTTAGTACAAGGCCGTGACCAACTCCCACGTAGAATATATTAATACTGCGAGATGAGCTCGCATGGATGCACCAATCAAATCTAGGGATTTGGACGGTAATTTGCAGGTGGCTGCACAGTATAAAAGCGTAGCCATACCTATGTCCATTACTCCATACAGAAAACTCCAATCTGTGCAGGCGTCGGCACGATTCTGCCTGAAGAATCATAATTCCGTTCGATTTCATGTCTAGTCCAATATAGACATTTGAGAGGAAGCCATATGCTTGAATGAGATATGCCCACTGCTATTGTCCACTGTTCCCTGGTTTTCCTAATACCAGGGACCAAGTGTAAGTGTTTGTCCTTTGATGATTCAACAATGAACGAGGAACTGAACATAATTTATCCAGTAGGACAGGATTGCCGCATATGCTAGGAGTGCTACCCAATAATGCAAGACAAAGATTTATATTGACTTGCCACTAGTATGAATGTTTGGCATACACATCTGTGAATTGGGATTGATTTGTCTGGATGAGGCTGGGGATTGCCAGCCCATCCTAGAGTAGATCCAATAGACTTAACTACGTCAGTTTATATTGACGAGCTTGATCCATTATAAGCGGTAGGCACAAATAGCTGAGATGACATCGTCGCCAGAGACCATATTATTATATTGATTGATAGATAGTAGGCAGACTATATCTGAGAGATATATAATTAGTACTTAAATTGTTAGTGAGTCAGAATTATCATAATATTATAGGAATCTAGAGAAGACTTCTAGTGACATATTATTGAATTTAGATTTGATGCTGCTGATGTTGTCTTTACTATGTAATAGATCTAGACCAAAATTGTTAGGGTAATTAATGTAATTAAATTTGTGGCCCTGCAGGTCTGTTTATGAAACTTATTCAGATTGTTCTTAGTGTGTGGCATGGTACGAAAAATTAAATATTAAATACCTCTCGATTTAAATGCAGTCATAATACCATCATTGAGAAGACCCTCTTCATAACAGCTAGAGGGGACTTTAGTACCAGAACCCTAACACTGGAGGGCACTATCACCCAGTCCAGATTCGTAACACCGAGATACCCCCCCCCCCCCAGCGACCATTAACTCTTGTATTTTGCTCTCTGTCTCTCTCTCTGTCTCTCTGTCTCTTTCTAACACACACACACACACATGTTGGTGGAGAAATAAAACTACACACTCATGGACAGTCCAGACAAAAGGACAGAGAGAGAAAAACGCACATTATTATATGAACAAAGAACAAGAGGGAGAGAGAGACGGAGAGAAAAAGAAAGAGAAAGGAGAGAGAGAGAGAGAAAGCGTATTTTCTTTTATTGTTTTGTCTGCGCCACCTGGAAAAAAATCTTGGCACCAGGCCAATGTCTTTGATCCAGAGGATGTAAACAAAACCTGTACGTAAACGCTTCAGGCGCTGGATTGGTGCATACTAATTATATAAACTTTATAGGACTAGTCGACAGAAAATTTACCAGCTGAGGAAACATAATGGGCTGTCTTTCTTGTCTTTTCTTTTCTTTTTCTTCTTTTTAAGGATAGATGATAAACAATGAGGTAGCTTTTCTTTTTCAATGTTTTTTGCCAGTGGCTGTTCTTTGCTATAAGTACTTCAGGCCACAGAGAGAATGTCGAGCTTGCGGCTTGTGATCCCTACAGGCAGAAAAATAAATAGCAAATAATTGGCTACTCTTAAATGACCAACGGCTTTGACCAAGAACGCATTAAATAGGAGGATTCAGGCTTAGCGAAAAAGAACAGCGTTTTTTTTTTTCGAACAGTAATTGTCAATCATTTCAACTCTTTGAGTTTGAGTTTAAAGAAAGAACGTCGACGCGATAGCAGTCACATTGTGCTATGAAAAGCAAGACGATATACTAAAAATCTATATAAAAAAACAGGAAGGAAAAATATTCACTGCTGTGAGGAAGAAATGCCCAGACCTGAAAAAATTACATGTGAAAGATAGTTCATTTTGCTACTATATCTAATCCTTTGACATGAAAGCGAAGTATCGTCGTTTTGTAATAAATGAAAATAGGCCTAAAAATACCGAATAATGCTTTCTCCTCAACAATGATGGCCTCCCTCCTGCCTTTGTTTTGTTTTGACTTTAAACTTCCGCTTGCGTTTCAAAGTTTGAAGGCACGCGTTTCTGTGCCGTCTGCCTTATGCACGGGACATTCGGGTGTTACTGTGCCAGTTGTGAGTTGTTTTCTGTGTGCCGATTGTGCCTGCTGTTTTCTACCGTTCTTTGAACGGGTCCTTACACTAGTATAACAGAAGAATAGGACAGAAGGAGACCCAATCTGATGCGCCCACCTACAACCAGCTTCAATTCATGAACAGAATCTGTAGAGAATGAAATAAGTTGAAACTGTTAAGAAATGATGTTGTTGGGTTGTTTTTTTTTTTTTTCGGGCTCAGATTGAAAAGCAATTTGGTCTGTAACCATTGGATTCATGACTCCATGAATTATATGTTGAATGCAAATAAATGAATGAATGAATAAATAAATTTAATTAATTAATTAATAATTAATAAATAAACAAGTAAATAAATGAGTAACCAAATTAATGAATAACCTAATAGGTAAATGAGTAGGCCATTAAATGATGAAGTAGATAGATAAGTACACGAAGAGGTGATGCCGTTCTGTCTCTGGACCAGCTTTCCGTCACGACTATCCTGAGTATCGGACTTATCATGAAGTCCTTGGTATCCCAGAACTGTCAACTGAACTCTATGTTGTCGGCCGTTCTTGAACTCTTACTTGGGCCATTTCTTTTTCAGATGTCGGTTTTATAGAGCAGTGTAGGCAGGTGGTCTATTTCCATAATTAATCATGTTCTCGGCTAAAAGAATGTTAACAGTGGAGCTGATGGTCACATGACCTGTACAAAGGCAACTTAACTTGCTTGTACATAAAGTTTCTCTTCATCCCACACAGAACACAATTATTTGTGACCCCCGTCTCTCAACATCGTCATTATGTAGCAACAACATAGTGAAGAATACGGTACTTGTATTGGTTAACAATGATTTCGTTTAAAACCGCTTTGGGTTGATTTGTATTCCTCAATATCTGCATTATCTTTGTTAAACATATTTTTGGTGAATGAAATACTTAAATGAATGAAATATCTCTATATTCAGCAATGTAGAGTTAAGTTATATTTCATTTATTTAACCATTTTATTATTAACTCTTTGTATGCCAACAGTCAATGAATCGGTTCTTCCGCTGGTCACGTTAAACTTTGTGCCAATCACCGATGTATCGGTGCCCAAGAATGCTAGGCTATTTTGCTTCGGGAAGAAAGAAAGTCGACTTTCTATTTAAAAATGTTGCTGTAGTTAGTTTTCATTCATCTCCCCCACAATGTTCTTCCTGTATCGGCAAACGTGGAAAAACTCATGGCACACAAAGCGTTAATCAATGGATCAGTTATCTTCAACTGGACACTGACTCACCGATAGAACTAGGCGAAGGCAGCTTGAGTCTCAGTCTTACCATAACTAGGATGCTGAGTGTAGACGAAGGTCACCCATTAACACGCCAATTTACTAGTTAATCTTCAAAGGCTCAAGTCACATCATCCATCTCACATGTCACTGTCAGCTTGTCAGGTCATGACTTTTACATTTCCTGCCAAATTCGTATCTTTTACGCTATGATACCTAAGCTAACGAAGAGTGGCTTCTTGCGGTACTCACTGTCATCCAATGACAGACTGGCACGCTGATCTCGGAGATCTGTTATTTCCACTGTTCATTGTTTACACTGATTGGGATAATTACTTGTCTTGCCTGCCGTGGTGTAACTTAACATCTTGTTACAGGAGAACACAAAATATTTTATGTCACTATTGGCATCATCAGAAACTCAACCAATGCCAAAAATTTAGTAGACTAACAATAACGATACTCTAGTTTCAGCTTCCAGTAACGTGGCATTGAACTCGTGCGTGTCTAAGGTAGCGTTTATAGAGACGGCGGGTTTCGGGAAATCGCACGCTTGATTCGACCCGAGAGAACTCGCGCGAGGAATGTTACTCAATATGCTTTGTAAGTGTACATAGACAACTCGTGTCTCTCGGGGCGGCAATTTTGCCGACCGGCGCGGGAAATTACCAGAACCAATTGTGTGTTCTTGTTCCGCGTGTGTCGCGCGGGAGTTGTGTTGGCTGTGTACTTTTCTTGGCTTCACGATGGATGTTGACCTCGTCTTTCTTTTTCCCGCCTTGCTATGAACACCAACCGCGCGAGTGATTAGGAGCGAGTTTTCTTGCGCGAGTAACCATCTCGCGGCAACCCGCCTACCCGCTTTCTCTATAAACACGGCCTAATACAATCTAAAAGCACGGTCATTCTGGGCTGATTCATCATGTATGCGCAGGAAACAAAATAAAACAAGTAAAGTCCGGAAGAAAGAAAGAACAGATAGAATGACTGGGCTCCCGTTGAAAAGTAACAAAAACAAGTGTGCAACGCATACGCACTTTTTAAATTGGGTTTTCGTGTATTGTGTACGAAAACAGAAACGTCAGTGGAAATGTCAAAAAACCCTTAAGCAGTGAAAAACAACGAATGTTTTCGTGTGCCATTTCCGTACACACGGAAACCTTGTATTTATATTACTTGATGGATTTTTGCCGTTTCCGTCTCAGTTTCCACTCAAATAAAAAACTAAAAAAAAACTGATAAGATGAAAAGATACCTTACCAATTGAATAGAATGGGCGACCCGGACTTGTGTCATTAAAATCATGTATTTTAATAAACAACACAAAAAAAACCAGTTTACTCAAACGAAGCTCAGGTTTCGGTAAACATAATACTGTCACCGCATCTCTTCAGTGTTTGTTGTCAGATACCTGTTTGATGGGATAATAATATTACAAAGTCTATTGAAAAAAAGAAAAGATTAGTAAATATAAAATTTTAGTAATCTAACGTTACAATTAATGCTAATGTTTATAATGTTATTATAATTATTGTGTGTTTTATTCTAAACGCTTCCATTTTGTCCAAGTAACTATCACCTTTGAGTAAGTGAAGGGGCATTAAAAATTTTTTTGTTTCGAAGGTCAAAAAAGCAAACAAACAAAAATATTCTAAATTCTTTCAAATATAAATGTGTACAAATATAATAGTCTTAATCCAAGAAAGCAGAATAGACTAATTCGCTATCCTCAATAAAGACACAAATGTATAAGGGTATACGATAAAATCCCCCTCCCTTCAGGTCTGAATATAGTATTAAACACCAGCACACAGTCCTATTGTTTGGAAAACGGGTTTAGCTTAATCACTAGCCAAAAATAACTGTCTTTTGCCTAGCTCCTGGAGAATCTAAATGTGAGTGGATCTGACCACGAAATCGAAATAAAGGCCAACTCCTGAGAAAACCCTCCAAGGGAATATAATTATGATCCAGTTCCATGTGTCTCAGCTCAGAGAGGTCCAAATTTATTCCAGTAAAAATGAAAATGTTTCTAAATGATAATCTTTAACAGCCATTATGTCATTCATAGTACATGCTGAGATTTACAAAAAAATTGAGTTTCGAGACCAAGTTTCTCGAAAACAAGATTCCCATCATCTTCCCACTTCAAAAATTCATAACTTTCTTTAGAATTAAAATAGTCAGCTGTAATAAACATAGAAATGCTCAGAAAATACTACTCGTTCAAAAAAAAAAAATGTAATAATAATAAAATAAATTGAACTTTAGCCCGGTTTTGTCAGATCCACCCACAACTATGAAGAAAAAGGTCTTCACCACTCCTGTCGACCCAGTCCTATGTGGGAGTAGAGAGCTATTAATTATAAAAATGCATCGTATTTAATTAACTCAGGGGGGCTCTTAAAAATAAAGCCACAACATATAGAATTAGTTTCTTTCATAACTTCTGATCTCCAAATACATGGTAAATGGCTACTTCAGTTCAGGCTTTATCAGTTTGTATGGTCTTCCCAAAAGCAAATTTGTCAAATCAGTTTGATACTCTTTGCTGTAGCCAAAAGACATTGTTTGTTATTATAGAAAGGAACTGTAAACAGCCTATAAAAAAAGACAGTTACAAAAAAGAGCTCAGAGGAATAAAGAAAGACCGCCTAATAGAATAAAGGATGGAAATAATTAGCCGTGCCTGAAGATTGTGACAAAAATTAATTCAAATGATCAACGTCTTCATAAGGTAAAATTTAGCTCACCCTATTCTGTTTGTTCAATCTGTATAAGTCTATTACTGTATTCAGTATAGACTACGCTGAGCTTTGAAAGTCAAAATGGCACAAAATGGGCTATACGTTAGGAACACAGAACAAGAAAAGTGAATAATATAATTATCAACTCCTGAAACGAAACAGACTTTCTGTCACTCCAGGCCTAAAAAAATTATTGAAAGGAACTAAAAAGCATACAAAAACAAACAAACAAGCAAACAAACAATAACAACCAACAAAAAAAAAACTATGGCGTGTATTCTACTTAGTGGCTTTTGTGATAAGCCGATCCTTTTTCACCAGCTGTGAATCTTACATGAATGAGAATTGTAAAACTATATGGGAAGCTCTGTAATCTTGTGACTGTGAGAAGTATGACATTTCTTTCACTCTCCAAAAACATTTTTTTTTTACATCATCTACAAAACGTCTTCTCCTAGTTGACTTGACCAGTAAAAACGGGTCCCGGCAAGGTTGGTCTTTTCCTCACCAAGTAACATCTTTCACTTTTCTTTTCGACTAGTAGTACTAATGAAAGTTTTCAATCAAGATTTGCCAGTCTCCCCGTGTCTGCCGACAGACTTTCAGAGAATCTCAAAGGTGAGTAATTTGTTCTACTTAGACATGGCAATTTTTCATTGTCTGCGCCCCCGTTACCTCCCCTTGACTGCCTGGTGTAATTCTCGCTGGCGTCAGGGTCTCTCCAATATTGAAGAACTTGCAAGAGAGCGTATTTACTCTTTTCAAGTGGTATCCATATTCAAATACAATATTCTGCGCAGCTTTGATTAATACGACATAGATTATCTCAGTTCTAGCAACTTTTTAGTTGGAGACAAACCATCTTGTCGTCTCATTCCAGAGTGAAACCAGAACACTTTGGCAATGAAGGAGGTAAATATTTGAATTCATCCTTCAGATAAGCAGATGGGATATTACATTCGCAAAGGAAATAATCAATGCTTGTTGCTGCTTTTAAACTACTGATCTTAAAGGAAGCAGAGACGGTGGCAAAGGGAAAATTGGAGTGAAAGGAATCATTAAAACTGGACAAAGACACGACTCCCACACAAGTGTCACCTCTACGGAACATTTATGGAAATCAGAGCATTAGTTAATCAACTAGTACTTTGAAGTCTGACTACTCAGACAATGAGTGGATTCTTGATTCGTAGCTCCAGTGCTGATAATGGCTTGACACCGACAAAAAGCAGTATGGAGCTGTATTATTCAGTAAGGAATAGCCATGCCTCGCTGCCCAATACTTCCTGTCATTGTTGCAGATGTTTCATATCCGAGTTTGACACGTTTAATTGTTTGTTTTATTTCTCCAGTTCTTATTTTTTTTACTCACTCACTATAAATTGACATACACCTGCTTTTTTTTCTCCAAACAGGGTATGAATATTACAATTATCTTTATGAATTTCCATGACTTTAGTTGTATATGCAGTACTCCCTGGAATCTGTAACCATGGAGATATTTTGAATAAAAGAGATAAATGGTAGCTTTGCAATGAAATAATTATGCTGTTTCTTTTTATCCAGTTTGTTTCTCTCTAAATAACAACAAGCAAAACAGTGAAAGACCCGGTTGAACATACAGTAGAGTTCGTGCCACATCCAATGTCCATGGAAGGGCCTTTGGGTTTTGTGGGTGTGTTGTACTATTTTTATACTGTATTGTTTTAACTGTTACTAAGCGTATTATGATTACCATTATGGCTACTATTATTATTATTAATTTATAAATGTTGTATCGCTATCATTATCGTTATTGTTGTTTGTAATCATATTCCTATCTTTATTATTACCATTATTATCATTTTACATCTAACCAGTGGCCATGATTCATTCTTTATACATCAGGTGTACAATAAATCTGGCGAAAAGGGAATATAACCAGTTCCAGACATCTCTTCAAATGCAATGGGAAATGTACATGTTCTGCACGTCAAAATACCAGACAGTTTTTGTTCACCACGAAATTGGCGACATGCTGTCTGTCATCAGAGCATCTACCAAGAGATCGAACCTTCACCAACGTCATCTTCCTCGCAACCAAAGAGCGCGCACGCGCACACACCTCGCGGGACAGATGGGCAGCTCGGTCAGTCGCCAAAGTGTAGGGGAGATAAGTTATGTTTGACGACGCGGTACACAGATAACGGGTTTGACAAATTGCCTCTCCTTTCGGTTTCATTTTCTCCCTCACCCGCCCATTCTTTGAACCCAGCAGCTCTCGCCAACGACCAAACCAGCTTCCTTTTCTATTTTGTCCTGGTTCCCGTCCTACACCCTGATCAGATTAGTTTCCAAAGTGTTATAAAAACAAGGAGCGGGCACAGCTGGCTTTAAGAAATAGACGAGACTGAACCATAAGCCAAACTTTTCGATAGTCAAAATCTCAGACCAAATCCGTGAACCATTTTGTGAGCTGGTGTTTTTTAACATTACTGCTGCAGAGGATTTAGACTTCCACCTTACACCATCTCAAGGATAAATTTGAAGCCTTGAGACGAGAAGAGAGAACAGAAAGGTTGTTTGAAAGCAGTTAGTAATTAGATTTTTGTGCGTGGCAACCAAAGAATCCGGAAGTTAACTTAGAGTAAGAGATTCACTGTTGTTTCCAGTCTGTTATACGCCAACGACGTGTAACGCAACAGCTTCCCCAAGAAGTAAAAGCGAGCAAGACGAAGAAAATCCCCTTCACAGACTCAGCTCAACGTCAAACTTGGATAGTGTTAAAGGTCTGCAGAAGGTGAGTTTAATTGTTAAGTTTCTCTTCTCTACTGTGACTCTGAAGAGGTTTTCAAAGTTTTATGTTCGCGGGTACAACAATGGAAATTCTGGCCATGCATTCAATCAGTTCACAGCAATCGCTTCGAAGTTTCCGCTTTGTTAAAATTATAGATCAATGCCTTGTTTTTGTCGTCCGTCCAAACCCAGTGAGTGTTTTTCTTTTTCCTTTTTTTTTTTTTGAATCCGGTTTCAAGATTAGAATATTTTATTTCACACGTTTATTGTCTACCCTTAAGGGGGGTGTCATACTAAGACTGGAACGGCCCAGTCAGATGCTGGCAGACATGATGTGCACTTCACAATTTCCTATATTTTCTTAGTAAATCCGGGAAGAGCCTGGTCAGACACAGTCAGCTTCTGCCATTATTTCTTGAGTGTACATTTCGCTGGCAGCATCTGCCTGTGGCGTTCTGGGCTTAGTATGATATTCGAGTAACTGAGTCTTATCTAATTGTGAAGTTATGCCATTTTGTTTTTCCTTTATTTTCACTATTAAGGGCAGGAAGGACAATAAAGTTTTGCTAAGTGACGATATCATCATGATTTTCAAATAAAGCCCTCGTACTGATACTGTCAATGAGAAGAGCTCGTTTGGAATCGTGTTGAATTCATTATTAATGAGCTTAGCAACGAACAATCACTGCAAGTATTTCACCTACGTTCTCAGCTCTCTATCGAACATGGAAACTGCGCCACTGCAGGAGAAGACAACTAGGACATTTAGAGGGTTGTTGCTGCCCCTAGGACGTGTTAATATGGACACGTTGACATGTCTTTGTTGATGGGAAACAAACAAAAACAAATAAACATAAAACATGCCCAGTAATAAAACTGTTTTATGAAGCTGTTGACAACAGGGCCCAGATATGATCGAACTGTATGGCAGATTATTTGAAACGTGAATAACACTGTTGTTCTTTTCTTTCGAGAAATGATGTATGGCGATCACTTATAATAATAATAATAATAACAGTAATACACAGCATTTATATAGCGCTTCATCCCGTTGGCAGCCAGGCTCTAAGCGCTTTACAACATTTATATCATGTAATTACACATACAATAGACAGGCATGCTCAGGAAAAAACAAAAAAATGGACATTCAGCGTGTCAAAAGATGACACTTCGGCTGATGTTTAAAAGTCATAGGGTTTTCAGTCTCTCTCAAAGATAGGATCAGGTAATTCTTAATCTCAGGCCCTTGAAAAGAAAAAGATCTTTCGCCCATGGTCTTAAGGAATTTCTTAGCAAATTTAAACTTTTTAGTGCCAGCCGATGATCTGAGATGCCGTGATGGTACATAGGGAGTCAAAAGAGCAGTTAAATAAGTTGGGGCGGTTTTGTGCGTACATTTGTGACACAGGGTAGCCAGCTCATACATTATTCGTTTTTGTGCCGGTCAGAAACTCTAGTTATGAAACTCGACAGTCACCAACATTTAAGTCTAAAGCAATTTGAGATCCTGGCCCCCAATTATTCAAATTTTAAAGAATGACATTTTTTTTTTTCTGAGACGGAATGAAAGTGCGAAATCGTTCAAAAGGACTGACTGCCCAAAAATGAACCCAACAACTAATTGAACTATGCCATCTGATAAAGACAAAACTTCATTTTTGGTCGCTCAGATATTGGTACAAATTGCCCTAGATTTATTCCTATTGACCTGTTACAGGTTTAGAGATATTGGTTTTTGCTTCAATGGTGCGTGCCATCATTGCTAGAACATATTATTGTTGATTATTTTTTGTGGGGTGTGTATTATCCACAGAATATTATTATGTTTTCATTCTTGTAAGCAAATTTCTTTCTCAGAATTCTCCTCCCCACCCTATTTTCACTCCCTCTTTTATTTTCTAAAATAATAATTTTATATTCCTCTTTCTCTAATGTTCCGTCTCTTTCATCCATCCACGTCTAATTTCACGTTTTACTGTTGAGAGACAACATAAAAGAGAAGTGCCTTCTTTACTTGAAATGTCCACCCACTCGGTGCTATTAATATAACATGGGTCACTTTTGAAATCAATTTCTTTTCATTGTACCCGTAGCTGAGTTAGATCATTTATCCTGCAAAATTATGAATGAATACATGTATGTAGCAAATAAGAGATTCCTTAATAAAGAGTGACTTACTCTCTAAATGTTAATTTCGTTCCTCACGATACTATTTTATTTTATTTTATTTTACATTTTAAAATGATGTGCAACGAAGCGGAAAGACTTGGAATAATGTAAAGAGGCTGGCCCATGATGGAGAGGGATGGAAAGTGTTTGTTGGTGGCCTATACCCTGATCCAGGGTGAGAAAGGCAATGATGATGATGATGATTTTACATTTTATTTATCAACGGTTTTAGGCTCCTTGCTTCGTCTTCGTAACTTCCTATTCAAACGAATCTAGTTCTGAATTTAAAATTGTCACGTGATTCAAAGGTTATTGAGAGGAGACTGAAATCAGATGGAGGAAAACGATATTCTGTACATGAGTGAGCAGGAAAATTGCATCAGATTAATATCCAGTGGTTTGTAATTTGACATCCAAGACATAAACGCCCGGCAATTTATATTGTCAAGACAAACTCCTTTCAAGAACATGCATTTTCGCCCAGAGTTATGCATTTTTTAAAGATTACCCTATCAATTTGAATTTCAAACTATCAGATCACATGAGGTTTTGTTTGTCTTGTCATAATTATATTGTTTCACCTTGACGGTTTCCTAGTTTGTGGCGTGCTTGTTGCTTTCTTTTCCTTTTCATCAGTTTCCGGGGGGGGGGGGGGATTTTGATATATGCAAAAGGACATCTTAGCATAGATTTGTTGATATTTCTTTGATCTTTTCATAATTTTCAGTCAAGACATTTTCCTTCTACAAGGGCCATGCGCTTCAAATGCAATTTTACCATTTTATTTTTATTCGGCATATTATTAATTACTATTGTTTCAAAAGTATTAAGTGTACATTTTGCCAATCACAAGTACGTAAAATGTATTAACTGTTCTATTGGTTCTTCTACATAATGCAAGAAACAGTAGACTATAGCAAACACACGAACTAGAACTATAAAGTTCAAATATTGACACACAAACAACATATTGAATAAAAAAAAAATAGTTATAGTTTGTGTGCATACACTTTGTTTCCCAGTGTTTTTCATTGTTTCATTTCCGGTACATTAGTTCAATGGTTAGAGCTCTTGACGTGGTGCGAGAAGGTCGGGGCCAAACCCACCAAGCCAATGTCTCGAAATCTGCGTAAAGCGCACCATCTGTGACTGCTGGCTGCCGAGACCCAAGCCGCGTCCCTGAAATATGGGTATTGTGATGAACAAGGACTAAAAGCGCAAGGAAACAAGACAAAATTGACGAAGAAGTTCAATCAGAAATAGCAGGCTCTTGGAACTTGTACGTACGCACATTTAGTTTTGCGCTTGGGCCCCGTAAGTATACCTGCCTATCCCTAATCTCGACGTTATCCTCAACCCTGAATCTTATCGAATCCCTAAAACCCTGTCCCTTACCCTTTCAACCAAAGAACAGGAGGAAAACAAATAAAAAATGTGAAAGAATAATTAATTAAGGCTGTTGTCAGGAGTATTTCGGGAGGGGATCTCCAATTCTCGAGTTACAAAAGGCTTTAAGATACATAACCCCAACGCAAAAAAAATTGAGGGACATACGTACTTCTTACACCATTCTTATCTACAAGTTGTTTGTGCTTTCAGATTCTAATCTACCTGGTTTAACACTATGAGGTTTTATCCTTTTTGTACATAGAATTCTCTTTGGTGCAGCCATGAGTTAAAAGCTATGCTGTTTCAGTATTGCAAGGGTTAACTCGATATTCCACGTCTCACATTAGCGGGTGGTCGGTGGGCTCTTCCATCAGGGCTTCCGTCTGTGCTATCGTTCTCTCATAGTTTTCTGTGTATTGTCTTGCTTTTTCCTAGCACAACATGACTCCAGGTGACATTACAACCGAGAAAAAAAGACCGTTGATTCCTTGCGTCACCAACCTTATGCTCTGAATTGTGGTAGAGAAGTTGTAAGGAGAGAATGCTAAATAAATACGGCTTTCTAAGGATTACTAAGCCCCAAAAACAATAGCATTATGCCAGGAGATGATCATCGAACTGTGCTATGGAAGTGAATGGCACAGCTCTTGAAAGAACGGGCAAAATTGTCCCGCGTATTAATTACTCCTTCAGGTTTGCCTTCTGCATTATCTGACCTCTTTTCCTGATCCTCCAATGCTCTTCGGCAGGACGTGCTAGTCTTGCCTACATTGCCTCCAGGAATTTTTTTTTTTTTTTTAATCTCTCGCGTGCCTTCTTTCCTGATGAAAAAAAATGTATATAAAAAACTGGAACTCTAAAAAAAACAACAAAAAAAAAAACATTCTCCTTCTTCTCCGACGCTGTAACTGTGTAACTTTTCATTGTCAATTGATAATTTCCTGTCTAAAATCATGCTCCTTCCTCTGATTAGTCTTTCTTTGATCTTCTGTCTTCTCCACACTTCCCTCGTTCACTTTGTCTTCCTCTTCAATGTTAGTTTTCGTTCGCTCTTCTTCACTGCTCTTTGGTTTACTTTAAAGTTCCATGATAACTGTATAGGGCAGTGGTCCGTACTGTCAATGATTCAACCAAAAAAAAAAAAAAAAACGCCAAAAAAGCAACAAAACACAATATCAATTTCTGAATGTTACTTAATTGTTTATTATTTTTATATATACATATTATATTATCTTTGTAACGTTGACCCTTGCCAAGCCAAAGTCTCACCCGCTCCCCTGAAGAAAAACAAAATTTAAAAAGAAAAAAAAAACAGCCCAAACACAGCTAAAAAAAAAAATGACCGAATTATCAAACAACGACGTATAAATTATCAAATTCAAAATATTAAAAACAACAACAACAACAGCAAAGGTCAATCCATAAGACTGAATCTATGATTCCATTTTAGACAGAATTGTAGGAAAGACAGATCGTGAAATAAATGAAAAAAAAAAAGTACTACAAAACGACACATGAAAAGATAATAAATAAATTACTCCTTTCACGAACGGCCGGTGCATTTTTTCAAGGTCCATTGATTCGCTGGATCTCAAATCTTGCAATGATGACCCCTAAAAGAGACTTTCTTTAATAGTTCATCAAGATATTTTTTTATACACATCACCGCCTGAAAAGTGTAAGTCACTACATCCTCAGTAACTTCAGAAATGCCAAGTTTTCAAACCTTATACTTTGTAGGTTGTTGTTGTTGTTGTTGTTGTTGTTGTTGTTGTTGTTCGGGTTGTTGTTGTTGGGGTTATGTCGTCATTGCAGGAAATAAAATATATAGTTATGTATTCATTCATTTCGTTTATTTGCTATTATTACTCTTTATATAATCCAATTCATTTAATTTTTTCTTCATCTTCACTTCACTGTTATTTATTTATTTATTTATTTATTTATTTATTTATCGGAAAAGAAATTGAAAAAAAAAAAAAAACACCTTTGTTTTTCTTTGTTAATAGGGATTAAGAAAACAACAAATTTTGTCAAGAGATCTCAATTTGTATTACAATAGCGATCAACACATTTCAATCACCGGATATGAGTTCTATGCATGGACGTGTTTGAGCAAATAAAGGTCCATGCGATAATTTATCACGTGAGAGTCAAAGTATTAGATCTTTATAAACCAAACGCGAAAAGAGAACAGTTAAAAGCCAACGGGTATCAAGTGACGCTTCGGAACTTGAAGAACACGTACGCTTGTCAGCGCAGTTTACTTAGGTAGATGGATAGATAGATAGATAGACAGATAGATAGATAGATAGATAGATAGATAGATAGATAGATAGACAGATAGACAGATAGATAGATAGATAGATAGATAGATAGATAGATAGATAGATAGATAGATAGATAGATAGACAGATAGATAGATAGATAGATAGATAGATAGATAGATAGATAGATAGATAGATAGATTAGATAGATAGATAGACAGATAGATAGATAGATAGATAGATAGATAGATAGATAGATAGATAGATAGATAGATAGATTAGATAGATAGATAGACAGATAGATAGATAGATAGATAGATAGATAGATAGATAGATAGATAGATAGATAGATAGATAGATAGATAGATAGATAGATAGATAGATAGATAGATTAGATAGATAGATAGACAGATAGATAGATAGATAGATAGATAGATAGATAGATAGATAGATAGATAGATAGATAGATAGATAGATAGATAGATAGATAGATTAGATAGATAGATAGACAGATAGATAGATAGACGGGTAATGGCGGGTACCTCTAGTCAAATTAAAAAACAAAAAAAAACGAAATTAAAAATCGTTCATTTATCTTGATTTTCTCGGAAAGCCCAGTATAATAATTATGCTGGGAAGGGATGCAAAATAAGTTCTTACGTTTGAACGAATCATGGCAGTTACCTAGAATGCCTTGGGTGAGGGCTATAAGTACGTACGCACTCCAAGAGTTTTGCGCCATCAAACCCCCATCCCTGCCCCTTACCCTTTCATCCCAATACAAGGAGGAATACAAAAAGAAAATCTGAACGAATAATTAATTACGGCTGTTGTTAGGAATAGTTCCGGAGGAGCTTTGAATCTCATAAAAGGCTTACAAATGCGTACTCCATCGCAAACCACGTACTTGTAATAACATTCTTCAGTGGGACTCTCGTACTATTAAATATACATGATACTGCCATTAGTCGGGCATTTTCATAGAATATTTATTCCAAACATTTATAGGTAATGGACAAGGAATGTTCCAGGGAGTTGTCAATCACTTGTTTTGTCCTTTCAAAAACTCACTAAACTATGTCATAACAATAAGCGTGTGTGTGTGTGATGGTCTGTATGTGGTTTTCTGCACATGCTGAAATTTTTTAATTAAAGAAAAAAAAATAGCCAAAGACAACAACACATTTTAGCATTTGAGTTTGCCTTGATTGAACTGGGGAGAGGAATGAACTCGGGGAAAAGGGTGAGAGAGTGTGTGTGTGTAGGGGGGGGGGTGAGGCGAGCAGGAAGATTTGTTCATAATTGGGGGAAAGTTTATTTATTAAGCATCGTGACGACATCTCTCTTCGTTCTGTTTTTCGAGACATATTCTCCCGGTTCTGATTTTCTCAAGAGGTATACTCTCCTGTCTGTTTTTATTTTATCTGGAGGTATACTTTCCATTCTTTTTTCTTGGAGGAATACTCTCTTTTCCGTTTTTCTAGAGGTTTCCTCTCAGTTCTGGTTTTTGTAGAGGTATGCTGTCCGTTTCGTTTTGTTTTTTTCTCGAGGACTACGCTTGGTTCTGATTTTGTAACCGTATACTCTGCGTTCAATTTTTTTTTTCTAGAGCTAGGCTAAAGAGAAATTGATTGTAGCTCTTTGACTTAGTTTTAGTGAATACGACGACCTCGAGTGTAAACTGTACCAGATAAGTTAGTGCTTTTGCTATCGAATACAGAAAATGTGCATTTGAGTATTGATTATTATTATCTTTTATTAAAAAAAAAAAAAAGAATTGTCAGAAAGATGACTCGTCATGAATGAACTAAGTGGTCTTCTCCACAGCATCCTAGTTTTTAGGAAAAATGAAGTATGACAAAATCAAACACTCTTTGCTTCTCTAAATAGCGTTGAGGAGCGTAGCAGAACGGATGCTGTGGACAAGTATACAGAGACAAAGAGTGTTTTATTTTGTCATACGTCATTTTCCCTAAAATAGCGAGGCGGAGCGGATGCTTTGGACAAGACCACTAAGAGACGAAGAATAAGGGTCACACTGATATATTATTATCATTTTATTGTTATTGCTGTGTCATTATGGAGTTCTATAAAATACAATTTAATTTAACCAAATATTTCTGCTGGGATTTGTGACATTAAAAACCAAAAGAGAACTAGCACCAAGCATTCTGTGTACAAAAAGGATAAAACCTCATAGCGTTAAATCAGGTAGATTAGAATCTGAAAACACAAACAACTAGGTGTAAGATGTACGTACGTCCCCCAATTTTTGGTTCTCCGCCACTAGCTTTTAAATACAGACCAATAACCTGATATAGATTCTTATTTACCATTTAAAGTAACTGAAAATAAGTGGACCTCAAAATAAACTGGATTTGAGAAGGTTTAGCTTTCACGGCGTCAGTAGTCAAAGGGTTAAAAGTGTATTATTTGTGCATGCATTGGTCTGGTGTGCGAGACTGAAAATTGTTTTTTTCTGACTAGATCTAGTTCAAGCGCGACAGGTCACTTTCTTGAGTCAGCTAGAGGAAAGATAGACCTCGAGCATTGAGCCAAAACACAAGACCAAAATGCGGACTTGATACAGTGCCCGCCAGCCTAAGTGTTACATTCCCCGTTTTTGTTTCTTTTTGCTTGCATTCAGAATTTTTCAGAACATTTCAGGCGGTTAAACACAGAACTAGCCTTGATTCCTTCTTTTTGTTGCGGTTGTTTTCAAGCAATGGCTGTCACGACATTTTCGGCAAAAACTTAACGACGGTATAGTCAGAAAATAAATAAACAAACAAATAAATAAATAAATAAAGACGATGGTCAAATAAGGTAGACAAAAGCCACACATGTTCACTTTTTAGACCTAGAGACTTGTCGTGGCGTGAATATTCCAGCTGATACCATGGCCATTGCCAAAATAACAAGCATAAATATTAATGTAACTAATATTTTCTCTCTTTCTCTCTCTCTCTCTCTCTCTCTCTCTCTCTCTGTCTGTCTCCCTGTATGTTTTTCCCTCTCTCTGTGTCTCACTCTCTCTGCCATACCCCCCACCCCCCCCCCCTTTTCCTTTATCTTCCCTGGACATATCTATCCTTCAGGGTTCTTTCCTGTTCTTAACGTCATCAGTTTTGATTTTTTTCTTCTATTTGCGGGGGAGAAAACGCGTCATAGCCAATGCCTCTGCCCCCTCTTCTCTTTTGTGTGACGTTCTTAATTAGACATCCGCTAGCCACTCTTCAAGGTAAGCTTACAAGTCAGTATCCCTCGGCTGTATTTTGTTCTGTAAGGATGTTTTTTGAAAGCTAACAATAGAATGAACGAGCATAATGGGATAGAGCGAGTGTAAGGAGGTCCGGCAAAATACATGCAGGTTAAACATGGCGACCTTATTTCTTGCTTTTTCTACAGTTTCTGAAAAAATAAAAATGGAATTTTTTTAGTATGTAGAAGAGGTACAACAAATGCACACGTTGACACTGGTATAAAATGGCTTGTGGCACTTATCGAGTTGTTTCGCAGTTCTAATTTATTCCAACTCCTTATCATAATACTAAATCCACAAACGTTTAAAGTCGAATTTCTCAGTTGCGCAAAAAGTGGAGTTGGAACAAACAAGAACTTAGGTCGCGTGACGTTTACATGTAATTTTTAAGCCCCACATCTTTATATTGACTGCACCAACCTTCTTTTAATTAACAACTATGCTAAATTATAATGAATGGTAGCTTTGGTCTTTGTTACATTAAAATGATATGCTGGTTTTATCCGGACATCACAGGAGTTGCCCTTCGAATTTTTCAATGTACATATTATTTTGTACTCACAATGGCGGCGAAACACTGCATGACGCTGTTTATATCACAGTTTTTGGTGACTTGAATTAAAACATATCAACAAGTTTGAACTGACATTATTTACCACACAGAAAATTTTGCTCTGGGGCTGTAAGTCTAGGCTCGCACCAGTCCGTTTCAATGGGCCGATTCGTTCTATAGTGACTTTACTATACTGAGTTTCAATGACGTCCATCTAATTGGCTGTTCAGCGAGTTCTCATTGAAACTTGCTGTCATGACGTCACGGTCCAACTAGTCGGAGGATCAAATTCGGGTAATGCTCACTTAGGTTAATAACATTCATTGGCAAAGAAGCATATTTTTTCTTATGAACTATGCTATAATTTGTATGCCAGTCAAGGAAAAATCCTTTTAAATTACCGTATACTCTTTGCATAAAGTTAAAATCATGTGTCGGGCATGCATCAGGTTCGTTGACAAAAATGGAATGATACCTCCTAATACAATTCAAGAGCATTTTTTCCAAACCTGGGTAAGTCAAATTTTGCATGAGTTATGGTCCCTTTCAGATAGTCATTCAAACTTAGGGTAAAATGTGGTGTAAGTGTTCAGTTAAAGAGTAAGTAAGTTTAAGTAAGCGTTCGGATAAAGACAAATACACAGCCAGTTTTAACTGAACACTTACACTACGCTTTACAGTAATTTTGCATGACTATCCGAAAGGGCCATAACTCATGCAAAATCTGACTTACCCAGTTTGGGAAAACCGCTCTTCAATTTCTTATTTTGATACAGTCGATTAATTTCTAATTTTTAGTTAATTACTTCGATGCTCCATTAATTAGATATTCTAAAACTGCTAAATAAAATGCTCATTTAGTGTACTGGTGCAATTTTTTAAATCTGAAATATTTAGCTCGGAGTTAAGGCAAACTTTGATAAATGTGTACGTGTACTAAACAGATCATAGGGCTTGGGGCTCAGTTTCCTTTCATTTACTCTCCAACACAGAAACACTCGTATACGTACAGAAATGTGGAGGGGTTGATTGTCTTTATCCAATTAATCTCCGAGACATCAATCCTTACTGGCATTTTATTAATGTATTGAAAATTCTAATTACCATTACTGTATGACGCAGTCCAAATAAGTATAAGCGTTGCCGGTGTACTCTATCACTAATCTGGAATTGACCCAGTCAATGCAGATCGCAGAATCGAATGACGTTGAGTAATAGTAATTGCCATGCATTACGATGTTCGAGAAAATAATCGGATTGCCAATGGTGGTAACTGAGCTATAGCAATCAGCAAATACAGTGAGTGTGTGTGTTATATTTTTTTATATGTCCTATACAACCTAGCTCTACTACAGCGACAATGGACAAAATGGTGAATACAACAACAGGGAAGTCAAGGGCCGAAACACTTGTCCGACTAGGATTATCTCCTTGTAGCCCTTCTCTCCAATTGGTCTTTTGTTGCACTGTAGGGAAAATAACGATTTTTGGTTTAGCTTTAGCATCAGAAAATTGAATGCTAAATTTAAAAACAAACATTTTTGCTTCGTTCTATATTTTTATTTGGCTGTTTGTACTATTGTATATTTTCTTTTCGGTTATTTTCTTACTTACGGAATAAATTGCAAAAAGTATAGTTTTCCTTCTTTGGGGAAGAAATACTATAATTAAAAGAAAAAATTGTAGTACAAGTAGTAGTAGTAGTAGTAGTAGTAGTACTTGTAGGGAGTCGTCAATCTCGGGAGACAGTGGGAGCGCCGTAGTTTGGTAATGTCAGTCGTGTGGATTTTGGTATTGTTTTGTTTTCATGGGAAACTTCATAGATATTTAAATTCTTTATCTAGAGTTCGACCAAGCCCAGGCTCAAAATCGGACTATTTTTATTTATCAACTGTACAATGAAAGCACCTGCTTTTACAGGGATATACAGCAACAGCAACGACAATGACGCCAAATTACAGCATTTCATTATAAGTTGTGTTTTGTTTTTGTTTGCATATTTTTGTGGAGGTGAGGGGTGGGTGTTAGGAGGGCGCGTTAGCAGATGCACACATCCCAATTCAACTTAAATTGATAATCAATTACAATGACAATTGTGCGCATCACGTAGAGACCCACACTTGTTATCCACTGAACATAACATTGTCTTTAATGATAGTCCACAGAGAGACAAACTGACCCGTCTAAATCATTCGACAAATTGATTTGCTCAGTCTGTATACAATATTGGCTTCACGCTGTGTCTGGGCTCTCACTGAAAAAACTGTCCAGCACGCAATTGCGTAACACGTGATCAAATATGAATGGTCACTCACATGTCATGTCCTTCTATAGCGACCAGGCCCATTAACGTATAATCAAATATGTTTGTGGGCGACCTGCATGTTGTATTATGGAAAAAGACAAAAGTGCCACGCGGTGTTATGGGACCGCGGTTTTTTACATGGTAAGCTATAGCTGAGTAGTGAACGCAAGTCTGTATTTTCTCTGTCCGGTTTTGTAATTGAGCCACGGTCCCTTAACAACAGGAATTGGGAGACGAAAAAAAATGTTCCACATTGGGCTCTAGGCACGCATACGCGATTTTTTTGCGACTGCAGTGGCATTTTTTGTAATCTAGGCCAATGGAAGTGTGCATGTGTACGAGACCTCGTGGGCACATTGCAGAGCCAATAGGAACGAAATAAGACACAACGGCAACTTGATAGCATATTGACGAAATATTATAAAAACCACAGAAAAACTGTGGGGTCGTGGCAAGGCTTAAAGCAAAGTCAAACACTGGCAAAAATTATAACTTGTATAAAGCAAAGCCTCGCATAAGAAACAAAACCCTAAACGATACAATAAACCGCAAAGAAAATGGGAAGACAGAAAATACCGATATTTTGGTGACGATAGCAAGTCACATGTGCGCATCTAGCCTTAACTTTCATTGTTTAATTTCCATTCTGGC
Organism: Onchidella celtica; assembly: GCA_963931925.1. NCBI lineage: Eukaryota > Metazoa > Mollusca > Gastropoda > Systellommatophora > Onchidiidae > Onchidella > Onchidella celtica. Next base: position 43,528,461 of record OZ007575.1, on the reverse strand, counting down.
TAGGTGTACATAATATGTAAGCATTGCAGTTGTGTCTTATACTCGTGTTCTTATCGACCCTGCAATGCGTCCGTGTCGTGCATGTGTGCACATTCCCAATAGGTAGAAGGCGCATATCCGCCATCTTTAGTGTCCGGACCCGGGCATCACTATGGCAATTGTGGCACTGATTTTAACTCGTTGGCTGATTTGCATTGCGAGGCACGTTGGTCGCTGCGAACCAACCTGCCTCGAACTACAAGTAGGTCGCTACAGTAAACAATAGTAGGTGTGTACATGTTCAATGGGAGACGTTCGGTCAGTTCTTCCACTTCTTTCTCCTTGTTTACACAGATGGTAGGGAATCTGACCAACTTGGATCCATCCTTTCCACCCCTGTCATAACAATCGACCACAATGCAATTAGCAGGCATTTTAACCACTTAGACCCATCTTGAAGTTACACTAATCAGCTGATCCACGGGCCATCTTTAATGGCGAAAACACAAAACAAAAACACTCTGTGACGTCAAGCGCATTCTACCAATAACGCTTCTGGATTCCCAAAAAATACCAAGTGGCTGCTATGCAACAAAGTAGCATAAAATTCTGCGCGCCTAACTCTCTTTTTTATGAATTCAAGAGCTATTAGTAAAACGAAATTATAACCCAGTTAGAAAAAATAGACTACAAGTCTGTTGTTCAAATTGATGTGACAAAATGACTTCGACGTGGATTGGCGTCATGCAGTACTTCCGTACCACGGCAGTATTCAGTCTAGCGACACGTTCTGTTGCAGAAAAGTTTCCCTCTAGACCTGGTGAGTGTTTGAATAATTGATGGGCACAAATAATAAAAGATACTATGATGTTTTAGAACAATGAGATTTTTGTTACTCAGTGTTATTTTTTTATTTTATTTTACTGGCAGGCCATTCCAAAAAATCTTTAAGTGTATATTTTAGGACTTGAAAAAGTAATTGCAGCGCCTAGAGCTTTCAGAATCAAGGCGAAAATTTGAAATATTTGAATATCTAAAATCTGCCCTGAAATCTGGATGACGAAAACACTGGGATTTTCTGTTGTTTTTTTTTTTTTTAGAAAATATAGAGTTTGTCCACGTGAGCGGTGAGGGATCGAACCATTAATTTTTATTAATGTTGCTTGCCTTTCAAGAGTGTTCAATTCGGTGCACTTTTCCATACCAGAAACTGAGGTCTTAGTGTACCAAATGGGCACTGGACACTGCATTTGACACAGTTTGAGGGGTAGGTTTACTGGGTTGTAATATTATGCTTTTGTGTAAGTGCTAACTATGGACATTTGAAAACCCTTCTTGTTTCCATTAAGAAAATTATTTCTGTCATTGGTCTCATAGAGACATGTTCCTTCTCTTTCAAAAGCACATGTCTTAATCCCCCCCCCCCCCGCGCCACCCCGAAGAAATTGTCCTTGTAATAAATTTTGCTTTTCACCGGTCAATAATTCAGTTTTGGTCGGCCTTCAATCCCCTAAAGAAATAACGACAAAGAAGTAATTTAACAATAATAAATAAATAAATTGACACCACGAGGACATGATTGTGGGCCTGTCCATTTATGCAGTATCCACGAGAATAGGGCAGTTAAATGAAGCACATGCTGTGGATTTTGTAAAGGGCCCGTTAAATCCGCCCTACTGTATGTTCTTTCTGGGTCATACAGTCTAATGTTTACAAGCTGGGAAAACCCACAGGCGTTCTTTACTGTATGCAGAAAAATAAAGGGAGCCAACATGTCTGATTCAATGGAAACGCATGTATGTCATTAGTTTGCTGCTGAATTCAAGAGGGGCTTCTACTCCACACATTAAGATGGTAATTATACTCTTTAATTGCATTTTCCGTGTCCCCTGCCACTAATTTCTTCTCTATCTGTTAGTCATCTATCAAAATAGATGTATTCCTTGGTGGTTGCATGGGTCAGACAGAGGAAGTTATAGGCGGTCATTATGTTTGACAGCATTGAACTGTATTGTCTGACCACATCTAAGATAAGCGAACAGATACCACTCATTTATAAAAGTGCGTAGACTTTGACATTCTTCTTCTTCTTTCGTTCACCAATCTAAATCTGCAGATTTGTTCTTTTAAGAAAATCTACGGTTTTCTGCAGTTCTGGCAGAGCACCATAGAGTTTGATATTCAGGTCGGTGGGTTGGGGCCAACACGTTTCTCGCAGTGCTGAGAAGAGTGTGCAGTTCTGCAATATAATGCTCTGTGTTTTGAGGAGACTGGCTGCACTCACATATGGCAGAGGTTCCTATTTTAAACTAGGTGAACATATGGTGGTGGAGCCTATTCTGAACAATATTACTTGATCCTCTCTGTTCAGGAGATGATATTTATCCTGTTGGTTTATTTGCTGCCGTCTGTTGTTTTTGATGAGGTTTTTCTTCTCATAGTAGTTTAAGAGGCACTGTGGCTGCTATACAAACAACAAAAAAGGGCTCAATTCAGGAACATGGTCCCACAGCATCTCCATTAGAACCTAGTTTATAAATAGCGTATGAACTGCTTGAAGTAGTTCACTGTACAGTAGTTTTAGCACATTCCCAATGCAAGCTGATGATCCCCCGTTTTCCCTCGATACGCACCATTTTCACCACTTTACAAACAATTCTCTCCGGTCCTATTTTTGTATTTACATTATGAATTTTGTATGATATATAATATGTGGTTGGAAAGGTCTAAGCATGAGCTTTCGTTTTAGCTATAGTCAACTGGATGAATCATCTTCCATTTCCCATCTCATAATGTGAAAAAAAAAATCCATTGTTTCCATGTTCAATATGCAAGTGCTGTACGGTGCATCACGTAAGGGTAAGCGATGCGTATCGAATGCGGTAATAATAAATACTAATGTCTTGATACAACTATTATACTGATCTTACTAAAGGTTATCACGTGAATACATAAGTGAAACAGACCAAGTTTGTGATGCACTTTCAGACAAGGAAGACAATGGAATACCTTAGGGGAGTGGGTCTGTCTGTAGGTCTGCAGAAAATTGTAAACAACAAACGCAGAGCTGAATAAATCAAGCGTAAGATATTGACAATGAAATAGAAACAGCTACACATTAAAACAGTGTCTTTCTTAATGGAATCAGCTTGACAGCCGCCGGCAGCTGAACAAAATGTGATGATATCAGATTTCCAAGGACGCTTTTTATATAATGAAACAAAAACCAGAGGAAATATTGTTCAAATACAGTTCTTCTGTCTTTTTTTGCTCTTTCTTTTCTTCATTTTCAAAATCTATTTAGTTTTCCTTTCAAGGGCTCCGTGTCACACAAAATTTGTGAGGGTTGCAGATGTAAACTTCTTCAAAATAGTAAGCCTGTCCCTATTAGTAGAACGTTTTTAATCATTCTCCGGCCTTTATGTACAAATTGTTTAATTGACAATTGCAACGAGTCATGCAGGTTTTTGTTTGTTTGTTTGTTTGATTTTATATTTACAATATTACTTTTGATATGGTTACAACTTCACTTTATAAATGTAAAGTGATTTAATACTGGGGCTTTTAATGCTTCGTATTTCGTGAAGAATCTGAAAACCGGCTAGTCGCGAATTTGGATCAGATTAGTTGACGCCACATTTGGTATATTAGAATGAGTCATTGATATTAGATATTTCTTACGTTGAGAAGCGGTGCCGTGATGTTTAATATGAGATGAATATAATGGTATCTCCCCGTTCCGACATCTCTCTCTATCTCTCTCAACCATCGGCATATGGGACACATGTTATGAGCTCATGATTGTGTGGTATAATGGTGCAAGGCCATACTGGAGCCGGGCATAATGTTAGCCTCACAAAGAGAATAGAAGGTATGCAGACGGACGGACAGTCAAAGAGACAGGCATAGTTATTTATCTTGCTGGAATGTCAGTTTAGTCAAGGATTGAAGAGAGAGAGAGGGCGGGGGGGGGCTAGTTCATGAGAAGGAGAGAGAGGATAAAAACAAAAAGAGGAGAGGGGGGGACAGACAAAGAGAAAAGGAGAGAGAGAGAGACTGAGATAGAGATACAGAGAGAGAGATAGAAAGAGGAGGCAAGTGAGAGAGACAGAGCTACAGTAAGAGATAGAGCGAGAAAGAGAGAAAGAGAGAGAGAGAGAGAGAGAAAGAAAGAGAGAGAGAGAAAATTAGAGAAAACGCACAGTCTTTATCTTACCACAAGATCAAGGCCAGAAAAGTTTCGATAACAATCAGTTCGATATAATAATGACAGGAGATGTTCAGTTTTTTTGTTGTTTTTTTTTACTTCGCAGTCCTTGTTGGCGATATCGCTTAAAACTGTTATTATTACTGAATCTATCAATCTGAAACCAGTAGAAATGAATGATCTGAATGGTTGTTCTTCTAGTGTGCTAACGTTCAACTAAAATATAATACTGAACATTATAACTGAAAATCGTCTTTCACTACTTAATAAAATTGTGGCATCCCATTAATATAGTTTAATATGGTGAGCATGCAGTTCCAATAACAGTATGTTGAAACATGGGATTGCCAATGCAAAGCTGTCAGTTTCACGAAGATTTCAGTTTTATATAATAGCCATGCTACCCCATCACCACAGTAGCAAGATTTCTAGAAAGTAGGATGAAACCTTGAAACAGACTCTAGGCAAAAAAACTCTTACCCTTTGAAAAAAACAGAGTGATATTCCTGGACCACGAACTGCCAATGTCCCTTAAGAGACAAGTATGCAACCAGTGCATTATTCCAACGATTACCAGCCTATGGTAGCCAAAACAAGGTCGATTGCAAAACAACTTACGAACAAATTAAGAACTACTCAGATGAAAGAAGAATGCTTTTCATCAGAGTGCAAGGTAAAATTCCCCACGCCGAAAGGCGAAAACAAATAAAGCTAAAAGAACATAGTAAAATTCAAGCTACAGCAAAAGTGGAATTGGGCTGGACATGTGGGAAGGATGAATGATAATAGATAGACAAAATGCTGCACTGACTGGACACCAAGGACGGGAAAAAAGAAGACGAGGACGACCAAGAAGAAGCTGGCAGGATGATATTAAAGAGAGGGCGGGAACAACATGAATGAGGAAGACATAGGAATGGAAGACATTGTCGCTGGGCTACATCCTGCAGTGGATGGACAATGCCGAGGTGAAAGGCGAAAAGGTGAAACCTGGAAATAAAGGCATGAAACGGTACCATTTTGACCACGGCGTGAAAGAAAACAGCTAAAAACGACGGCAATTTTAAATTTTATGTGAATATTTTATAAAACATTTCCAACACTTTATGTCTTAAAGATGTCGAATGAGAGCCCTCGAGTCCATGCAAGCCATCTGAGCAAATAACTACAAATGTCAGCTTGAAAGTTCGAGGAAATGGCATCTTAGAAGCAAACAAAGCTATCAATAGTTAAGACGCCTTTCGCAGGTCACGTTTGTTGAGAAAACAATATCCGCTCTTGTTTTGAATGACAAATACCTTAAAATTAAAGTTCATTCCAAAGCTTTAAGAGCAAACAAACGGAGTTCTTTGTCTCTTCTCACGTATTTTACATGGACTTTGTGACAGACATGATGGAGAAAAGGCTCTAAAAGCACAGGGCTGATTCGATCAATTTAAGCTGTAGATATGGTCTGACTCAGTGATCTAACCAGTCTTTGGCTCTTAAATTTTCATACAGAAAATAACGCACTTCCGCACTGTTTTTTCACCATTAACTTAATAGTATTAGAGTTCCTGTCAAGAAATGACTAACACACATAGTAACCGGACAAAGCCTGACCTTTCAAAAGTCAATATCCAATGACTGTTTTGTAACGTTTGTTACTCCTATTCTGGTATTGAATATTTTATTGCGAAAGTTCCAGTTAGTTTCTTTTAAAAACTGGCTTGTTTTATCATCAAGATGATATATAATATACTCTTTTGTTGTTGTTGCTGTTGTGTGGTTTTTTTTTGGGGGGGGGGGGGGGGCTACCAAACCACGCATAAAAGCCCAGGCCACATCTCTGACCCACGAATCAGTGTCTCGTGATATTATTCTTTTTTATAATTAGCATCATTAGGGTCAGATAACACAATGCCCTTGTTTTGTTTGCTTTTGACGGTTTATTTATTTGTTTGTTTGTTTTTAACATTTTCAAGTAACCGTAATTCTTTCAAAACTTTTGTCTGTACTAAATCATAATAAAGCTTTCCAAGGAGCCAAAACTAAACTTTATGATGATTGGCGACATAGAGAGAGAGAGAGAGAGAGAGTTTTGTAAACTGTAATAGTCTTCCAAGTGAAATGTTTTGCATGACGTCATTAGGGTGAGGAATTGACGTAATGTCGTAAGACAGAAATCGAGCAAAGGAATATTTTAACACAACAGATGAATTCAATAATGTAAAAATTGAATGCGATGTTCAAATCAAGGGAATGTAATGATGGAAAGAGAGTTTTCTCGCCTGAAGAACTAACGAGAGAATTTTATTGGTTGTTGTTGACACTGATGAATTCGCGTAAGTGTGTATGTATGTGTACGTCTGTGTGTGTTTGTCTGTAAACCTTTCTGTCTCCCACATGAATCAAAGACTTTTATATCCTTAAACAAGCAGTCGCCGAACGTTCATCGATCTGCTTTTCCTTTTTTTTGTTTTTCTTTTAGTTTATTGAGTTATGATATAATATAAAGATACACATTAAGATGTCTGTACCATGTAGTACCTGCTCTCTTAAAAGCTCTGTGAAAGAGAATTTCCCTCACGTAATAATAAAACGGGCCTTATCTCATCTTAGCTTGTCTTGTCTTGTCCTGTCTATCTTAGTTTATCTCATCTTATCTTAAAATTGAGAGAAATTTGAAGTTTGGCGAAAACAAGAACAGGCGGTATTTTGCAACATTTTTTTCTTGTTATATTATTATTTTACAGGTTTAGCTTAGGCGAGCACCATCCGTCTTTGATTTGCCGTCTTGTTGGAGAGTGACGTCATGGCATTATTTTGAGAGAGTGTTTATCCTCTTTCCCCACTCCAGTCTCTTTCTCTCTCGCTCTCTCTCTGTCTTCCCTTCTCACCCGCTCTCTGTCTCTACCTCTCTCCTTCTTACTCCTTCTGTCTCTAATTCCTTCTCTTCTTACATTATTGTCCGCTGATAATTGGTTCAGTAATGTTTATTCTGGAACAAATTTCTTCACATTTATACAGAGTCCGCAATAGCGTAATGGTTAGCATCTTCGCCTGGCAATCGGGTGATCGTGGTTCGATTCTCAACCGGGTATTATTTTCTTTTGATTAATAAGAGTCTGTTTGATTGGGAATCATTGTGCTGCCTTTTGTTTTTTAAGCCAACAACAATAGGGATTTTTTTTCGTATTTAGTCAACACCAATGCTGGCGGATAAACCCGGTCCGATATTGTTGGCGGATAAACCTGGGCGGTATCCGCCGATAATATTGGCGGATAATGGCAGCCTTATTTTGATGTCAGTACGACCCTGCACATCAGCCAACTGGTAGAGTCAACATTGAAATCAACGTCGTGACGTCACCAACCAAACTAGTCGCCCTACCAAAATCGGCTGGTGTCCGACCACGCTTAGAGGAAAATTTGGGCAGACCAGTCACTGTTGTGAAATATTGCACAACTCGCAGAAAATCTGTTCAATTTGCTCAATTGTTGTATTGGTTCAATTTTCTATCCTGTTGCATATTACTTTTTGGTTGCCCGATGAAGATCAATATTGATCGACAACTTGATACGTCTTCCCTTTTCCCTTGGATGTTATTGCGTCGTTTTTGTATTATTTCTCAAGCGACGCTTTGCTACATACAACCTTTTTCTTTCAGCCACATTTTTTACCTTGTTGTCATGAGCAGTGGTGTAGCGTTGTGGGTTGGGGGGGGGGGGGGCCACATTGGCGGTTGGCCTGAGCGCAAAATTCATACGGTTGCAAATTTCAAAAGGAAAAAAAAAACAGAAATAATAAATGACAAAGAGTGCGCCCTCACTCTCAAACAGAAAACCTGCCAATATTGGAACATTCTACACAGTTTTTTTTTTCAATATGACGGGTCAAATAGAAGGAGCCACGTACTAGCAGCCCACAGGTCAGGGGGTGCAATAAATGCCTTGTCCCGGGCGCTGGCAACCCACGCCCACGCCACTGGACATGATGTGATCTTGATGAGTATCTACCTGATTTCAGGATCAAACTTTAACATCTGTGCAGTAAACACACAATTTTTTTATCAACAGCTGTAGTTGCTGGAAAGTAACGTGCTGACCATCACACGTTGGGATACGTCGGTGTGGAGGCAAAGTGCTAGCCTCTCATGCGGAAGGTGCCGGATTAGATCCAGGGTCGGTGCAGGCACGTTGGAATATTGGGGGGGGGGGGGGGGGGAGAAGTCCTATCGCGGATCTTATGGTAGGTAGGACCGAGCACCCAGTCTTCTCTGATAAGGACGAAAAACTCGGAGGGCCTGTGTGCACGTTGCGCACGTAAAAGATAGTTTGGCTGTTGAAAGTCGATAAGAGCAGGTCGAACAAGGCCACTGCCCGGGCAAAAATTCTAAAAATCGAATACTTACCAAAAAATACAGACAGAAACAAGAACAAGAAATATAAAAACAAGAAACTTGAGGTGTAAATACCCAAAAGCAGTGAATCTCCTAAAATAAAAACCTAACCACAATGGCTGTAGTTCTGACAGATACGTCCGACAGCCTGTCACAAAATGGGATGCTATTTGCACATCAAGTCGTCTTGCTAGATGTTTGCCAATTTTACAAAATTATCATCTGATCAATGTTGGCGAAATCGTTCTGCTCATTGATCGGTCTATACAAATGATCGTTCAATCAATCAATCTGCCAATCCTTCTATTAATTGACCATTTCTCTCCTTCGCTCTATAACGGTTTTAATCTGCTATACCGTCCATCTCTCTTTCCTCTCTCTCTCTCTCTCTCTCTCTCTCTCTCTCTCTCTCTCTCTCTCTCCCTCTCTCCCTTCTTTTCTTTCACACGCACACACTCTTGCTCTATAGGTGGACAGTCAGCCTCTTTCCAACTCTGCCTCTTATTCTCTCTCTCAACTCCGGTCTCCTTCTGTCTTTCTTTCTCCTCACACCCGTGTCTTTCCTCTCTCTCTCTCTCTTTCTCTCTCTCCCTCCCTCTCTCTCTCTCTTCCTCCTTCCTTTCACCCACATCCTGGTTCTGACGGTCTGACTGTCAGTCTTTTTCCAAATCGATCTCTTTATCTCAACTCCGGAATCTGTCTCTCTTTCTCCACTCCAGACTCTTTCTCTCTCCGTCTTTCTCTCTCTCTGTCTCTACCTCTCTCTTTCTCAGTCCTTCTGTCTCTAATTCTTTCTCTTCTAACATTATTATCCCTGTTCGGCCTCTACATTGTCATGTATTTAATCTACAGTAATTTTATGTACGTTCAGAGCGTATAGTATAAATCGTCCCTGCCTATTTAAAAATCGAGATTTTTTTGTTATGGTTGTCGTCTGGCTATAAATGTAGATTTCTTTTAAATGTTCTCCTTATGGGCAAATGAGGAGGTATTATTAGGCAAAAGAAATGTATGGAGTGCTAATGGTTTGTTTACAACTGACCAAAGTACGCATAAGCACCTCTTTATTAATCATTATACACCTGAAAGTGGGAGACATTTGTTAATAAGGAGATAAACACTATTATTTACGTTTATTTTGCACGGTATGTGGGCAATGTTTACAGTGTTTTGTTGAATGAGGGAAGGATTTTCTTCCCTGAAGATGAGAGAATTACTGTAGACAATGACATATTGCTCGCTTCATTAGAGCTATTTTTGCGCTACGCTAAGCTCAATAGATGACTGTGATTTGAGAGGCGGGGCGGCGTGATTTTTTTTTCCGTACGAGCTTTAGCGAATTCAGGAGCGGGGCAACATCACGCCCTCAAAACTGTACCAAATTTAGGCCATCGGCTAAGGGATTTCTGGTGCTATCGAACACTGCCATGGATGCTGTATTCTCTGGACTGTGCCTGGTATGATTCTGAACTGTGCCTGGTATGACTCTGAACGTCCCCGAAAATCCCTGGGATGTGTCGGAGCTGTCCTGTGTTTGGGGCTGTGTTGCTGCCTCGCTCCTGAATCCGCTAAAGCTCCTACGCAAAAAGATCACGCGGGCGGGCGGGCGTGAAGAACACACGAACTAAATCTGAACGTGTGTGTTTCATTGACGTAAATCAGCGGCTACGGTGGACGGCTGTTGTTATAAGTGCGTACGCACCCCAAGCATTTTGCTTTAGGGGCGCTTACTTCACATACCTATTCCTGACCCCTAAGTCCTTAATCTTATCGAATTCTTAACCCTGCCCCCTACCCTTTCATAAAAAAGGATGAAAACAAAAAGAAAATCTGAAAGAATAATTAATTAAGGCTGTTGTTTGGAGTTTTTATGGAAGGCTTCGAGAGGAGCCCTCTAGTTCTGGAGTCACAAAAGGTTTTAAAATACATATCCCTAGTGGAAAAAAAAAAACTTGGGTGACGTACGCTCTAGTGACAACATTGACGGTGGAAAGGAACGTTCTACAGTACACGAGTTTTTCGAGCATTGGTCGAGACTATTTAAACGAGTATCTGACAGACAGTTGCGGGCCGAACTAAAGAACAAAATTCAAAAACCCTGGAGCCCGGCTAGGCCTTATCGTCTTATTGTTTGTTTTAACCTGGGCAATAGGGGAAAACAGTCAACCAGTGACTTGTTTTTATTGGCAAATAAAGGCATCGACTCCTGAAAAGGACAGTGCTTAAGAACCTGTCTTCCCTACTGCTATCTTTGTCCTCCTCCTGCACCTCTCATGGCGCTCACCTCAAATAAAAAAGATCAGACAAAAACAACCAACAACGAGGAACAACAATCAAGAACAGGGGGCCAACAGCACTAGGCTGAGGCCCCCGAGAAACCAAAGGACCTCATCACAGTGCGGGCCGACAGCTTAAGGACCTGAGAATAGCCTGTTTAATTATTAATCAGTCTCTTATTGTTCTGAAATATCTTATATAAAAGTGCAGAATCAACACAGTAAACTTACGTATATCATTACATTTTCAACATTCCTGGTAGGCAAAAACTAACTAAAAACAATGTATTAACTGCACAGGCCCGCCGGCTGTCTGAACTTTAAGATTTAATGAAGGCCATGGCACACTTCAGACATATTCGATACTTTTCTTCAGAAGTTTGGTTGACCGTACATTTTTTTTTTGGCGTTAAAATTTGATTTATGGCATTAAGCACAATTATAGCAATACAAATTTTCTATCGATACAATCTAGTGCTTGAACTTTGACAATGTTATAACTTCCAATCTGAAATTTTGACATTAGTTCCTCACAATAAGTTAGATAAACACAGGTCAGCTTGATAAAAAAAACTACACAGTGTGTTTAAGTCTTTATTTTAGGAGGTTTCGCTATCCTTGGTATTTACACTTCACTTTTCTGGTTTTTATTATTCTTATTCTTGTTTCTGTGGGTTTTGTGGTGGGGATTCGTTTTTTAGAATTTTGCTCGGGCAGCGGCCTTGTTCGGCCTGCTCTTCTCGACTTTTAACTGCAAAGGTATCTTGAACGTGTGTAACGTGCACACAGGCCCTCCGAGTTTCTCGTCCTTATCGGAGAAGACTAGGTGCTCGATTCTACCTACCATAGGATCAAGGTCAAGATTTTTTTCCTCCGAAAAAAATATTCCAGCATGCCTGCACCGACCGGGGATCGAACCCGGTACCTTCAGCATGAGTGAGAGGAGAGAACCTTGCCTCTAGACCACCTTGTCCCCTCGATAAACTACACAGATTTTGTTTCGGTCATTAGGTAAAAGTATAATTATGTTCTTTTCAGAGACGAACTAGTTGTTTAAAACTCTGACGACGAAACTGTCGTAAATATCTGCAGCAGTGACAAGAACTAGGCGAGGTTCAGTACTTTATGAAACAGAAGCTAAGGATATAACATAAGAGATGAAACAAGAACTGACAGATGATGAAATGGTGAAAAGTTCATGAGGAAAAGACTGATTAAATACTGATAGGCATGGGAGAGAGAAAGAGACAGAGAGAGAGGGCTCATTGTCAAGAGAAGCGGGAGAGGAAAATAGGGAAGAGAGGCAGAGCGAGAGAGAGAGAGACAGAAAAAGAGAGACAGAAGGAAAGAAACAGCGAGAGAGAGTAATGAGAGAGGAAGAAAAGACCAAGAGAAAAAGAGACTCATAGGGAGAGAGAGAAGAAGAAGAGAGAGAGAAGGAGAGAGAGAGAGAAAAGGAGAGAGAGAAATACAGAGAAAAAGAAAGAGAGAGAGAGAGAGAGAGAGGTATAGCTACTCGTAGGTTCGAACGAAACCAGGAAGAACATTCGAGTCTGAAATCAGAAGTGAAACCTGGCAGTGCATAGATAATGGACGAGGAAATTTCAGGTCAAAACAGCGAGGGAAGTAAAGCAAGGAATGCATGGGAGAACGTATCCCCGGAAAGCATAAAATGTTGCTGTTGTTTGCTGTTTGCTGTTTGCTGATATTTTTTGCTGTTGTTAACCTGCTTCCAGCAATCCTTAAGCCACTAACGTCATCGGGAACTCCCCCTGTTCCAAGATGCACGATCTAGTTTCAACCCTTGGGCCAGCAAAACATCGTTTACTTTTTTTTGTTGTTTTGATGAGAAAATATGATGGACTTGACCGATAAAGTTCAAGAGCGCACACAAACACTTATAAAAAATACAAAGCAGCTAAATTGCTAAAAGAGCCCGTTGACAATGTATGGATTTAACCAACTCAGAAATCAATTCTCAAATACAAAGCAAGTTAATTGCATCTTTCTGGGATCGGGTTTTAGATAATTATACCTATAAAGATTTGGTTCGAGCTCAAAAACTGAAGTCCACGGCCTCCTTGAACTCTCTGTGTAATAGTGAATAACTTGGCGTACAGAAGACTTAGATACCCCAGGGAATAGCTGTCTACAAAACAGCGTCATCATTTTGGCAGTGTCACTATCACGACAAATTTGCTTTTCAGGAAAATGAGATAGACAGTGATAATAATAGTAAATTATATCGTTTTTCAAAAAAATGCAATAGGGCTAATGGTACTTTATTTCCTTTCTATCTATCTATCTATCTATCTATCTATCTATCTATCTATCTATCTATCTATCTATCTATCTATCTATCTATCTGTCTATCTATCTATCTATCTATCTATCTATCTATCTATCTATCTATCTATCTATCTATCTATCTATCTATCTATCTATCTATCTATCTATCTATCTAATCTATCTATCTATCTATCTATCTATCTATCTATCTATCTATCTGTCTATCTATCTATCTATCTATCTATCTATCTATCTATATACCTAAGGTTTAGTGACACTTTAATTTCCTGTCATCTCTCTCTCTCTCTCTCTCTCTCTCTCTCTCTCTCTCTCTCTCTATTTGTGTCTCTCTTTGTCTCTCTTTCTCTCTCTCTCTCTCTCTCTCTCTCTCTCTCTCTCTCTCTTTCACGCTCTCTCTCTCTCTAAGGTTTAGTGAAACTTTAATTTCCTATCCATCTATCTATTTATCTATCTATCTAACTATCTATCTATCTATCTATCTATCTATCTATCTATCTATCCATCTATCTATCTATCTATCTATCTATCTATCTATCTGTCTATCTATCTGTCTATCTATCTATCTGTCTAGCTATCTATCTATCTATCTATCTATCTATCTATCTATCTATCTATCTATCTATCTATCTATCTATCTATCTATCTATCTGTCTACCTAAGGTTTAGTGACACTTTAATTTCCTGTCATCTCTCTCTCTCTCCCTGTCTCTCTCTATCTCTCTTTCTTTTTCTCTCTCTCCTGGTGTCTCTCTTTGTCTCTCTCTCTCTCTCACGTTCTCTCTCTCTAAGGTTTAGTGAAAATTCAATTTCCTATCTATCTATCTATCTATCTATCTATCTATCTATCTATCTATCTATCTATCTATCTATCTATCTATCTATCTATCTATCTATCTATCTATCTATCTATCTATCTATCGATCTGCCTGTCTGTCTATCTATTTTTCTATTTCTCTATCCATTTCTATATCTATATATACATCTATCTATCTCTCTATCTATTTATCTATCTATCTATCTATCTATCTATCTATCTATCTATCTATCTATCTATCTATCTATCTATCTATCTATCTATCTATCTATCTATCTATCTATCTATCTATCTATCTATCTATGTGCTTTCTGTCTATCTATCTATCTATCTATTTATGTGCTTTCTGTCTGACTGTCTGTCTGTCTGTCTGTTTATAATCTATCTATTTAATGTATGCCCAACTGCCCGTTTTTCTGACTGACCGTGCGTCTGTCTGTCTGTCTATAAATTGCGACGAAAAATCCAGTATTTAAAGCTGCTGACAAAGCTTTACCTCAGAACACCTTGGTCACCATCTACTTCCAACGCAATTTTCTTTGGACAGATTTTCTTAATAATTAATTCCGGTCACCTACTTTAATTAGGCCGATGTTCGAGCCAGCGGTCTCTGAACTGTTTAAGAGACTATCCCGGCAAGGTACAATGCTCCAAACCTGGCTGCTAACATCCGGTCAGTGGATGAACCAATTAACTTTCCTGACACCGGACGGGTGGCTGGGAATGGGGAACTGTGAGTCTTCCTCGACACACGTGCATCGGCGTATTCTGCCGGAGCGCACCGGAGAGACAATTGGAACCTTCGGTGCTGTCTGACAACGTGTACAATATGGGTGTCATCCTTATTTAACTTTTACATCTGTCTTAACATGGAACTGATTCACTGCCATAAAATAGGATCCGTGGTTATTTTTGTTTTTTTCTGTCGTATATTCGAACATGATTTTTTTTTCTCAATTTGAAATTTAAGAGAGCGTTTTTTTTTGAAGTGCATTAAGACAATTGGCGGACATCTGTCGGAGATAACTAAGAAGCCTCCGCTAGCATAATTTCTTTCGTTTTAATTACCATTCAGGAAATCGTTTTATTTGTCCCGTTTCAAGCAGAACCACTGCTTGCATAACAGTGACTTAAAGAAATATTGTCTATCTTGAAAAGCGATACTTTTATTTGAGAATTAAGGCGAAACAAAAGTGAGAGGGGCATACACGTTTAATTAATGCAGCCACTAAGAGAGTATGTCACCAAACCCACAAAGTCAGAGCCAGTTGCTGCCAGCTAAACGTACACCCAAGAAACAATGACAGACGCTGACTGTATCTGACCCGGCTTAGTATGATAGGGTCTTCCCGGATTTAGTAAGAATATAATAAACTAGCTGAGTTTCCGGCCCTGCCCGGGATAAATCGATTTATTAGTTTCAGTTCTGGGTGATTATTACGGACCTGCTTCATTTTGCCTGTTCCTTCAGCTTTATTTTATTTTTGTTTGTTTGTTTTTAGATACATTTTACTGCTCTCCCTTTGCGCCACTGTCGTCCAGCGCGTCCCGCCAGCATCCGTCAAATGGCTATGATTTGCGCACGATTAGTTTGTTTGCACATCGCAGGAAGTAATAACGTCATGTGTTAATGGAAAAGAAATATAATAATTATTTTTCCTAGGAATAATATTGAAAACACAAACCTGTATTTTTGTCCCTGCAGCGTCAATCTCCCAATTCCAGACCCTTTCTTTTTCCCAGTCTAGGCACATTGAGAACACACAAAGTTTTATACTTGATAGTCTTAGAGCTCAATCTCATCATTCAAACCAGTCCTAACCGGAAGTTGTTTTGTGAGTGTTGTCATGATTCGGATATTGTTAAAACTCACGCAGAGAGTGAGTTGTTGTTGTTTACCAGGGCCATGAGAAATTGGCTGGTGGCCTTGAACGGTCCTCGCCAAATTATAGTTGGTGAGTAAATAAATGTAAAGTTAAACTGCTAGAGTCACGCTTGTCGGTTTTAATGTTCGTGATTAATAAGTAATGGAGTAGGGGTGAAACAAGGTGGGGACAGTTGACATTGTTAAGTATGACTAGACAAGTTTTTGCACGTTAACTGGCTGGTAGAATAGTGCAGACGTATTACTACAGTTAAAATGGTGGGAGGTTTCGACCTATGAGATAGCTGAACTAATTGGGCCAGCGGACTAGCACGCTGGGTAGTTGGTTAGTATATAACATCGTGTAACGTTCAGATTTAGGGAATACAGACGAGAGAAGCATCGTTTCGTGAAGTATCTCCGGTTGGCCAGTACCTGAACTGTGTGGTCTGAAGACTAAGAAGTCCTTGCTAACGGACTGACTGAGCTCTAGAAAGAAAGGTCTGAGTGGGCTGACCTTTGAAAGCCCACGCTGCGCTATATTGATGTTCGCGCCTCTCAGTAGGCGTGAGCAATGGTAATATATTTTAATTATTCAAGTATAATAGAGATCGGAGATAGAGAGAGAACTACAGCCTCATAGGAAGACTAAGGAAACCCCAGCTGGCACTCGACCACGAGTGTCCTGTATGATAGATCTATTGCCATAGTATGATTGGAATAATATAGCACATTGTTGATGAATTGAATAGTGATTGTGCATAAAATATAGTCTTTTGGCAACTGCTTAAATTACCTACAAGCCGAAGAGTGCTTCTGTAGGCTTTGAACGTACTGGGCTCTCCTAACATTTAAGCCCATATGATTTATGGAGAGTTTGCCTGGCGACTGGCCAGTGGCGACTCAACTGTCACTTTAAATTGATATCCAGTTTCGTATAATATACCTATTTACTATTGATTGCAGTACCTCCATAGTTACATGAATATCATTGGTTAAGTTATTAATTAGAGTTTTTGGTTTGAATATATACCTCTATTGTCTTTTGTTTTGTTATTAATATTTATGTAAACTATGGCCTGACCGGCCTGACATATATACGCTCTAGTTATTTAGTACTTTTCTTGTGTGGTTGTGTCCGAGTGTGAGTTAGCTGCCTCTCGTGCAGTCGTAACATCCCCAAGACCCTAACTCTGCTCGTGACATCTGGAGGGGACCCCACTGACATCTGAAGAGGACCCGTCACCTTCTGACATCTGGAGGGGACCCCACTACTATCATCGGAAGAGGACCCCGTCAACAGCTGCAGGTCTACCACTCTAAGACTCCACTGTTATTTATGTAATTTTTGTAGTTTATAGTTTTGTATACTGCTGATTTTTTTGTTTTTGTTTCTCCCCTACATGTCTGGCATGTCCTCTCGTCATTGATCCTGGGACCACTACGAGGGACTGACAGCTAGCATCAGGAAAAGACAAGACCAGCGCTGTGGACCAAAGGAAAGAGCCAGTCCATTTTGCCCAGTTAAGTGAACCATCTGTATTTGTCTTCGTTTGAGGGGTTCGTCGTTCCAGCTCCCCTACTTTTGACAGGCATTATTTTTTTCTTTTGTGTTAGATTAGATAGGCGGGAGGTTGGAAGGGATCGAGACTTAGCATACCTCTTTTTGCCAGACTAGCAGATCTAGATGGCGTTTAAAACGGATAGGAGATTTGCTTTGCCTTGAATAGTTCTGTAGGGACCTGTTATTCGTATAGATTGTTAGCGTTCTATCTTCCTCGTACTTTTAGGAAGACGTCTCTCCTGTTCTTTTTCTTACCTTTCTGTACATAGTTTCAGGTTAGTCAGGTCTGTTGTCGTTCGTGATTTCTGTTAGTCTAGCGTCTTATTGTAATTTATCGTTCGTTCTGTTCCTCTTGCGTCTTGTTTGTAATGTATTACCTTTTTATATATTCGTTATATAGTATTTATCTTTCTTGGTTACACTTATTTTTTTTTTTTTTTTTTTTGATTACATACTTCCATTGATTCACGCGTTTTGACACGTTGAGCGGTTTTTAGAGGTAACTTGGCTTGGTGAGAGGGAAAAGTTTTTAAGAATTAACCCTCCTGTGCTGTAGAGTGACAACACTGTTTAAGTGACAACTATTATTGAATTGTTGGAATCCGTGCAGTGAGTACACTGCCAGTTCTTGCTAATTATTAATTTATACCGATCTCGTCTTTAAATTGACGGGCCCCCGAGAGGACAGTATTAGACTGTTCAGGGAGGTGACCTTTTTTTTGTGGAGTGATGAATAGTGAGTATTGGTTTTATTGTCGGCTGGTGCCGCCGCCCGAAGGAGCAATAAATTGTCTCAGGGGAAGAGTCTGTATCAGTGTCGAGGTGATATCAATATAAGAGCTATGTGAATTATATATATTGAGGATACTTTTTTTTAGTCGTCTGCGTATGACGTCGACCCGAGGAGAGCAATAATGAGATTGCCTCGTGGGATGGATGATATTGGTATTTTTCGATTATTTGAGAGATGTTTGGCAGTGGTAACGTAGTACACTGCGTATTCGTGTTTTGAGATATATTTTGCAGTGGTAACAGAGGACACTGCGTGTTCGCGTTTTGAGATATTTTGCAGTGGTAACAGAGGACACTGCGTGGTCGCGTTTTGAGATATTTTGCAGTGGTAACAGAGGACACTGCGTGGTCGCGTTTTAAGAAGTTTTGGAGAAGTGTGGAGTTGGTTTTTATACAACCGATTATGACTATGGTTTTCCGCGTTTCGTGGACCATCTAACGTAATACTATATATGACAAGTAAGAATAACCGATTAGGATTGTGACTATCCATGTGGCCAGTGGATGAGTTACCTAAGAACATACCCGATATGAATATTGAATTGAACCGATTATGACTATATTACCGAGATGACTGTGACACTTGACGTGTGCATGGCTTGCGTACGGAAACGGCGCATTAAATTAACTGCTATCGCCTCGTGGCATCTCATCTATACCGGATTGGATGTTGGAAAGATTTAATTGTAATGTTATTTGAGATCTAGCTTAGTGTTAAATGCGAGAAGCGCTATGTAATTCTTACCTCAAGACGAGGGCTACGCGGATTTTAAACGAGAACATCAGATTAATTTATCTTAAGGACGCTTCTGTTAGTGGTAATTAAGCTTAACTATGCCGAAATTTCTAGTTGTGATGCACTAGAAATTTTGTTCTCCTATTTAGGTCTGTCATATGTACTGGGGTTGGATAGGATTAGCACCTCATTCAGAGACCGAGGGATGGTATCACATATTGTTCACCCATTGTGAACACTTTTCACCTACCCCTGTGCTTTCCTTTGTTCCAACAGCTATTTTACTGACGTCGACCCGTATTTTGGCCACACCAGACGTTGTTGCCCAGGGTCGAGGACGAGAAGGTCATGGCAGACCAGGAGTCCAGATCCACTAATGCCATCGATGCTACTATAGTTATCTTTTCTTGAGTATTATTCATTGTATGTGTGCATTCCTGATGACATTCGCACAGGATCAGTGTTGTACTCTAAAATTTTAGAGTTATGATTGTTAATGTCTACGTATTTAGAGGTAAGATTTAATCCTCAGAGAGATATATACTTTTGGACGGAGCCTTAAGATTTTCATGAAGTTTTGTCCATCAATGATACCCGTCCTGTAGGTTTTTTTCAACTTTAGTACTAGTCTTAGTTATTACCTAGTATTCTTAGTTAAGTGCACCTTTCGAGCAATTTCTCGACTCATGCCTTCCCCTTACGATAATCATTTATATCGTTAAAATTGCAAATTTTAACTGGGGTGGGGGATATGTCATGATTCGGATATTGTTAAAACTCACGCAGAGAGTGAGTTGTTGTTGTTTACCAGGGCCATGAGAAATTGGCTGGTGGCCTTGAACGGTCCTCGCCAAATTATAGTTGGTGAGTAAATAAATGTAAAGTTAAACTGCTAGAGTCACGCTTGTCGGTTTTAATGTTCGTGATTAATAAGTAATGGAGTAGGGGTGAAACAAGGTGGGGACAGTTGACATTGTTAAGTATGACTAGACAAGTTTTTGCACGTTAACTGGCTGGTAGAATAGTGCAGACGTATTACTACAGTTAAAATGGTGGGAGGTTTCGACCTATGAGATAGCTGAACTAATTGGGCCAGCGGACTAGCACGCTGGGTAGTTGGTTAGTATATAACATCGTGTAACGTTCAGATTTAGGGAATACAGACGAGAGAAGCATCGTTTCGTGAAGTATCTCCGGTTGGCCAGTACCTGAACTGTGTGGTCTGAAGACTAAGAAGTCCTTGCTAACGGACTGACTGAGCTCTAGAAAGAAAGGTCTGAGTGGGCTGACCTTTGAAAGCCCACGCTGCGCTATATTGATGTTCGCGCCTCTCAGTAGGCGTGAGCAATGGTAATATATTTTAATTATTCAAGTATAATAGAGATCGGAGATAGAGAGAGAACTACAGCCTCATAGGAAGACTAAGGAAACCCCAGCTGGCACTCGACCACGAGTGTCCTGTATGATAGATCTATTGCCATAGTATGATTGGAATAATATAGCACATTGTTGATGAATTGAATAGTGATTGTGCATAAAATATAGTCTTTTGGCAACTGCTTAAATTACCTACAAGCCGAAGAGTGCTTCTGTAGGCTTTGAACGTACTGGGCTCTCCTAACATTTAAGCCCATATGATTTATGGAGAGTTTGCCTGGCGACTGGCCAGTGGCGACTCAACTGTCACTTTAAATTGATATCCAGTTTCGTATAATATACCTATTTACTATTGATTGCAGTACCTCCATAGTTACATGAATATCATTGGTTAAGTTATTAATTAGAGTTTTTGGTTTGAATATATACCTCTATTGTCTTTTGTTTTGTTATTAATATTTATGTAAACTATGGCCTGACCGGCCTGACATATATACGCTCTAGTTATTTAGTACTTTTCTTGTGTGGTTGTGTCCGAGTGTGAGTTAGCTGCCTCTCGTGCAGTCGTAACATCCCCAAGACCCTAACTCTGCTCGTGACAAGTGTGATACAGTCTATACCGGAACCAATCTTAGTTACATAAATTTGCCGAAAAAATAGACCGAACGCCAATGTGTCGCAACCTAGAAACTAATACAAAGGTTTTGCGAGTTATTAATTATTTTTTTATTTTCTGTGCCGGGGACACGACGACAGTCTATACTAAGCGTTGTATAAAATCTGAGGGCCACCGAATCAGCATTAACGGAGGAGTAGCGGAAGGCGCGCTGCAATTGTCGTAAGGTTTCACTTTTATTAATATAGATATAGAAAAATGTGGTGTGCACTACGTGTCTGCCAGCAGCTGGCTGTGCTATTCCAGGCTTAGTATGACATCCCCTTAATACGTAACAGTTTCGTTCTAACTGAAAATCGTAATACTGAGTCCGAGATAACAATCAAACTAATAATCTCTCGAAAGGCGATACATGCCGAAACTAAACTAGAATGTCAATTTACGTAATGGGATATTTAAAGAGAGAGAACATTGCCATATTAAATAATGTCATAAGCTACTGTGACCTTTCCACAGGAACAAAAGTTCTCTGGCTTTTAGCTTTAATCGTTCGTTCCCAAGAAAAGAAATAAAAAGCAATTTGTTCCAGTTATGTGACAGCTTTTCCATGGATTTATCAATGGGATTATAAGCCAATCAGCCTACAGGCGACCCAGGTCCATAAATACAGTGACAAAATCACAAGAGGTAATTAGTCTAATTGGTGATCAGATAAACGTGAGATTACAGATAGAGATAAAAACAAAACACCCGTTGATTGAAATAACCTGCCTTGTTCATGTTGATTTATTATTATTTTTGAGTCTCCTGTCCAGCGTTAGATCGAGTACTATAAAAAACGGGTTTGCACTAATTTTTAGACACAACAAAAAACATATGTGCGGCCCCAACAGGGTTTGGTACAAAGTTGAAATGTGTACCGGTACCAATGTCGTTTCTGCCAGATAAAAAGGCCGGTCCCTGTCTATTCATTCTTTCTTTGGCATTGAAAAGAAAAAAAACTTGTTTCAGATATTCCCTATTTTATAAGAGTGACGGGCGGAAGGTCCTTAGAGTCCAAAACCTTGTTTATTTGCTTCCGTTTATTGTTGGTTTTCTAGCTGTTTTCTCCGAACTCGGGGCTTTGCAGAAGACAATAATATCTTCTCTTCTTGTCACATTGTAATGTAGTACTGACTTGCACTGATGAAAGAAATGTACTCGAACATAGGTTGGAAAACAATAAAGTGCGCAAAGAAGATGAACAATATTGACTTGCCAAAACTCATAATATAAAAACAGCAGTGCTAAATGTCGTTCATAAATTATTGTGATTATGACATGTCGACAAGGAATTGTACGTTATGATATACCGCTTATTGTCAAGCAGATTCCTGTTCAATATTGCTGCACTGTGACGACAACGTGTCTGCTCCACTTGTATCTGGGCTTCAATGACACGAAGGCAAATTTCCAGATGGATTAAGGAAATATGCAAAATACAAACAAACAAACCTGCACATTCCTTTCACAAACCTTACTGAAACGGATAATCACTGACCTTAGGGCCCCTCGATCAGCATGTTGTGGCAGTCTGGATGGTGATTTTTTTTTTGGGGGGGGGAGGGAGGGAGGGAGGGGGGATGAGTGTAGGGAGGTGATACTGGGGACAACGACCATAATAAATTTTTTAAGATGTCAGTTTCACCACTGTGTGTGTGTGTGTGTGTGTGTGTGTGTGTGTGTGTGTGTGTGTGTGTGTGTGTGTGTGTGTGTGTTAATGTACATTTCAACTATTTTCGGACTGCATGCTCTGGGTTTGATATTTCATCTGTTAAAAGATACCAGGTACCGTCCGATCCAGAGTTTAAATGGATTAAGTGGAGCAGTAGAGTTCTCTCTTTTTGCAGCTTTACTGTCTATTATTACACTAGTAAAATTTCTTATAATATGCTTGTCAAAAACATGGACAAGATTCCAAGATCGTAATAAAACTGTATCATTGTAGACTTTCTGTTGATAAGAGGCTTGCCAGTGAATGGATGATATGGTTAAATTTAAGTTTCGATAAGTGGTCTTTAACGTCTGAAAGGATGTGTTAAATATTCAAAATTTTCAGCGCAGTCATACGGTTACTGCGTCGCCACATGTGTAAGATTAGCTCGTGTCCAGTTCTGAAGGTCTCTAGAAATATTAGAAGCTAGTGTAAAACCCGTTAAAATGAGTGGGGGTTAACACTGGCCAGTAAGGGATGAAAGGACATAATTATTAAACATTCCAATTTTGCAGCGCAATTATGTTTACTGTGCCGCCATAAATATCTAACCTTAGCTGGTGAGTGTCCAGTTCTGAAGATCTCTGGAATCTTTAGAAACTAGTTTAAAACATGTAAATATGAACGAGGGTTTCAAATGTTTCAGTGGTGTGGAAAATGCACTTAACAAAGCAGTGCAGCACGCAAAGATAACATTTCCATATACATGGCAAGATTTAGGAGCACTGTGAAGGTGGTTCAATGAATGCCCTTTCGTAACACCTCACCAAAATCCTCTACCGAGCTAAGCGTTCAATTATTAATTTGTGCATTTTGCGGATTATTCCTCGGTCGCCCCTAATTGCCTGCTGTTATTATAACCTATTTGGCCTCCAGTCGTACTTCACTTCTTCATGCCAAATTTCAGCATGACGCGTTCTGCAGTTTTCGAACCCATTGGTAACAGAGAGGTCTTTTGGTATTTTTGTATAATAGACTAGGTGAGGTACCGGCATGGCCCGCAATAAAACTGCCCCCATGTCTCTCTATCTCTCTAATTGCTTAGTCTTCCATCAGAACGCCCAAACACTAGTGCACTATGCACCAAAATGTACTGAAAGCCATGTCAAATATCGTAGTCTCCCGCGCTGTGTGGGCTCATCAAAGGAGAACAACAGCAAAAAAAATCGTTGCATTTTTCGTTTTTTACAACTAAAGCTTGAATCAAAACGGAAAGACGATACAAAAGAGACCGGGTTAGATTTGCTGACGCACAAGAAAATTAAGTTTATAATTAACTATTTTTGAAAGTGTCATTTAGACTGTAGCGTTGAAATAACAAAAGTGTCAGATTTCACCACAATGAAATATTCGTGACACTATTTTTTTTTTTATACATTATAATAAGAAGGTAGCTGTGTGTTTACCTAGGCGTGACAGTCTTCTTTAAAATATATTATAAAACAACAAAACAGTACACTGTCGTCCTATTACATCCTTTGTGGAGGGCCAGCTTTGGGCTGACGCAATAATTCTCAAAATGGCTTTTGTAAGCGCTAAATACCCAGCGACTCTGACTCTCAGCCGCCGCTTCTGAGGGATCCTATTTTATACTTGATAGTTACTGTTGTTTAATATCAGATTTAGCTTGACGATGGTGACATTAACAGTGGTGCCCGAGAGGGGCGTCAAATTGGGTAAGATGCTGGGTCTGAGAAGGATCAGCGCAAGAAAATGAAGAGGAGCGTTTAACGCCAGTAACGTACGGATTCAAGTCTATTTTGCGTGGGTTTTGATCTCAGACTTGAACTTCCTCTTCGGGACAGACTCATTTCAGTCTCAGAAGAGTGTGCAAGGTCCCGTTTTATTTCATAGTACACAAATCCGAGGTTAAACAGACTTGACTCGCTGCCCTGTAGGCCTTAATGTAATACCGTGGTGTCCTCATGCGTGGGAATTGTTTCCCTGGACTATGGCAAATTACAGTATGTTCCTAAATATGAATTTGCTAAGTTCATGATACCGAACATGTCGATTTTCAACGGCAAATTCCGACACTCCATGAACAAAGTAGAATCTGGTTCCACTGGTGCATGCGCTCGGTCACTTGGTAATGTCATGAACGGATAAACCGAAAGAAAACTATCAATTTCAATTATTATGGGCATACATTTTTAATTACGAAAAATATCATTTAGATCGTTTAGGTGTAACAAACGTAGTTACATGCTATTGTATTCAAAGTAATCATTGTACTGAAAGGCCGCATGATGACAACGTGTGACCAGTACGAGGACAGATTTTCAAGTGCGCTTGATGATCTCAACACTCTCTTTCCTAAATCTCTGGGCGTTTCTTTATAACAGAATAATTCTAAATACGAGCCACAAGAAAATGCACTGAAGTTTCAATATCACCATCAACAATTCAATTACATTCATAACAACCGCAATAAATTTATATATTTCATAGATGTTGACCACAATATCGAAAGTCAGTAAACATGACGGCTCACTTTTTAATCTCATTTTTGAAAGTCCTCTTTACATTGGCGGATTTTGCGAATCAAAGCAAACCAAACCGATGAGAGAGATAGTAACACACGAAGAAATGATTTTCAGGTAGAGGACTTAAGCACCTTTTTTTTTTTATCCACTTCAGACAGCACATAAATTCATTGAGAAACATTATCGAACTCGAAATTCCTCTTTATCCCTCAAAAGTAAACAATTTTCTTGAAGAACAAATGTGTTCGAGGGGATTACTATGGTAATCGATTAGCTTAGATATCCTTAGAGGGAGGATCAATGGCATTGGAGATTTATTTATTCTGTTTCTCTTAGTTTAGTGAAATTACGAAAGTTCCGGGTCAGGTGACCACGACACTGGCAGTACAGAACGACATCAGACCCAGTCATATTCACAGATTATTTGGTTGACAGCGAGGTTTGCACACAAATGGGATTATCTCTCGATGTTCCCAACCCTGGAAATAAACAATACTACTTCGGCTATCCCACAAGACTCTTTCCCAAACCCTGCTAGTGAAGTAGAAAATTGAAATGTTATTTGTCTTTGATATCCATTCTCAGTTATCCGTTGTGATTTGATACTTATTGATATATGGTGGAGACATGAAACTGACTGTGAGAAGATGTTGCAACAGCAGAGCCAGAGAAGAGAAATACAGTGAAAAACACATACACTTGAAATAATCGTCTCGCACTGAAGTATATATCACATTAGCTCATAGTTTGCCTCATCATTTGTGGGTAAATTTGACTAAATCGGGCATAAGGTGAAAGACCAAAGTCCTGAGACAACCCATATAAATGGGAAATAAATTCTGTGGAAATTCAGATTTGCGTAATACCTATATGAAAGATCAGCCATTCCATTTTTCTGCCTTCAGTGAAAGACAGTTTGCTTGAAATCACTTTAGAAACATTTTATTTTGACCTTTCAAAGAGCTATAACAAGTTCACCATTAGTCCGATTTTGTTGGATCCACCCGTACGTTTTGAGAATAACTGAAGTGATGACTGCCTTTAAATTATAACGCCAGTGGACTTGTGAGTGAAGTTTTAAGCTTACAAGTGGTCAGATGACAGTCGCCGAATGTTTTTTACAGTTTACCGCTGCCAGATAAACATTGTCAAAAACAAGATAATTGGCAGAGCCTAGTTGTCGTCCGTTCCCATAATCCCTCATTAATGGCTCAAACAAAGCACTGCTTAAAATTTAAATGAATTGAGAACAACTTAGAGTGCTCTAAATTATAGCCATGACGCTTTTATTAATTTCAGAATTAGATGTTTCAACCATTTTTGTTTTGATAAATCCGATTTTGTTACGAAAACAAAAGTTTAATTCTAGACAATCCTGGCAAAAACAATGGCATACCAAGAAGCCCCTCTTCTGCAGTGTTTCTGCCATCCTTACAATCGAATACTTAATACTTTCCTTTGATGCTTTTGTTTCTGATTTATTTATAAAAATGTCAGAATTTTATTTCAAGCTTTTGTTGTTGTTTTTGTTGTTTCTTTTTCCGCCTATAACCCGGAATTCCAACAGAAATATCTGTCGGAATCATTTGATGTTTTTACATTAATCCCATACCCAGTTTACTAATAGAACCTTTTGAAGACTTTAGCCTACACTGATAAACAAAAGACTATTTTTCCTTCACTTGCTCTTCCTCAGAGTTTCTATGATGGTATTTAATTTTCTTGATTCCAGTACCGTCATGAAAATTCAACAACCATTCACAACTTTTCATGGCAAATCAGGGGTAGAACAAAGACTTCATAGCTCATTGACCAGCAGCTTTGTATGCCGTTGAACAACAGGGATTAATACGAATTAGGGCAATCTTCTCTCAGGATGATCACCAGAAAAACCACGTTATTGAACAGACCTTTTCTGGTCCACGACCTAGGTATCTGATGTTCGTTCCTCTGAAGGAGGATGACCGCGCCTCTATTTTCTCAAAGTTTGAATGTGTTTGAAGATGGATGGTCAGGCCAGTCCTTGCCATGAATTTCCTGTTGCAGGGGGGGGGGGCAAAAACACTGGAGTCGGATTTGGCTGGGAGGTGGTACTGGCTCTGTCTTTCCACTGCTGCCTCTTCTGCAATGCGACTTCCACGCGTTGCTCCTCAAATGCTGACACCCCAGACCTTAAAAGTACGCCAAGCCGAACCGTCTCGTGCATAGGTTAACAATTAAAAATATTATGAAAATTAAATGACTAACGCTTGTACTTATTATCACACTATGAAACTTACTAGGCATGCCTGATTTTCTGTCCAGCACCACTGCTGACAGGCAGGGCCAAAAAAAAAAAACATCCTGTCCACTAATATTTCTAACTTCTCCCTTTTTATATGGAAGCAGAGAGTATAGATGTAAAGGGATCTCACTTCCGCCAAATCGCGAAACTAGGTCGCTGTTGTAAACAAGAAGTTGAAGAATTGAAAGAGACCGCCTTCACCAAAGATGGTGTGCATATAATTATGTTTAGTGTGGTTTGTTCGTATTTTTGGGCTGACTGAAACTATTTAGAGCCATTTGTAAGTCCTTACGCTCCGTGGAAATGTACACACGGGTATTGTCTACCGCAGCGACGTACTTTCCGCTCCATGCTAACAATGGTTCCGCGCAGCCTCCCGTGTCTCGCATTGCAAATGGACCAATAATGAACCCTCTCTACACATACATACTCTCTGACGGAAGATTGGAATTTTGTGGAATCCTGTATTTTCATGTTACACCAATAAATAAACGCCATTTGTTTGCATAATAGGACATCGTTACTGTGTTCCAGTGAACAAGTCCAAGTTAAATGGTCCAAATAGCCAAACAACAGAAAAGAAAAATGAAAAAAAAAATAAAAAAATTCACATGACTCAACATTATCTAGGATCACACATTCCTAATCACAACTAATATCATTCCGTGCAGAACGGCAACATGACACGGTGTAAAGTAGAACATGAATGAATGACGGAAAAACAAGCCATTTAGTGCATTTTCCAGCCAGATCATATTCCGTGCAATTCTCTGTCAGAGCCATTAGACTTGAAGAAAACGCTTTGATATTGAGACTAGCCAGGGTTATGCTGAGTTTTGACGGCAATTTCCATTATCTTCTATAAGCTATCACAGCCAATGGGCAGATTGCAATATAACTGTTGGGGCTATGCCTAAAGGTGTTGAATTTCTAAACCACCAGACGGATTATGGAAGACAGTGGCGTGAGAGAGGAGTTGGGTCGATGGCAAAAGTTTATCTCACCAAGGTTAACGGAACAATGCATTTTCAGGCGTTATATAAATTTGATTCTTTGTTCTAAGGACGCCTTAGAGCAAAGAACGTGTTTCTTAAAGCAAACAATAAATAAACAGAGCGATAAACGTTATAATAGCTGATGCGGTATAGTTAATTGATGAATAAAACCGAAACAGTTCAGCTCAGCCAAATGTGGCTTTGGTATCTGGGCCTGATGCTGAACTATAAAGATTATAAAAAAATAGAAGTGTGCTTTTTTATTTATAATTATTATTGGTCTCGTTTATCAACAGTGCTTATACCTTAAGCACGTAGTACTGTTCACATTGTTCTTGTCAATGTCTGCGTACTTGTGAGTACATTGTTTTACGCATCAGTCATTTATTCGTTCATTCCTTAAATGAACACAGACAGACAGACAGATGGACGGGTGGACAGACAGACAGATAGATGACAGGTAGATAGATAGATAGATAGATAGATAGATAGATAGATAGATAGATAGATAGATAGATAGATAGATAGATAGATAGATAGATAGATAGATAGATAGATAGATAGATAGATAGATAGATGGATGGATGGATGGATGGATGGATGGATGGATGGATGGATGGATGGATGGATGGATGGATGGATGGATGGATGGATAGATAGATAGATAGATAGATAGATAGATAGATAGATAGATAGATAGATAGATAGATAGATAGATAGATAGATAGATAGATAGATAGATAGATAGATAGATAGCTAGATGGATGGATGGATGGATGGATGGATGGATGGATGGATGGATAGATAGATAGATAGATAGATAGATAGATAGATAGATAGATAGATAGATAGATAGATAGATAGATAGATAGGTAGATAGGTAGATAGATAGATAGATAGATAGATAGATAGATAGATAGATAGATAGATAGATAGATAGATAGATAGATAGATAGATAGATAGATAGATAGACATTCAGGAAGCCCAACATTGCCTTGGAAGTAGAGACCATAATTTACAGAACAAACTGTTGTAATTGATGGAAATGTTAAGCTTACTAAGAATAACATTACAAGTCAGGTAGAACTGACATGTGATCAAAACGCGTTCATGACACGGCAAGACAGAATGAAGTAAGGCACGAGGAGTAGAGATGATAGATGACTATAATATCAGTGAGACCCGTAGCATCTGACAAGGAGTGCTAGTACGTAAGACTGCTATAGTTTAAGACTTAGGAAATGTATTAGTATTATGAAACAATTCAGTAGTTC
Organism: Onchidella celtica; assembly: GCA_963931925.1. Classification (NCBI taxonomy): domain Eukaryota; kingdom Metazoa; phylum Mollusca; class Gastropoda; order Systellommatophora; family Onchidiidae; genus Onchidella; species Onchidella celtica. The sequence continues at coordinate 43,498,751 of OZ007575.1, read as the reverse complement.
ACAAGTTTCTGAACTCTCTAATGATAATTATGTTGATCGGGACACGCTCGTTTTTTGTTGTTGTGGTTGTTGTTTTTTTGTATGTGAAATGCTAAACAGACCATTCATATAAATGTTATCAAATGCAGACTCCCCTGGAAATATGGGCGTAGTCACAATTTTTTGGTGTTGATAATTTGAGTTTATATTGTTTAAAATATTTCTCACAATATCCGCCTATTGTGAGTCACAGCACCCGAAACGAATAACTTTTCATTGAAAGAAGCAACAAATTTCCCAGCTACTGTCAGCTTTCAAAGATAAACATTGAATTTTCTCAGATGAACATATTTAGTGACAATGCCTGTTTATCGCAGTGGAGTCTTCAAATTTAAAATGGAGAGAACTTCTTGGAGTCCATTCACAACATTATATTAGCTAATCGCGCACTTAGTATGACAAGGTTCTATCTCCGCTTTTTAGCTGAATTGACTTAATTACACACTACACACTTCTTGTATACTGTGTGTAATATGTAAGTATTTTTAAAAAGAAAGAAAATTCTTTGCTCTAAAAGCCATGATCACAATGAAACTCCAATCCTCGATTTCTCGAAGTTGACGAAAGGGAGTTAGAATCTTGTCATTCCAATGGGATTTATTAAGGGCAGTCTTTTAATTCAGAGATTCCCAAAGTGCGTTCCTCGGAACCTCAAGGTCCTGCAAGTCTTGCGCCAGGATTCCGTCAAAGTTCCACAAAATTTATCTGCCGGACGAGACATTTCAGAGAAGCTGAGAAATCGGGAAAATTATTGTTAATTGTACGAACGTGCCCCATGTGTTTTGCGCTAGGGTTACGTATTTCAAAAACCTTTTGTGACTCCAGAGTTAAAGAGTAGACCCCAATATAGCCTTAACAACAGCCTTAATTAATTATTCCTTCAGATTTTCTTTCGTTTTTGCTCCAGTTTTGTTATTTGGGGACAAGGTGGTCTAGAGGCAAGGTGCTCGCCTCTCGTGCCAAGGGTCCCGGGTTCGAAACCCGGGCCGTGCAGGCATGTTGGAAGTTTGGGATTTTTCTCATATTTTCGTGTCCCTGATTCTATTGAGGGGTAGGATCGAGTACCTAGTCTTCTCGGATAAGGACGAAAAAATTCGGAGGGCCCGTGTGCACGTTGCGCACGTTAAAGATACCTTGGCAGTTGGAAATCGTAAAGAGCAGGCCGAACAGGCCGCTGCCCGGGCAAAATTAAATTAAATTCATCTCTACCAGTCCCTCCCCCTCCCCCCTCATCTCCCCCCCCCCCAAAAAAAAAAAAAAAAAACGCCGACCGGCGCTGCACTGTGGCGACGACGTGCCTGCTCCAGTTATAACTGGGCTGCAATGGCACAAAGGCAAAATTTCCCAAATGGGATTAAAGAGTTATACAAATACAAATACAAATACAAATACAAATATTTGAAGGGGGAAGGGGCATGCTTAGGGACTCGATAGAATTTAGGGTTGGGATAAGGACGGGATTAGGAATAGGTACATGCATAGATATTAAAACGCGCCCCTAGCCCAAAACGCTTGGGGTTTGTACGTACTAGTAACAACGGCCATCCGGGAATAATGATACTGGATGCGTTGTGTCACTTAGTTACGCAAACTCGTGGCTTTGTGGATCATGGAAAAAGGTTCTTCTGCTTCCGAAGTCTGGGAGACGCTGCTTTCGTTGACAAACAAACAAAAATGGGCTTGCAACGCTAGATCTGAGCGGTGAAAATTTTTAGTTCCACGGGACGGGCCTGGCAGCGGTGGATCTGACATAAGTGTACATTTTTAGTTGCATGAGACAGGCCTGGCAGCGCTAGATCTGACATCAAGGTAAACTTTTAGTTGCAAAACGGGACAGGCCTGACAGGGCTAAAATCTAACATCAATGTCTTCATGAGTTCCTGGCTCAGACTTCATCAGTCCCTGGTGTTCCCAATTCCCTGGTCATCGCCACTGCTCCCTCACCCCCGTCATAATTTTCGCTGTTCCACAGCCCAAGTAATGACTTTTTAGTGCAGCCCTTCACGTCTTTTCCCCCCGCCTTCTTTTCTCACCTTATTAGATTCACAGGGCCTACTGTTACTGAAGAGCTCTTTTATAACTTTTATAACAACCACAAAATGTCTATATCATGGGGCAAATTTTATGCATTTGGCAGGATGATCTAGTCTACTTTTGGGTTTTTCAAATTACACTCTCACCCAACAAGAACGCTCATCACCCTGGAGCTTTGGGACGCGTATCCCTGACCACCAGCATGGGAGGGGGGGGGGATGTTACATTGTTGTCACAATACAGCCTCTTGAACACAGATGACCGGTCCATGACTTAACATCGCGACCTACGTTCTTGTTTGTTCTAATTCCACTTTTTGCACGACTGAGCAATTGGACGTTAGGCGTTTGCGGCTCCAATATTATGATGAGGAGTTAGAACAAATTGGAACTTCGAAACTGCTTGACTGTGCATTTTAAACAAGTGCTAAGATTGTTCACATGATTCTTGTGTGTTTTTGAATTGGCCGCCAGGCCTATAATAAACTAAACTTGAAACTTGAAACTTGCTATACCTCTTCTTCATATTAAAAGATCTGCAGTTTTTCAGAAAATGGAGACAGACCTAACAAGAACTAAAGTCAGAAAACGCCCACTTCTTGTAGCAAATCCCCATCTCTCTGTCTGGCCTCTCTACACTTTCACTATAACATCCTACTCAGAAAGTAACTGCATCAAGTGCATGACAATGTATTTTAAAAGGTCCAAAGACAAGCTATCTTATACACAGAGAAGCTTTACAGGGCTGGGCACGTGCTAAGGGCACCAGGGGAATTGGGGGGAGGGGGGGGGGGCACGGTAGAAATTGTTCATTGCAGGATTTACTATAAATCATTCATGGTACAACACTCAAATGGTGCAGTTGAACCAGGGTCCACAAAAAGGGTCCCCCAAATTAAATGAGAAACATATTGTCACAAATCCCAGACTGGGAGATGTAATAGTTATGACAGGACGACAATCACGAACAAACAAGTTTAACACTTAACAAAACAGCCCATCAGACTCACACATTTATTAGACATAATTATACATATAATAGCGCAATTACATACATTATATTATTGAAATGACTGCCGTACAACGGCCTTATTCTCACACACACTCTCCCTCGGATCCACAATCCGGTAGTTACTCCTAAAGGCACTTCGGCCTCAGCCTCTCCCCTCAGGGTCTTAATAGCACATTAATAATTTACTGGCACCGCAGTCTCTCAATATCCCCTCCCTATTGTCATACACCTTAGCACTCCCCTAGCACCTCAGCAGGGCACTAACACATTATTATTTCCATAGCCATCAACATGGCAACAACATAGTATCAGTTCACTAGCCTATCAACATGGCAACAACATCGTATCAGTTCACTAGCCTATCAACATGGCAACAATATAGTATCTCATTCACTCTCATATCTACGTCCCTGTCCGTGGCCTGACTGCCACGACTTTATGTGCCTCTACTGTCCTACACTGACAGCCTCACTTCTGGCCTATGTGGCCTCCGGCCCTATGCTGGCCTATCACTTGTGCTCATCGAGGTGGCTCTTCGGCCCGTCCCCGACACCTACAAGAATAACATTACATTGGTATAATACCCTACCATTTCTATTCACTCCACCTCTCCTTACAATCCATGAAGCGTACACACACTAGTTCACCTTTCACTCACCACACATCTTACGGTAACACACCTCCATCGGAGTACACACTACTCACTCGCGCTACAAATCCATGAACTCACTTTCATCTATCGCTCATGGCGCACATTGCTATATCCAATATCAAGGACTTCCACATTCCTCACATATACTTATTCACATCATGGTAATAGACGAATATAATATAATACATCAATCATAATAATCAATCAACGTTCTACATACCAGTCATTACTGGAAAGACTCTTCCACTAGTCTTCTCGACTGCTCCCTTTATGTCCGCCCGATGGGCTCTTATTCACAGGTCCGTTCCCTAGGACCTTCTAACTTGCAGTGATAGTTATACAGCGCTTTCGCCTCCTTCAGACCCCCCCCACTACTCACAACAGCACGCTTAACTTGCTGTCTACTGTGAGCCCTTCTTACTCTACACCCGCTCTGTAGCAATCCCCTTAATTGCACTCACTCCACTCGTGACATCATCCCCCACCCCAAAAAAATTAATGCAATTAATTTCAAATCGCATCAAGATGACTGTCAACGAGTGAGTGTGAGCAATACGTACACTAAAAAAAATGACCTAGCAGTTCCCCTAGTATATAGAATACCGAAATCAGGGGAAAATATGGGGATCAATATGGTCTGAAATATGCATATATGTGTCACATCATGAATAGCTAACTAACCACAATACTTAATACAGAATCAAAAACCACTCAACCTATCAACCATTCTTCATATCATATTTATAATGTCAATATTTTAAAGTCGACTCATTCACACAGATCCTGTCAATGTTCCTGTCCTCCGATGTATAAGCTCCTGAAATCTTCCCCTAGGCTCGACTAAGGTAGTCGGCGATATGATTGCTGGTTCCTGGAATTGGTTGAATAACGAAGGTATACGGCTGCAAAGCCAATGCCCATCTAGACAAGCGTGGGCTGGACGAACGATTCTTCGACAAAAATGTCAGTGGCTTGTGGTCTGTCTGGATACAAAATTCTCGTCCCATGAGATAACGTCCCAGTTTCTGGACGGACCAGACAATGGCAAGACACTCACGCTCTATCACAGAATACTTTCTTTCTCTCTGCAATAACTTCCTACTGACATAACATACAGGATGGAGACATTCGTTCTTCTCCTGTAGAAGACAAGCGCCGACACCAGAGTCCGACGCATCCGTTCTGAGGATAAAATTAGATCGAAAATCGGGTAATATCAGAATGGGTGACGATGATAATGCTGTCACCAAATTATCAAATGCTGTCTGACATTCAGACGTCCACTGGACCTTATCGGGTTGTCCCTTCTTAGTAAGGTCAGTAAGAGAAGATGACAAGGAGGAAAAATTTGGAATGAACTTTCTGTAATAATTTAAAATTCCCACTAAGCTTCTGACTTGTTTCTTTGTTTTAGGGATTTGCAACCCTACTAACTTGTCAATTTTTGTTACTTCAGGTCTCTGAACACCTCTACCCACAATATGTCCTAAGAATATTATCTCTGGACATGCCAAATCCATCTTTGCGGGTTTAGCAGTTAACCCAAAATGACGTAATCGTTGAAAAATTACTGTTAGTGTCTGAATATGATCAGACCATGTCGACGTATGGCATGCTATAGCGTCAAAGAATGACACGACATTAGGTATGTCCTTCAACACTATCATGAGAATACAGATAATCTGGTCTCTCATGAAACCTCTGCAGCATATCAACGTGGAAAACCTTTACTGATCCATCAATGTGGATAGCGTAATCTACCTTCGAAAGAACTCGCTCAATAACATAAGGACCTTTCCATGTCATCAATAACTTATTATGGTCCGTAGGTAACAACAATAGGACCTTGTCTCCTGGCTTAAAAATTCTCAGTTTGGAACCTCTATCGTTATAGTCTTTTGCTCTTTTCGAAGCGATACTAGACGCTTCTTCTGCTATAGTGCGCGCTGAAGATAATCTTTCTCTTAAATCAACAAGGTCTATCGAAACCTTTTTAACCGGCCCCGAAACCGTGGGGATCTTTTGACGAGGAGCCTGGGGTGTACGACCCTTATGCGTCGTCTTTTGGCACGCACTGCACGTCTTACAATATAACCGCACATCTCTGTATACTGACGGCCAATAAAAATCTTTCAGAACTCTCTCCTTGGTTCTAGTACTTCCCATATGACCCGCTAATGGAACATCATGGGCCAGACGCAATACTGTTGCCATTAACGACCGTGGCACGACGACCTGCTTTTGAACGGAAGCCACTGTGACGTACATACGGAACAGAATGCCCCCCTGGACAAAAAAAGAAGATGACCCGTTCTTATATCTCCTCGTTTTCTCGGTTCGCGCTTCCCCAAAGCATGGGTTTAATGATGGGTCCTCCCTTTGTAATTTCGCCAAGCGCTCTGGCGTGATATCTAGGTTGACCGCTGGCGTAGCCAAAGATCTAATCTTATATTTATCAGCTACCCGTCGACGTGTTTCGACCGCGGCGCAAAAGTCAATACCTTTTGATTGCGACCATGCTTGCACGTTCTCATCGGAAGGGGAAACCACCCGTGATACATTCCCAATGATGAGCTGGGCGCCTGGAAAACAACCAACGACTGCTTCGACTTCCCCGCTAAGGAAAGGTGTATCTATCATTATTCTTGCCATGGGTAATTTCTCAATGGCCCCCGAAAATTGGATGCACGGGACAGTCTCACCTGTAAGCTGTGAATCCCGAATGCAGTCCCTATGCACTCCCCGAACGGTAGATCCTGTATCTCGTAAAACCGAGACCGGTTCGTCCCCAACAAACCCCGGATAAACCCTAAGACCACCTCCTGTATGACATGAATTTATAACGGGGATCTTTCTCCCACAAGGTAAAACACCGGAAGATAATAACTTCTCACAACTGGGACACTTAGAATACTGTCCGCCTCCGTTGTCCGATGTAACACACGCAGCCGCATGATGAAATTTATTTGGGGAACATGGACTGGAGCTACTGTCCACGTTCGCCGCTATCCTACCTGCAGGGCAGTTCACGCTGATGTGATCTGCTCTTCCGCAGTTCCAACACTTCGCGGCCCTACACTCGCGTGAAAAGTGACCCACGCGTCCGCAAGTCCAACACTCAGCTCCCTGTGCTGTCCTAGGCCTGGGTCCCCGTGACCCATCGCGACCGGAACTAGAGTCCCTATGCCGTCGGTCATCGGCAAAGGTCACAATTCGCCCCCGGCCATTACCGCGACCTAGCCCTCCTGCTCGGTCAAACTTACCGGATCCATATGCCGGTGATTGGTGATAGCCCCTACGCTGCCCCTGGGCTTGCCCGCTATAGGCACCACGCTGACGCGACCTGTCCCCAAGTCCTGCCGGCGACCCCTCGACAACGGCGACGTACCCAGCATCTTGGACGTACGCCCTGGCGACTGGTTTGGACGGATGCGCCGTACGGTATGCCTCCGCCAACTTAGACGCCTCCTGCACCGTCGCGGGTTCGTTTTCTTTCAGGAAAGCCACCAGATCTTTGTGGCACGACGCGTACAGCTGGTCACGGATCATTAAGTCTTTCAGTTTAGCAAAATCCGCGCCCACATGCGCCAAGTCTACCCAGTTCGCGAAATACTCCGTTAGTCTCGCGACAAAGGCAGCAAAGTCCTCCCTGGTATCTGCACGTGCCCGTCTAAACTGCTCCCGGAAATATTCCTCGGTACGCGCAAATCGGCGAAGCAGCAAAGCCTTCAGCTTATCGTAATCTTGCACGTCTTCGCGCTGTAGCTCTTTAAAGTAGGTTAACGCTCGCCCCTGCAATAGCGACGCCAGGTACGTGGCCCATAATTCCTTATTTTCCCCCCATTGCAATTGTGCGTTCAGTTCGAACCTGTAAAGGAAGGCGTCTATGTCGTCCTTCCGGTCGTCGAACGTAGGGAGCTTAATCCTAACACCACCTTTATTGTGTACCTGCCGCTCAACTGCTTCTGTTGGCGCATTCTTTTGGCTTTCCAACTCCGCGATTCTCATTCGCGTCTCTCTCTCCTGTTGGTTATCCCTAGCTTCTATCTCCCTTAACTTTATCTCCCTCTCCTGCTCCTGAGCCTTAGCCTCTCTTTCCTGTTGCTGAGCCTTTAACTCCTTTAACTTAAACTCTCTTTCCTCTTCCTTATCCCTAGCCTCTCTCTCCTGCTCCTGAGCCTTAGCCTCTTTTTCTCGCTCTCTATCCTTAGCACGCTCATCGCGCAAATCCGCCTGCTGTTCTTTAATCCAGCCGCGTAGCTCTTCTCCCTCCAGGCCAAGTTCCTTACCCAACTTCATTAGCTGTTGGAGTTCCGCCATTTCACAGATTTATGGTTATGGTATGTATACTATGAAAACGGCTACCCTGTCGGTATGATCACTAGCAACACGACCAGAGACCTGAGATCACACCAGGTATAACAATACCCAATTGTCTCAAATACAATTCAGAAATTTACGTACTTCCTAACTAATTCTATATTTATAAAATGTATTGCCCTATTAATAATAAAAAAGAGTAGAAAAGACAACAATAAGGAAATTCAGTAGAAGGACCACAAGTACGTCAAGGACAACGAACCAGACTAGGACAAAGCTTCTACAAAAAAAAACTATAATGGAAAAAAAAAATGCAACCTAACTACGCCGATTACACAACACGGTACGGACAAGAACAGAGTCTGAAAAAAAAGAACGTATCTATAGATAGGTAGAAAGAGGGACAAGAGAATACGTCTTCCTGCGGAACAGAGAAGATATCGACGCTACAATCTAAACAAAAATACAGGTCCCTACAGAACTGTTCGCTGTGATGAACGAAGTTCCAAATTTAGCCCACCTCCCGAAGAGGACAAACTACGCTCACCACAGCAAACCCGCGCCACCGCCCGTACAATCAATTACGACAAAAACAGAAAAACAGCGGAAAAAGACAGAAGAAAAGACAGCCCTTAATCCAGGGTACAAAATTTTTGACTTTTACTTAACTTCGACCCTAGATTTCAATTTCTCCCCTTCCTCGGAGCTCTGGCTGCTTGACCTCTACAGGCTGGCACACACACTCTGCAGAAATTTAAGTACACATTAATACATACTCATCAAAATGCATGCATCAATACATATTATTATTCATAAACATACATAAATCATATCATCATGAAATTTCCATTCATCCCACGAACAAAGACAACAGCACGAATTCCTAGCACAACAGAAAAACAACTAGATATAACGAATACACAATGTCAAAATGACCACAGGTAAACAGGACGAGCCCCCAGTGTCACAACGGACGAGCCCCCAGTGTCACAAATCCCAGACTGGGAGATGTAATAGTTATGACAGGACGACAATCACGAACAAACAAGCTTAACACTTAACAAAACAGCCCATCAGACTCACACATTTATTAGACATAATTATACATATAATAGCGCAATTACATACATTATATTATTGAAATGACTGCCGTACAACGGCCTTATTCTCACACACACTCTCCCTCGGATCCACAATCCGGTAGTTACTCCTAAAGGCACTTCGGCCTCAGGCTCTCCCCTCAGGGTCTTAATAGCACATTAATAATTTACTGGCACCGCAGTCTCTCAATATCCCCTCCCTATTGTCATACACCTTAGCACTCCCCTAGCACCTCAGCAGGGCACTAACACATTATTATTTCCATAGCCATCAACATGGCAACAACATAGTATCAGTTCACTAGCCTATCAACATGGCAACAACATCGTATCAGTTCACTAGCCTATCAACATGGCAACAATATAGTATCTCATTCACTCTCATATCTACGTCCCTGTCCGTGGCCTGACTGCCACGACTTTATGTGCCTCTACTGTCCTACACTGACAGCCTCACTTCTGGCCTATGTGTGGCCTCCGGCCCTATGCTGGCCTATCACTTGTGCTCATCGAGGTGGCTCTTCGGCCCGTCCCCGACACCTACAAGAATAACATTACATTGGTATAATACCCTACCATTTCTATTCACTCCACCTCTCCTTACAATCCATGAAGCGTACACACACTAGTTCACCTTTCACCCACCACACATCTTACGGTAACACACCTCCATCGGAGTACACACTACTCACTCGCGCTACAAATCCATGAACTCACTTTCATCTATCGCTCATGGCGCACATTGCTATATCCAATATCAAGGACTTCCACATTCCTCACATATACTTATTCACATCATGGTAATAGACGAATATAATATAATACATCAATCATAATAATCAATCAACGTTCTATATACCAGTCATTACTGGAAAGACTCTTCCACTAGTCTTCTCGACTGCTCCCTTTATGTCCGCCCGATGGGCTCTTATTCACAGGTCCGTTCCCTAGGACCTTCTAACTTGCAGTGATAGTTATACAGCGCTTTCGCCTCCTTCAGACCCCCCCCACTACTCACAACAGCACGCTTAACTTGCTGTCTACTGTGAGCCCCTCTTACTCTACACCCGCTCTGTAGCAATCCCCTTAATTGCACTCACTCCACTCGTGACACATATTATTAAGAAAAAGTAGTTGCTGGTGTATAAGACTCCCTTTTTTTTAAATGTTTAAATATATTTTAAAAATTGGCCTGCGCCAAATGTAGACAGAGACCACTTCAGCGTTTGGTTTACATGTACGGTATATGAATGCACCAAAAGCTTTTAAGTGCTCAGGGCCCCTAAAGGTCTAAATCTTTCCCTAGACGCGCAGGTACGAATATGCGCATGTTAAAGTAAATTGATAACGTTTAAAGTTGCATTACGATAGCGTCATTTACATTCCAGAAAGAAATACCAAAAGTAGGAATGTTTATGTTTACACGGACGCTCCGTATTATCCTAAACCCGGTGTCAACAACCCATGGTCACACCACAGATACTAAAAACAGACATGTAGGGAAAGGTCCACCGTTGTCCATCACAGGATAGAAGAGGAACATTTGATCAACGTATCCCAGTATGTCAGGCTTTGTCAATCAGACTATGTGGGGGGCGTAAACAACTCACCCGGTGGAAGGGAGTTATTATTTGAAGCGACCATTTTCTTCATTCTTTTCTCCTACAGCCTTCTTTCACCACCGACTACTCTCCATATCACTCGTACAATTGTATACATGTTACCTACCCCTCCGCCGCTACCCACATTAAACAAAACAAAAAAATAGAAAAGTATTCTTTTCTTGAAGACACAGGTATTTGGTTCAAAGGTCAAATATGAAAAAAACAACACCTCATATTTTATTTAGCAAAGCCCTGCTGTTATCACCCCACAAGGGATCCCCCCACCCCCACCCCCACCCCCCCACCCCCATCCCCGCCTCCTTCCAAGACCTGGAATTCGCTTTCTCAGAACATAAGATAAGTGAACAAAAAGCTAAAAGCTTCAAGAAACATCTAAAGTTACACATCTTTTGCAATTGATGGAATACAACCACAGCAGGCTGTCTCCGATCAGTCCCATGTGTTTTAGCATGTTCTCTGTACTTGTGAATTGAATATGAACAGAAACGACTGTAGAGAGCATAGAGTTTGTATTATGGGATGAAAGGCCATGAAATTAGTATTTATTATATTATTATTACCAAACAGATTTTCTATTGTGTGAGTTTTTGTGTTTATGTGTGTGTGTGTGTGTGTGTGTCTAAATGGTTGATCATGAAAATTTGATTAGAAAATTGCTCATATAGACATTAAATTTATTGCATAATATATTCCTTGATTAGTGGACGTGCCACTGTTACTCTCTCTCTCTCTCTCTCTCTCTTTTCTCGCCGAGAGAAGCCGAGAAGGAACAACTTGGTATTCTGGGTGTGACCTGTGTATGTGAGACACCCTACCCATCCCTGATCCCTCAAGAGCTCTTTAATGGACGAGATAATAGGCCTGTTAGGCTGTCCACGCTTATATGGGGGGATCACCCATGATAGAAGTTTGCTTCTTCCCTTTTCCTTCCTAAACCCTACTGTATTCTCTCTCTCTCTCTCTCTCTCTCTCTCTCTCTCTCTCTCTCTCTCTCCCTCTCTCTCTCTCTCTCTCTCTCTCCCTCTCTCTCTCTCTCTCTCTCTCTCCCTCCTTCTCTCTCTCTCTCTCTCTCTCTCTCTCTCTCTCTCTCCCCCTCCCTCTCACATTGACAATCAATTACTCAGAATGTTTTTATACTCACAGATGTCTGCAACTATGTCTCTCTTTCATGCACCAACTCTCTCACTCTATTCTTTCCTGTCATCCCCTCAGGTGTCTTTGTTGATAGTTCTGTCCTGGCTTTACCCCATCTGTCTGTTTCCTTCACTCTCTATCCATGTCTCCATGCTTTGCTATTCCAAAGGCGTTTTTTCTTCCCTAAATAGGCATGGGTTCAGAACAGATGCACACCCGTTCATATTGTCGTGTCATGCTCTATGCTAGTTAAGTCCAGTCTTGTGTTTATTTAAAAGTAACTAATGAACTCTAAAGAAACTGATTCAGCCTGGGCTATACCTCGTTTCTCTGTGATCTTACAATGGTAACACACATGATTGGGCATTACCAAAATACTTAACATTAAGAGTACTAATATAGCAGTCTCATGATTAGGCAGAAACGTGGGAAACAATCTTAATTAAAGATCTGCGACAAAACCGCGTAAATAAATTATTTCTTGTTCCCTTTTCTTTATCCAAATATCTAATTTTTATTGTGATTCGAAGGTTTTGTAACTGACTTGATATGAAACGTGAAATACTTGTAAAGGAAAGTGAGTCTTTTTCATCCATTAACACAAGATTTGAATTTGGATGAAATGCTTGGTTTGTAATATCATAAAACAAGTGGATGCTACATTAAATTTCTCGAAATTCAAGACAATTATTCTAACTTTAAACGTTCATGTTATTCATATATTCTTCGGGACAGTACAATTTTCATGTTTCAGGAACGTTCTTTTTGACACAATATTTAAAAGTAGAATCGTTCACTACATGACAAAGATACTATTTGTTTGTTGTTTTTTTGTTTAAGCTTAGGTTAACTTTTGATCTAATGCTAATTCTGCAAAACATGAACTTGACTTTCCCGAAAGGTACAGGCCTATTCAAACCAGGAAGTCCGAGATTGTTATACTGGACAGGATAGAAAATCAACTTTAGACACAATTTTTTTTTCAGTTAGTTTGTTTTCTTCCTTTTTAGTGTCCTTTTTGACGAATTTTTTTTTTTGAAACGTCATTTCAAAATAGTCGCTCTTCCATTCACACACACAAACACCCATACACGAGCACATACACATGACTCATTCAAAGCAATCATCCAATCTGTTTTTAACTAATAAACCAATTGGGGAGACCTTTTCTGACATGCAAAGTGAAAAGCCTATCCAGGTCTTGGTGTCAACGGCCTAAAGCCACTCTACTCTCTCCCCAGACCTCTTTCTCAGCCCCCTTCCCCCTGTTTTCCTTACGTCACTAAAGTCCAGACACGCTGTCCCAGAGACTAAAATAAAAATCTGGCAAAAAAAAAAAATCACTTTTTTCTTTGTTCTTGTCTTCAGAAGCTGCATTTTGCACACACATTGCCCGAAAACTCTATGAATGTGTCTATGGGAAAAGTTTCTTTCCGATACCACCTCAATAGAATAACACGTTGGTTTTGGTTTCAAGTGGACTTTGTTAGTCCAAACAATGTATTTGAGGCCAAGTGTTTATCATGATGCACGGTGAAGACCAATTGTCAACTAGTGTGATTCAGTCTCGTCATCAAACCTGTTATAATAATAGACGGCCAGGCAGTGTTTGATTCACTGTCATTATGAGAAAGTGTAATGTTAACATTCGGAGAACGCAAGTTCTGTGAGGTCAACTGAAAGACACTGATAGTACTCCAAGCAAATCACACGGCCCATAACGCACTGAGTTAAATCTATTTTGCCGTAGTTTTGTAGATTGTTGAGGTAGATGGGACGTCCCGCACTGGTGAGACTGAAACCACTCTGTCTCGCCAGCTGAATCAAAGGATGTCCAAGTTTTCGCTAGTTGATTCAAAGGACGTCCAAGTTTCCGCTAGTTGATTCAAAAGACGTCCAAATTTTCGTTAGTTGATTCAAAGGACGTCCATGTTTTCACTAGTTGATTCAAAGGACGTCCAAGTTTTCGTTAGTTGATTCAAAAGACGTCAAAATTTGAGTCAAAGCCGATGCAAAACAGACTCGACACAGTGATCTACTAGCCTAACATCTACCCTGAGTCAGATGGACATGCTTATCTGGCTCAGAACTGGATTTATCGGGGGCAAAGGGGGCAATCGCCCCAGACCCCTTGCCATAGCCCCCACCCCCTCACAAAAAATATTAATGAGTTTAAATTTACTGTGTAAATTGTGGAGTCCATGGAAACGAAGAGTAGATAGCAGCTTCTCTTTGTTCTGAATGTTTCTACGTGTAATTTGTCTTCGCTCAAAATCTACTTGGAGTCTTGAGGACATCTATTTACACTTGTGCAAAATATTTCCCATAACTCATTTAACCTTTTTACGTATAATTTGTCAGTTCTAGTAACATGCAATAAAGCAACCTGGGTGTGTAAATTTGATGATGGGACGCGTATTTTAGTTTCTGTGTATGAGAGGCCACCAAATCTGAAGTACCCCGTGCTCCTCAAGGCCTAACTCCGGCCCTGATCTGGCTTCTAAGCTTTGGGTCAAGTGATAACTTTCGTACTGGCAAGGGAGAAATTACTGTGTGTCACAAATCCCAGACTGGGAGATGTAATAATTATAACAAGACAACAATCACGAACGAACAAGTATAACACTTAACAGAACAACCCATCAGACTCACATATTTATTATACATAAAGATAAAGATAAAAGTGCAATTACATATACTATATTATTGAATTTACTACCGTCCAACGGCCTTATTCCCACATGCACTCTTCCTCGGGTCCACAACCCGGTAGTTACTTTCTAAAGACACTTCGGCCTCAGCCTCTCCTCTCAGGGTCTTAATAGCACATTAATATTTCACTGGCACCGCAGTCTCTCAATAGCACCTTCCTATTGCCATAACACATTAGCATTCCAATAGCACCTCAACATGGCAATAGCACATTAGCATTTCAATAGCACATCAACATGGCAATAGCACATTATCATTTCAATAGCACATTCACATGGCAATAGCACATTAGCATTTCAATAGCACATTCACGATCATATATACGTCCCTGTCGGTGGCCAGACTGCCACGACTCATGTGCTGCGACTGTCCTACACGACAGCGTCACTTCTGGCCTATGTGTGGCCTTCGGCCCTATGCTGGCCTATCCCCTGTGCTCACCGTAGGCGGCTCTTCGGCCCGTCCCCGGCACCTACAAGAATAACATTACATTGGTATAATACCATACCATTCCTATTCACTTCACCCCTCATTACAACTCATGAAGCGTACACACAATAGTCCACCTTTCACTCGCCACACATCCTACGGTAACACACCTCCACCGTAGTACACAATACTCACTCTCGCTACAAATCCATGAACTTAACTTACATCTATCGCTCATGGCGCACATTGCTATATACAGTATCAAGGACTTCCACATTCCTCACATATACTTATTTACATCATGGTCATAGACGAATATAATACATCAATCATAACTATTATCAATCATCGTTTCACCTACCAGTCATCACTGGAAAAACACTACTCCCAAGTCTTCCGACTGCTCTCCTTATGTTCGCCCTCTGGGGCTTTCTCCTGCGTCCGCTTTCTTAGACGTCTTAGTGTGCAGTGATAGTAATACAGCGCTCTCGCCTCATTCAGACCCCCACCACTCACAACATGCACGCTTTCCCTTACCCCGTGGCCCGTGGGTTAACTTTATTCTAACCCTCTTCTCGTATCTACTGATCCTCGCTCACTCGCTCGTAACACTGTGCCCTGTTCAGAGATATGCAGCTACAGGTAATGACTGGTAGTCTTATGAATCATAATTATGGGAACTTGCGTTGGCCTGTGAACCCCAAGAAGGTTTGCACGTCTAGAAAATAAATGGCACTAGCTGTTGTTACTTGTACGTACGTACCCAAGCGTTTTGCCCCAACGAAGCGTAGGCTACGTAGACGTACCTATCCCTAACCCCTTTCTTATCCGCAACCTTAAATCTTATCGATCGAATCCCTAACCATGCACCTTATGCTTCCAATTAAAAACAACAGGGTGAAAACAAAAGAGAATCTGAAAGAATAATTAATTAACGCTGTCGTGAGTAGTATTTCGGGGGGAACTCACAAGCTCTGGGGACACAGAAGGTTTTAAAATAATTATGTACCCCTAGTGCAAAACAGATGTAACATCAATCAATTGCATTACTTCTAGTCACAGCAGCTTCGGAAATTTAGCCAGACTTCAGGGGATAGTTACATACATAGATCAGTCTGTTCATCTGTCTGATATTCAGATCATTATGGGAACTTGACTGTAAATCCCTAGATTTCGTATTATACAGAAGATCGTTTTTTGCCCTCCTCAGTTCGCCACGACAAGACACTTAAGGCAGATATGTGCCATATTTTTCTAAGGTTCCTTACCATGCCACTTCATGTATGTCTGTTGTTGAGTTTGTCAGTATGTGTATGCAATGATGTGTAAGATATTGTGTGTACTATGTAAGTGCTCGTAAACGCTCTGTGAAAGAGAATTTTCCTCGTGGGATAATAAAGTTACTGTTATTTTATCGTATCTTATACAAATATATTGTTTCAAATAAAGATCACACAATAAAAAGACACACTAAATCTATATAAAATTAACAGTTCGCTATCAAGGAGGCACAGCGTTTTTCTTTCTTTTTCTTTTTTTTTCCTTTCTTTGATAACAAAAAATCAAACTATATTCAAGGACTTAACTCTTTGTGTGCCATGAATTTTTCCACGTTTGCCGATACAGGAAGAAAATAGTGGGGGAAATGAAAGAAGACTATCTACAGCAACATTTGTGAATAGAAAGTTGACTTTCTTTCTTCCCGAAACAAAATAGCCTTGTCTTCTTGTGCACCGACACATCGGTAACTGGCATAATGTGACCAGCGGAAGAACCGATATATCAGTGACTGTCACACAAAGAGTTAAGACAATTTTCGAAATATCCTAGCACTCTTGTCTTTTGCTGACACAAAATTTTGACACTTTGAGAGTCATTTTAATGATGCCGTGTCTGTCCGATGTCATGTTTGTGCCAGCCGGGCGTCATATTTCTACCACCTCTACTAAAGAAGGAACAGAGGCATATGCCAGGGTTGTGAACAGGAGCTCACGAATTTTAAACAGGTTTTGTCGTTCTCTGGGAAGATTTCGAGTTGAAGTTTGTGGAAAAACAATCCGACTATTGTCACAGTGTGACGCCTAGTGCTGCCCTACCACCAGGCAATGACATCGGGTCTGTCTCAGCAACTATTTGCCAATGTCACAAGTGTTTCCCTGCTTCCACAATCAACATCATAACCGCTTCCAGTTTTGCTTCTACTACCGTTGACCCCCTTATAATGACAAAGTTCTCATTCCCTTTCCTCAACTTTTGAGAAATTGATGTCATGTACGCATGGCTTTTAGAAATACTAATCTGCTTGATATTTTGGAGCACGATGGAGAAGGCTTATAGCAGTAGTGTGTAATGTGTAATTCGGTTCAGTCAAAACGTGGATACAGAACCTTGTAATTTTAAGGGGGCACTTTGTCACTTTGACGACCACAGCTACTTACTGCCATGAATAACATCAGCAACATCACAACTGGTGCCACAAATGCTTCCTTCTCAAGATCTGTTTATCTACTAAGATTTTCTCAGTTGTTTGTCTTCCTTTGCTCTTTGTTGTTAATCTTGTAGCTATTAATCGATGGCTGCTTTTCCCATTTTCCACCTCTTAAATTACTTTTAATCCTTTTGAAATGTAGTGGTTTTTCTGTTTAATTAGATCTTTTATGTTCTTTCAGTAGTCTTTCATTTGGGATTCATGAACAAACACACCCTTCTAATCAGCGCAGCTGCAATAGCGGTCTTTATCACAAGTAATCACAATCTGTCTCTCACTCTCTCTCTCTCTCTTCTCTCTCTTTCTCTCTCTCTTCTCTCTCTCTCTCTCTCGCAGACACACAACACACACACACATACGCATACACGTATACACACATACACAATAGGCAGCAAATTTACACACCTAAGTTCCTTTCTTGCATATTACTAGAACAGATAAATTATACGTAAAAGGGCAAATTTTAATGCGTTATAGAAAATATTTTGCATATGTAAATGTATGTCAGCAAGACTCCAAGCCGATTTTGAAGTAAGACAAAATTACATGTAGAAACATTCAGAACATAGCTATTCTGCTATGTACTCTTTAGTTCCCTAGATAATGGCTGACCCCACAAATGGACACCGAAAATGGCAATGAAGGTTATACCAATGTCCTGTGAGTACCAGTGACATCAGTACTGGCCATCGACATTCACCTGTACACACAACTTTATTCCAGATCGCTTGGAGAGAATATAACCAAAGAACTTCGCCCTCCCGCAGGATAATTCATCAAAGAAATAGGAACGATTCTTTGATTGTTCATCTATCTACATCTGAGAATGAGCTTACTATTATTGGATCGTTTGATTAGTAGTGCTAGAAATACTCCACCCTTACTTCTTGTTTGTTCCAATTCCACTCCTTGCACAACTGAGAAATTAGGTGTTAAATGTTTGTGGCCTTAGTTATAATGATAAAGAGTTAGAATCAATCGCTTAATAAGTGCTATAAACGGCATTTTAAACAAGTACCAAGGTGTGCATTTGTCACATCTTTTCTATATACTAAAATATTTCCATTTTTTTTCTCTCAGAAAATGGAGATAGAATAATATGCTTACGTGCAGCCAGTGGGCATGGCTTTAGTATCTTCCTTTGTAATTTACTTTCTGCACAACAAACAAGAGACAAAGATCTGCTTTCTCTGTGCAAAATGGAGCACGTCGTGAAGCTGTGCTTCGTGCTATTGGTTTTCTTCAGCTGGTGCAAAAAAATGCCCGTTTGTCTGAGAACGAAGATAGTAATTACTCGTCCTTAACAATTTCTGTGATTTTGATGTGCTTGTCCATCGATTGCAATAACATTGAAAAGATTTCACAGTACTTTATTATTCTCCCTCTTCCAGCCTGTCTTCTGTCTTTACGGCATGTTAAGGGTAAAATTTTACGTTTCGTTAAAGCATCTGTTGATGACACAGATGCTGATTTGTCTTTACAACCCATCAATGGCCCAGGTGCCAGGTTTTCTTACCCTGATAAAAAAAAAAGACCGCGTTAAGTTATTTAATGCTTCCTAAGATCGTTTCTCCTTCCAGCTTCCTGCTACAAGTTTCGCCGATGCCAGTTCAGCATTCTGATGCCTTCATTTCCCTAGAACTTGCTCAAACAACAAATAACATCCTGGATGATTGAGTTAAGGACGGAAAAAAATTCATACGATTTTTAACGTTTTGCCAATTACGAGGTCTAAAGTAAAAATCTTGAAACCTACCTTCGATGTACATATGCGCTAAATCATTACAGCAGTCCTTGAAAATATTAGAATACAGTCTCAGACTTTAGTTTTGTTGTGTTATTGTTTTAAAACAGAATATTTTTAATTTCTGAGAGCAACAACTAGGGAGAAAATGCACCGTCGCAAAGAGCTTTCATAATAAATTATGAGCCACAGAAACTGATTTATTTCGGAGTGAAGGAGAGGCGGGGGGAGGGGGGGGGGGAAGGGGGTCTTTTGTACTTGTCAATGTCGAGTTTCAATTTGGGTTTGGAGAAAGAGGTCCGTGCGGCAACGGCCATGTTGTACACGAAGAAGCAAGTGGATAGACAGAGTGTAAAAGAGTACAACAGAATGATTGGGGCAGGAGGAGACTTTACCTGAAGCCTCCACCTGCCATACGCTGTCAATTTCAAGCTCATAACACAGTACATCGAGCTTAATGATGTCGGGAAATCCATAGCAAAGCGGCAGTTAGCTCAATGGATTTTAATATTGCGTTCAGTAGAACTGTCAACAGCATGACATTAAAAAAAAAAAAAAAAACATGGTTTAATATCTGCGAGCAAAGAACCTGAATAGTTCCTGGATTATGCAAAGGATTTTGCGGATTCAAAGAAAAATAGTAGAAGTTTTAGCATCTTGCTTAAAAGTAGGTAGACGAAATAATAGTCTGGATTTCGCTATCAACCTGATCTGATTTCTCTTGTCACTGATTTGTATCTATATTCTGATGAGGTTTTGTATTAGGCGAATTCTACTGGGAATCAATTTATTTAACATTGAAGAAGGGGCACTTTACCATGGAACATCTGATTTTCCCAAAGCGAACAAAGACTGAAAAATTTTATGTTCTAAAACTGACATGGGATAATTATCATGGCAACTCCTCTGCTTCTAGCCATATTAAAACTTCCTATTCTCCCTCTCCCTCCCCCTTCCCTACCCCTCCCACCACGCCTGACATGTCCACTCAATTTTTCTCAAAACATCGCTCTTTTTGGTGTTATAGAAAGAGGACTATGAGCTGGGGTCTTATTACGTCATAGCCTCAGTGCAATAAATGGCGTCGTCATTGTTCAGTGTATTTTGTAGTCTTGCAAGTAATATGCGATTTGAGTCTGTCGGTGCTAAAATCAATATTGTCTTCGATTATTACAGCTAATATCAATAATGTCTTCGATTATTACAGCTAATAACAATACTGTCTTCGACTATTACAGCTAATGACAATACTCTCTTCGATTATTACAGCTAATAACAATACAATCTTCGATTTTTTATTATTAAAATAATTAAAATTACTGGACAAAGTGGTGTGGTAAATATAGAACAGCTAAAATACAAACAAACGAACAAGCAAACAAACCAAGTAAGAGATCCCATCTGTCGATAATGATGATTATCAGGAGGAACATTTTTGTCAAACCTAATGCTCCCCCCTTGTCAACTCTCCTGAGATAGAGACGAGTTTAGTAGGGTTTGACCCGGAAAAACGAATTAAAATGACCTCTCGATGAGATGAGGCCGATTGGTTGTCGTTGCTGGGGAGGCAGCGTGATTGCTCGTCGCACGTGTGGCAGGCATGTAAGGGCTAGAGATGGCTTTCCCCGTGAGCAAACAATTGACACCGTAGGACATCCTCTCCCACAGCTGGAGGAAGTGGTCTGTCCATATGCCATCTAGATAAATAATTAATAACATTGAAAGAGGCGCAGTAGAAATACAACCGTCGTGAAGGCGATTGCTTCGTCTGTTCTCATAAGGAATGGTTTCTTGTCCAAAACATAGAGAACACGGGATAGAGTCAATAGAGGGGAAAGATATATATAGATAAACCGACAGAAAGGAAGGTAGATAGACAGATCGATCAATAGATAGATAGACGGACAGACAGACAGACAGATAGACGGATAGATAGATAGATAGATAGATAGATAGATAGATAGATAGATAGACAGATAGATAGATAGATAGATAGATAGATAGATAGATAGATAGATAGATAGACAGAGATAGATAGATAGATAGATAGATAGATAGATAGATAGATAGATAGATAGATAGATAGATAGATAGATAGATAGATAGATAGATAGATAGATAGATAGATAGATAGATAGATAGATAGATAGATAGATAGATAGATAGATAGATAGATAGATGTACGAATGGATGGATGACGGATAGATAAAACAATTTTTCCATGACTGGAAATGTTCTTCAATCCTACAACATGACTGAGCATTATGGCTGCATCTTTCTTTTCTTAGCTGACACTAGCGCGCGATCAAAAAAATAATTCGCTCCATGATTAACCCTTATGATTTTTTGTGTTTCGTTGCAAACAAACGACATTCACGTCATGCCAGTTACGTGGTCTTGAAAAGCTATCAGTCCACCAGTTGGTAAATAGAGAATAATAGTAATAATAATCTCCGGTTCGTTGTTCATACTAATACAAGTTATCTGTTTCATTATTTAGTGATTATTCCCAAAGCACGGATGTTTCCTTCAGTTTAAATATTATTATTAAATTTCCTTACACTGCAAAATAGTGCCTCGTTTCAATTGACGTCATAAAACTGGCGCTTCTACGAAATTCTTAACATTTATGTTGTCTTTCAGCGGGTGTTCCAAGACTATATTTTGTCCTACTAAGAGTTTCAAGTTTCGTTGTGGATTGCAGCCGTTCTTTGTGTGTGCACATGTTCATCCACAGTGCAAAAACACACAGACACACACACACACACAATAAATCTTTGCAAGTGGCAATGTTCAGCCGCTGTGCACTTGGTGGCTGGGTTGCCGTGCCTTCAACATCACAGTTTTGGGTGCATTGAATGAATGAAAGCATTTTGGTTGTTTAAAATAACAAGAATCAAAGTAAGATATTTCATAGCCTTCAATGCACAATAATATTACTCTAATCAGATTGTCCTTTGCACTGCATGGTCAGTTACCAGAATCTCACTTCCACTGGACCTTCATCTAGACGTAGGTCTTTTTCCTAGGATCACTGATAATGTACAAAGTCCCACACTGCACCTTCCGGTGGCAAACTAGATGTTCTTCCTGCCTTGAGAACCCTGGGTGGGATCCAGCCTAATGTCTGAGAATATGACAACTGGCCAAACTCGCAGATTTGCATAAGTGACAATAAAACTTTCTCGTCTTCCTCTAGATAAGGTTATCAAACCATGTTACTGAAAGCAGGAATGCAGAGGAAGGGTGTGTCTCACAATGGGCCGCTTATTGATTGATGGATAATTTGCAATTTCGCATTCATTGGTTGGCTGTGGTCTTAAGGGATTGGTTATTTTGACAAGAAAGCAACCGATCACCCATCAAATGCCACGTTCATATGTGTCAACTGTGAAGAAAAATGCTCAAAAGGCAGAAGCAAATTTTTTAACGAAGAAGACATTTGGGTTATACATTTTTGATGAGCTTTGAAGATAGGATGTCAAAAGGAATAAACTATCCTGGTCTTCATTCCGGATAAGGGAAAGTCCAGTTCTGTGTTTCTTTAAAAAAAAAGAAATGGTCTGGCTGTCTTTTCTTTGTTCACGGAAGAAAATGTATTTGTATTCGTCTATATAATTATGTGTTTGTTGATGAGGATGTCTTTGTTTTTTCTTCTTCATCTTCTTAATAATAATATAGAGCCTTTTCTGTGTACCTGACGACAGAAAGTATCTCTTTTTTTTTCCATTAGCTTTCATAAAGCGACGTTTTTATTTCTCATAGCTCTGTAAGAGTATTTGTTTTCCCGACGGCGGGAGTTCTTTACAGAATTCTTTTTTTATTATTTTTACCAGGTCCAGACCCGCCATTAATTATCATACCATCGTCTTGATCGTTAAAATGACAGATTTCCTGTGCACTTAAAGACGGGTTTTAGTACGTTTTTAGTCTGGGGGACTCGGTAGTCTAGAGGCAAGGTGCTCGCCTCTCAAGCCGAAGGTACCGGGTTCGATACCCTGTTGGTGCAGGCATATTTTTTTTTTCGGGGAGGGGGGTGGAAGAGATTCCTGGCCCTGATGCTATGGTAAGTAGGATCGACCACCTAGTCTTCTCGGATAAGGACGAAAATCTCCGAGGCCCTGTGTGCATGCTGTTCTCGTTAAAGATACAGCAGCACTTGAAACTCGAGAACAACAGACCGAACAATCCCGCCGCCCGGTAAACATTCTGAAGAACTAATCACTGTCACAAAAACACACCGAAATAACAAGAAGAAATATAAGAACAAGAAAGAGAATTGTAAACGCCAAGACCTAACGACACGTTTAGCCTAGGCGCGCCAGCCTATAGGTAGAATGCGCATGACGTCACATAGTGTTTTTGTTTTGTACTTCCGCCAAACAAGATGGCCGGTGGATCAGCTGATAAGTGTAACTTCGAGATGTGTCTACGCGGTTAAAATGCCTGCTGGTTGCATTGCAGTTATCTGTTATGACAGGGGTGGAAAGGATGGATCCAAGCTGGTCAGATTCCCTACCATCCGCGTAAACAAGGGAAAGGAAGTGAAAGAATTGACCGAAAGTCTCCCATGTGCGCATACACACGTGTCATTTTTTACAGTAGTGAACTTTTTTAAAACCCGCCGCCGATTAGTTCGCGACGCCTTAAGTGCTCACTGTGCAAATCAGCTAACGAATCAAAATCAATGCCACCATCGCCATGGTGAAGCGTGGGTCTGGACAGACAAGATGGTGGATAGGCACATTCTACCTATTTCGATCGGCTAACTAGTTGTATGGTGACGTCACGACATTGAGTTTCAATGGCGCATCAGCCGACTAGTTGCATCTCACTGGAACTCAGAGTGGTGGCGTCAGCATCAAATTGGAAAATCAAAATCGGCCATTGCACGCCTAGGCGTAGTAAATGTTGAGCAGTTACATCTCTTCGAATTCACTTTGAGTTTGAGTATGAAGAAAGTACGATAACTGTCATGTTGTGCTAGGAAGCAGCAAGACCATAGACAGATTAAAACAGGAGACCCCACAGAACCACCCACCAACCACCCACAGTGCCGTAGAATATGTATCAAATATTGAAAAAATGTATATATTGAAAAAACCCAACACATAAATTGTGTCAATATTAATTTTATCTTTTTTTTTTTTTACCTTACTGTAACCAAAATGAACAGCAGTCTATATTTCAAGCACCATAGAAAAGATAACCAAATACAAAGACTAATGATAATAGTTCGTCCATCAGGTATAATGATGACCTTAACAACACCAGAGGAATAAAGAACAGAAATTGTTGAGAATTTCAACACATGGACAATAAAAAGAACTAAAGGACACAGAGGACAGAATGGAAAGACTGTTCTTTCATGACTTATGGCTTCTCATGTGACTGATAAGTCCTATTTTTGCCCTGAAGACCCTTCCGCATAAGTGACAAGACTGCTCCGTTGGTTCATTACCACTGGGCCTTTTCTTGCGCCGTTCTCTTTTTTTGATAGCCTGCTGGACTCTGTCAGCTTCCCATGCTTTGCTGCCTCTGGTAAGGGCCGCCCTCTAATTTGCTCGATCAAGCGAGAGCTTTTCCCACTCACTCACATCAATGGCAAAGGCCTTCAGTGATTGCTTGAGAGTGTCTTTGTAACGTCTCTTTGGGGCCCCAACATTCCTCGTTCCATTGGAGAGCTCAGAGAAGAAGATTTGCTTAGGGAGTCTGGAGTCGGGCATTCTGACAACATGTCCTGCCCAACGTAACTGAATTTTTTTCAGGTGGCAGAAGATGCTCAATTCCTTGGCACGATTGAGGACCTCAGTGTCTGGAATTTTATCCTGCCATTTGATCCTTAGGATCTTTCTAAGGCAGGCCAGATGAAAGTGATTTAGTTTTCTGGCATGCGATTGGTACACTGTCCAGGTTTCAGCCCCATAGAGTAGGGTGGGAAGGACCACAGCATTGTACACTTTCAGCTTAGTGTCTGTGCGAATGCCGGCAACATCCCACACTCTCTTTCGAAGCCTGCCAAATGCAGAGCTGGCTTTGCTGATTCTTGAGGGAATTTCAGTATCAACACGAGCCGTGGAAGACAGTGTACTGCCAAGATAGGTGAAGTTCTCCGACACCTTCAGAAGACTGTCATGGACTTTGATATTTGGGGTCACAGGATACTTGTCGTCTGGAGTAGGCTGATGGAGCACTTCCGTCTTCTTTGTGCTTATTGTGAGGCCAAAGTTGTCACAGGCACTAGAGAACTTATCAACACAGTTTTGCATGCTATCCTCATCGTGTGCCAGAAGTGCACAATCATCAGAAAATAGTAGGTCACAGACTTGAGTACTTTTGGTTTTGGTTTTTGCCTGAAGTCTCCTGAGGTTGAATAGACTGCCATCAGTTCGGTACTTGATGCTTACCCCTTGAGGAGGAGAGCTAAAGGCTTCTTGTAGCATTGCAGAGAACATGATGCTGAACAGAGTTGGGGCTAAGACACAACCCTGTTTTACCCCATTTGTGACAGCAAAGGGCTCTGAAACACTGCCGTTACTTTTGACTGCAGCTTGCATGCCATCATGAAACTGGCGCACTATTGTGATGAATTCGGGTGGACACCCAAACTTCGCCAAGATTTTCCAGAGGCCTTCACGACACACTGTATCAAATGCTTTTGTGAGGTCAACAAATGTGATGTACAGCGCTTTATTTTGTTCCATGCATTTTTCCTGAATCTGTCTGGCAGCAAAGATCATATCCGCCGTTCCCCTCTCTTTACGAAAGCCACATTGGCTCTCGGGAAGCAAGTCATTTGACGAGAGGTGATCAAGAAGGCGATTCAGAAGCATTCTTGCCAATATTTTGCCAGCAATTGAAAGTAGAGAGATTCCCCGATGGTTGTCACAGACTTGGCTGTCCCCTTTGTTTTTGTACAGATGGATGATTGAAGCATCTTTGAAGTCCTGTGGCAGCTTCCCTGCTTTCAACATATGATTGAACAACTCGGTCAGCCTTTCAATAAGCTTTTCTCCACCGAAGGCATACACCTCAGCAGGAATTGAATCCACGCCTGGTGATTTGTTAAAGGACATCTGATTTGTGGCAGTCCGGGTCTCATTTGCTGTGAATGGCTTGGCAAGAGCTGCATTAATAGGAGTCTGGGGGAGGCGGTCAATGGACTCAGTATTTATATTTGATGGCCGATTTAGCACACCTCCGAAATGTTCTGCCCAACGCTGAATTATGGCATTCAATTCAACAATGCGTGTTGAACCATCTGACGCCAGAAGTGGCGTAGTGCCAGAGCGGGATGGCCCAAACACAGCTCGGAGGCTCTCAAAGAACTTTCTAGTGTTGTTTGTGTCGGCATATTTCTGAGTTTCTCTTACTCGCTCTTCTAGCCAGTCATTTTTCATTTTCCTCAGCTTCTTCTGGAGTACACCCTTACATGCACGCAGTGCGTCAGCTTTTGCTGTGGAAGAGGGGTCACTGCAGTGAGCTTGGATGAGACTATTTTTTTCTTTGATGAGCACTTTGATTTCATTATCATTATCATTGAACCAGTCCTGGTGCTTGCGGACAGGCAAACCAACTGTGCTGCTGGCGCAAGAGTGTACAGTCGTATTTAGGTCAGTCCAGCTCTGTTCAATGTTCTCAGGGTCAAAAGTCACGCAATCCAATTTTGAGGAGAGTTCTGAGGAGAGCTCGCTCTGTTTCTCAGCTGAGCAGAGTTTTGAAACATTTAGGCGTTTAGGTGGCGGTTTCCCTTGAGGGCATCTATTGCGCCTCAATGTTAGTCTGAGCTTGCAAACAATGAGTCTGTGGTCAGTTCCACACTCGGCACCACACATCGCCTTTGTTACAAGGACATCCTTTCTGTCAGTCTTCCTCACAATGACATAGTCTATGAGATGCCAATGCTTTGAGCGGGGATGCATCCATGACGTTCTGTTTCTCACGGGGAGACTAAAATTTGTGTTGGTAATGAACAGGCCAAATTCCGCGCACAAAGTAAGTAAGCGCAACCCATCGTTATTGCATGAACCAACTCCATGAGGGCCCAAAACATTTGGCCACGCTGAGATTTCTGAGCCAACCCTAGCATTGAAGTCCCCCAAGAGAATCAGCTTATCAGCTGCCGGGACAGAGCATATGACAGATTCTAGATCAGAATAGAATTTGTCTTTGGCTTCATCTGGGTTTGTCATGGTGGGCGCATATGCGCTAATGAAGGTGGCTGACTGGCTTTTCCCAACTGGGATCCTGAGTGTCATTAGCCTGTCATTTATTTCAATTGGCATGGACTGCAAGTTTCTGACAAGGTCATTTTTAATTGCCAACCCAACACCATGCTGTCTCGGTTCGACTGCACCCTTGCCTTTCCAGAAGAAGGTGTATCCACCACTGAGCTCTTTGAGTTGGCCACTATCAGGGAGTCTGGTCTCACCGAGTGCCACTATGTCCAGGTTGTACCTGCTGAGCTCAATGGCAATAAGTGCAGTGCGTCTTTCCGGGTTGTTTGAGTTGTCCTGTAGTGTGCGTATATTCCAGGCTCCTAGCCTGAGTAAGCTGAATTTCTTTTTGTTTCGACCGCAAAAAGGGATCCCCACTGGTCGCGGTATACCAGTCAGGGTGATGTGAAGTGGGCTTTCTTTAGGACACCTTTTCTAGCCCCTTCCTCAGTTGAGGTGAGCAGTGCTATCCTTAAATAAGGCTGCAGCTACTGTGGGTGCTGCCTCCCCACGCCTCCACTTCAATCGACGATGAAGCGACCATAGCCCACAGCCACCAACGTGTAGGTCTGTGCTAACAGCTTCCAGTCTATCCAAACCTGCTGCCACCGCACTCGCCCATCGCCGTTGGAATTTTGAGAGGAAAGAAGACTAACGCAAAGATGAAAGAAGACGAGGTGAGTGTTAAGACTGGCGCAAAGAGTTTGTTTTTAGTGAAAAAGAGCTGCGCAAACATCAGACTCACTCTCTCGCCTGGACTCAACTTATCCAAGTGGCAAGACAAGGTCAAGACGACTGGAAATGTATCCAGGTGCAGGAGGATGCCAGAGGGACAGTCATATTGCCTGACCGGCTGCCTGTAGGCTACTCCACAGTCTCGCAGTCCCAACTGACTAGGGTGAAAGACCCAAACCAAAGAACACCAATACTGGTGGATGCTCTGTGTCACGATATCCAGGCCAGAGTGACGGTATATTGCCATCTGCCCTATCAATCAACCACTGGCCTGCAAAGACTAATAGTAACAATATAACTCTATACTCAGAATTTCAAGGACCCTGCATCATTTTCTGAGACCAACACACTATCATTTAACCATGGAAATTGAAGGCAAAATTCGCATTGAGGTGGCGAGATGGGGAGTTAAGACGGAGATGAACAGAATGTGTTTTATGTTGAAGACAGTAACGAAAACGATTAATCAGTCTGAGACCAAATACCTTGTCTTTATTAATCTCAGCGGGCCACTCTGAAATGCCGCCTAGTGCTGTGAACAGATGCAGTTTGGCTTGAAGATCCTTATTTAGTGACGATCACAGCCATAGGCTTTTGCAGGTTATTCAATAAAAAACAAATTCGATTATAATTGTCCAGGTCGGACAGCAGCGCGGACTGGTCACAAATTGCCACCAGGCTCGTCCTCCTCTCCAGGGTGTCACCACCGCTGGCGGCTAACGGCTTCCTACCATGGCATAGCCAAACACGCTCCCACAACACCAGATAAGGTCGAGCCGATGGAACCTGATATCTTTGCCAGTTGGAGTGAATATCCGGGCGGATGCAGTTTGAGAATTTACCTATCTGCTTTAATGTCCGTTTATCCTCGTAATTAGACATAATCGCGTCTGCATACGAATTAATGCCACCCTTAAGCCAATTATATCCGGCAGTTTCTTAGGCCCAAGGGGTCACTTTAACTGGAAATATAACAAACAAAAGTATATTTTTTAGTGCAAGGTTCAATGCTTATTTGAAGAGATAGAGTACCCCCCCCCCCACCCCCGCCAATAATAGAGCGTTGCTCAATGGATGTGTGTGATAGAAATTGAGAAACTGGAACTGTACTCGCGAGGGTAACAGATACAAGAGAAACATCTCAACTACAGTAACGAAATAGAACTCGTGCCCTGTCTCCCCACCCACCGGGACACCCCGGAAAGTGACGTAACAATGCTTTATGTCAATCACAATGAACAATTCACTCCAGTGACGCCATTCAGTCTCATACATACGCATTATCGATTACATCTAATCTATCGCATTTTCAACAATGCGTCTTTCCCCCGTAAGTATCGTATTAGGCGTAGGGATATACAGCCCTTGGCGTGCCGACTCACCATAAAACCTGAAACATTTAGAGCAAGAGGGTGAGGCATCTGCACTTTACAAGGACTACTTTATGTCCACACATTATGTTCAAGTCCCTAATGCTGAACCAGTCACTTTAAGACTAGTAGACGATCTGAGGTATTGTTTCGTCATTGAACAAATTATTACAAACAAAATAAAAAACAAAGAATTTTGTTGCAAGTACGTACGTCCCCCAAGTTTTTGCGCTAAGGATACGTATTCTAAAGCTTTTTGTGACTCCAGAGCTAGGCATCTCCTCACAACAGCCTCACTTAATTATGATTAATATTACTCTTTCAGATTTTCTTTTTGTTTTCTTCCTTTTGGTGGGGAGGGGGTTGAAAGGGTAGGCGGCAGGTTTAGGGATTCGATAAGATTTAGGATTGAGGATAAGGACGGGATTAGGGATAGTTAAGTATTATGTACTTGCTCCGAGCGCAAAACGCTTTGGGTCCGTACGTACCTATAACAACAGCCAAAAACAAAACAGAAAACCTGGGGGAAGGGAGTGGACGGTTGCAGAAGAGTGGAGTGAAAATCTGGTTTTAAAAAAAATGTTTTTCCTGGAATGTTCTGCCCTAGGAATAAGCTTCAAGGAAACTATAGAACAGATTCCAGACAAATGCAAGACATTTACACTGCAAACTTTTATATCAAGTTTGATGTCGCGCCTACAATACAGGCCTCGGACAGGTAGTTGATCCATCGCTTTGAGGGACAGTGCAATTTAGAGTTAGGCTCAAGTGCATTGTCATTGCCAACCAAGGGAACAATGAGAAAACACACCATAATTATCACAGAGTATTTCTTCTCTTTCAGCCACCGATTTGCTCCAACCTCATTCCACCCTCATTAAAAAAAAAAACAAAGAAAAAAAAAACAACAACAACTCATCGACCCGAAGATAATTATTGTATTGTTTAGCATTTGTGCCGTTTGATTTTTTGTTTTGGTTTTTTTAACACTTCCTTCCTAATGATACCAGGTAATTATATACCGGGATGTGTCCTATTTTCACTGTTTCTTCGACATCCAACCATCCTATTTACCTTTCTTTCACCTTTCATTCACTCTTTTTGTGTCTGCCTTGCTTTCTCCCTCCTTTCATTTCTCCCTCTCGTCTGCAGTTTTATAGTGAGTCCTAATGCATCTTCTTTCATCGCGTATTTTCTGTTTTTGCACACGGGATGTTTACTTATTCTTTTTTGGCCTTGAGTTCTCTCTATTTCTTCGTTCTCTCGTTCCGTTGCCCACTCATCGCTGGTTGTGAAGATTGTGTCTATACAATTATATAAATAACATTCCTCAACAGCTGTTTACATTGCCAGGCATGGCCAAGAACTGCCATGTTATAGAGGGAGTCGCTGGGGACAGTGTTTGTGTCCTTAAACCAATAATATATTTCGTAATTCACTCGGAGATTTCATTCACACAGCGTAGGTAGTGAGAGCCGTAGAGTTGTCGGATAAAATAAGAAAATAAAAACAACACGTATGTTGAAAAACACGGCATTAATTAGAATCGTAAAGAAATACCACAATAAACCGTAAATGAATTAGAAAATAACGAGTTATCAGATGCAATTTATAGTTCTATAGCCCACATAAGCAATGATGATACTGTAAGGAGCCAAAAAAAAAAAACAACAACTAAAAACTAATAGAATGATTCAATAAAATAGTATATAAACGTGCATGAAATACTCCGTAAAGTTCGTTACAGCTTTGTAGAATGGCCATATCTAAGCCTAAACAAACTGAAGGTTTAAAACATGCCAGTAATATAAAATTTAGTATAGACGCTCTCCAGTTCGTTTTGATTGGCCAACTAGTTGCTTGGTGACGTCACGACAGTAATTTCAATACGCATCGGCCAGCTGGTGGTGTAGTTTCTCTCTACCTGTCGGCCGATTAACATCGGCTGGTGCCAGTCTAGGCTGAATGTTAGATTACTGGGAGGCTTTAAAATTTCGGTTGGCCAGTTGATATTTAGATAGACATTTTAAAAATAGCATCTAAACGAGATCAGTACGTTATGTGTGAACAATTTTTTTTCTCACAAGAATGTTGTTGCAAGTACGTACGTGCCCCAAGTGTTTGTGCTGGGGCTGTGTATGAATACTCGAGTACATGCCACCTCCGCGTCTGACATGTCTCATCAGTCTAAATAAAATACCGGTAATAACATTTTAAACGGCGACATGTACTCCTGCGGCATGAAATCCTGACTGTCTGACAAGTCTCATTAACATTCCATAATAATATTCTTAGGCCGCGGCATGAACTCTCGCGGCGTGAACTCCCGCTCTTCTGGTCGGACCCTAAAACTGAGAGATTAGTACTGAGTTCCGATGGTCAAATGTATCAAAGTGCATGTAGTGGGTTAAGGGAAGTAGAAAGGTCTTTTTTTTTTTATCGTTTCCGCTTCACTTTGTCACGGTAGCTTATAACAACTGCGGCTACTCTGACATTCGGATCGTAAAAATTATTTATTAATAATAAGCTGAGATTAATTAACAAAAATGACCATTTATTTGTCCCCTGGGAAAGAACCAAGTTTTAGACACCAGGATGCTGTGTCCAGTAAACCTTCTGTTTTTTTCACCGTCCTAAGGCATATTATTACAAAGTTTGGCGAGCTCGGGGGTCTAGTAAAAAAAAAAAGTGGACATTGAAGGTTTAAAATTAATATTTTGTATAGAATTTAATTAACGAGTGGACCACTACAGGACTGAACCACATTGTTAAATGTTTTCTGTCAGCAAACTCTGAAAAGCAAATTCTTTTTCTACAAGGTGGTCCAACATTCAGAGTTTGACAAAAAAAAAAAAAAAAGAGTTTGGACAAAGAACTGAGATTGTTCACCTATAAATTTGAAAGTAGTTCTGAGCGAAATGGAATCAAGAACCTTCGGACACTTTCATGTCTAATCGGTCTCAACATCTGGGTGTGAATGACAGTCAAAAGTTCACTTTTCGATAGCAGTATAAACACACGAAGAGAGGGCGAGGATTTACAGTATGAAAGAGTTAATCGTGTTACGTGACCCGAAGTAACGGACCTGACACAGTAGAATTTGCACTGGGTTTCATACATTAAAAAAAATTTGTAAGGAAGTGACACTGACTCGCAATGCTTGGGAGCTGACTCTCACTTCATCTATTTTTGGTAAAAAATCAAAATTAATGTTATGTTGATATAAACGAGGCGACTGCTGGCTATAACATGGAAACATTTATGTATTCTCTATTCTTGTGATGGCAATTGTATCTTTTATTTTTCCTGGCCGATTTTTTTTTTTCAATAAGAGCTTTGTAAGCTACTATGTACCGTAAAGAGTGCAAGATATTTAGTTTTCATTTTTATACATGAGGCAACCAACATTCTTCTTTTTTTATTTGTTGGTACTGTTTGATGCAGTATAATTCTATTGTCTACTTTGTTCTCTTTTAGACTGCTATATGATTTCATTTTGAATGTGTTTATAGTTTGGTAATGGCGCGTACCATTTTGCAAAATAAATGTGTTGTGTGCGTTGTTGTTTTTGCTTTTCATTTGGAGACATAAACTATCAGCTTTGCACTAAGTTCTGTTGCGACTTGTTAGTGTGCACATATTATTTCACAAAAGTTCCTTACCATGAGACTTCTTGTATGTCGATTGCTGATTTCAATGAGTTGTGCTATTATGTTTAGGCAATGATGCCTTAAGATGTGTATTTTCCATGTATGTGCTCTTGTTAAACGCACCCCAAAAGGGAATTTCATCAATCAAAGTTGTTGTTTTTTTCTTTACAGACATAATATGGGTTGTTGTTTTTTTTTCTCTTTCCAGGTTGTGAATCTCAACGAATGGAGCTGGAATCGTGCCTAGCAACCCTCATCATTTTCTTTCTTTTGTTATCCAACGGAGCGGTTTGTGAGGGCTCAGGTCAAGATGATGGAGACATACAGACATCGTAAGTTTGCAGTCAGACATGTCATTGTCGTAACAGCAAAGATACTAGATACAATAAGATGAGACAACTAACGCGTTTGGTTGACACAGATTTGGCACCGGCACGCAGCAGCAAATGCGCGAAAGTTACGCACAATGCCGTATTTTACAAAGCCAAATAAGGAAGTACTGAATTGCGTCCACCTTGATTAAAGTCACCTATTTTGTAATTATAACATCAATCGCTTAGGAAAACGCAAATGCCCTTTTTTTTTTTTTTAGAGTCCCTGTAGCACTGTAACAGATCCGCATCATCTTTACTCTGTCAGTAAATCAAGTATTCTTTTCATGCGATGCGCCACGTACCCCTCCCCCGACCAGCGCGCAAACTGTGTGTACGACTTTTATAGAGGTACGAAGGAGGGAGTGTCTCATCTTACTGTATCTAATATCTTTGGTAACAGTAGCAGTACATGCTATACATTTTTAACAGTAGCATTTAACATCATTCTCACTTATTGTTAATTAACGTCCAATATCCTAATACAGCCACAAGAATGCTTTTGTCCTTGTAGCCATCAGCCCACGAGAGGGCTCCAATCAATAGAGCTAATCACAAAATAATACAGTACTACCATTCATTTCTTTATAATTAATTAAGTTTGAAGTATAGTATATAAATCCCCCCCCCCCCTCCCCGTGCCTGTTCGTTGACGCCAACCATTAACTATTAGTGCTGTTTGTACTGCATCTTAAGTGAACTTCTCATGAATTGGTTCCCCTAAGGGCAACTAAGTGAAAACTGAAATACGGCATCTCATAATTACGATCACCAATAGGTATGAAAACATCAAGAGTTTTAGCTATGTCCCTCTGATCACTCTGTAAATGATCGTTGTTGTTGTTGTTGTTGTTGTTTGTTCTGGCCCCAAAAACTTGGAATACGCTGCATCAAAACCTCTGAGATATTATTTATTATTACTATTTATTTTTATATCCATACAAAACACTGGTATGTTCAGGAACCGTATTAACACGCACCTTTTTAATTGATGGAATGCAACTGCAGCCGCTTCTGACCGTTGTCCCATGTTTAGTTTGTTCTTGTATTAGTGAACTGGACGTAAGTTGAAAGAAGGCTGTAAAGCGCTTAGAGATAGCATTTCACAGGAGGAAGGGCTTGATCTTCGTTATTTCTTTTTCTTCGTATTCTCATCTTGTTCTTGTGGTTCTTCTTATTATTATTATCATCATCATTATTATTCTGTCTCTATCCCGAGGTAGTAAAAATACTTCTCTGTGATGGATTCACGAAATATCATAAAAACCACAGAAAAACTGTGGGGTCGCAGCAGGGCTATAAGCAAAGTCAAAATTGGGCAAAAAGAAAAGGTTGTATGTTGCGAAGCCCCGCGTGAGAAAAAAAACCCAAACAATACAAAGCAAACTAAAGAGAAGACAGAAAGCGAAAGCCGAAAATTTTGTGTATTTTCTGTCTTCTCTTTAGTTTGCTTTGTATTGTTTGGGTTTTATTTCTCACGCGGGGTTTTACAACATAATATAACCTTTTCTTTTTCTCTGTGATGGACAAGTTTGACTATCTACCCTTTTCTTTCTTAGTTAGCGTCTTGGCTAAAAAGACACGGGTCTTCCTACGATTTGTTAACATTATAAATAGATTGCATTGGTGTATGGCCTAGCAAATTGAATTCAAACAATCTTTGAATTAAAACTGAAAAGAGTCAAAACGATAGCACAAATAATTATCGCTTTTGCGATTAATGAATTTAGACCAAGTTTCCTTTTCCTGTGAACGACTTCTGAATTTAGACAAGTGCTGGAAACATTGAGAATATCGACGGGAGGTAATCACTCCTGTGGCCTTCCCTTGAAACCGTCTTCAAATCCTCGTTAAGGATGTGGCGTCTTCATCCAAAGGGAGACCAGTATTCTCGCTCATCCTGTACCCTATTGAGGGACCAAGGGAGATAAATTTCCAGGTCCACTGTTGTACGTGCCCTGATATAAAAATCGAGACAGAAAATCAAAATCTGTTTCTAATGCGTAATTCGGAATTAAATCGAACGAACAAAACGTTTACGATTAAATGCAGTTTCTCAAGTTTCCGTGTAACGTAGTCAGGTAAATATAAAACGCTCGGTTCCGTACTGTTTGAATCATTAATCCGGTTTGTGCCTCTTACTTTAGCAATTTCCTGGCAAAGCTGGTGCGGATTGCAAAAACATGAAATTGATAAGCTCTTATAAAAATCGGGTTACGGACATTCGTTTTTAAGGAAGACGTTCGTGAATGGGAAGAGGGGAGAAAACTGAATTAAGAAAAAGTCTGATTTTCTTAAGCTTTGACGTGACCCCGAAAGACAAGCAACAGATTAAAATCCTCCTTTGTCCTCCCCCTCCCCTCAGCCCTATACTCTTTTCCCTCTTTCCCACACAGGAGGACATTTTCATACGAAATGTACGAGTATCTCACACAAGTTGATGCAAATTTGGCGACTTTAGTTCTCATTTGTTCTGGTCTCCATTTCCTGAAGAAAAAAAAACAGGAGATCTTTTAAGTTTTGCTGAAGACGTATTACAAATGCACACTTTGACACTTGTTTAAAATGCCTTGCGGCACTTATCAAGCTGTTCCGCAGTTGAGATTTCTTCTAACTCCTTATCATAACACTAAAGCAGCAAAGGTTTAACGTGGAATTTTTCATTTTTCCCATAAGTGAAGCTGGGATAAACTGGTCGCCATTTGCCCGGAAACTACTAACCGAACAGGAACTAAAAACATAATTAAAACCGTAAAACACAGTTCTTGATGACTAATGCTGAAAAAGAAATAGTATTCTTGTAAAGCCAGTACCAAACCGACCTATGGTCATCAGGTTTTTGCATTAAATATTTAAGCGCAGGAAAGATGACTCCTCGGTTTTAAAAATAGAGATGACGCTATCTGGAGAGGACAAGGTTTAAAACATCCAATGTGCAGAACATCTTACTAAGTGATGATGCGCCTTTGACCTCCCACCCGCCCCCACCCCGCATTTCCCCTTTCCCACATACCCAAATATCTATGATTTATCCAATTACTTTCCTATCCCAAACTTTTGTTTTCAATTTTCTCTCTCTTTCTCTCTCTCCCTCCTTCTCTCTCTCTCTCTCTCTCTCTCTCTACTGTTTTTCTTTCTCCCTTCCTCTCTCTTTTTCTGTCAGACAAATTTGAAACCAAGTCTCCTGGTTACGTCACACAGGAAAATCCTGTTATTGAAATCTTCACTTAACAATTAATGTAGTTTGAAACTGTTCTTCAGTGGAATAAACAAACAGCTGAAAAGTCTATTATTTCCAGCATGACATGCAGGAATGATTAAGAATAACAGTTAATTTTTCACTGTTGTGCTAATTTTGTCTTTTCTCAATGGGAATTTTGTGTTTCGGCGGACCAGTAGCAACGAGTCTTTATATTCCTAAAACGCAATAACATGAATGGAGCTTCAGCAAGAAAAACAAAAGCGAAATAAGAAGCCGGTCCGAAAGGATAAGGGTTGGACAATTAAATTGACAATTCACTGTAATCCACGAGGAAAAGTATCTGTATATTACTCGTGACATTTTGAAACGAGCCAAAAAAATTGGTTCATAAATATTTAACTCCGAAGAGTTAACGTTGGTGCTTCTAGGGACACATGGCCACAAATTTCTCGCAAGTCTATACGTCCAGTTCACAGTGAAACTGTTCTAGGGTGCTAGTATAGACCGGGTGTATGTTTACGCTCTAGATAGACGTGTTTGATTCTCAGACACTGATGAGTCCCTTTTGGCACCGTTCTTGTGAATGGCTAAGCTAATGGAAGGCGTTGCAACCTTTCTGAGTTCTGCTTTTATGTTAATACAAGATCAGTAACGATGACATTGTTTGTATGCCTAGGTGCACATACCTATCCCACGGAGACTTCAAAACAGAATCAGTTCTAAGGGAGGGGCTGGAGAAGGGGGTGAGAGAACGGGGAGGGGGCTTGGAACACTAACAAAAGACATTTCCGATTTACTGACCTTTGAAACCGCTTGTTGTCAAAACATCCCTAAGGGTTTACATTTAAATTGCAACGCCAGGATTTGAACGACACCATAGTTAACAATTCCAGCTATGATTTTTGCTCCACAAAGGTCGATAAAATATTATATGACTGGCCAGGGTACGTAGTTTCCTGAGCAAACAAATAGAAAGAGGGCGAGACAAAGACGCATTAACTTCGCCCTTGGGGATAGGGAATTATTGTCTTTACTGAGACACTTACATGCCAGGTCTGTGACACTGCCCGTTCACCCGGGGATTGTTCTGTGAAAGATTTGTCTCCGACTGTAATGACACCAAGTGAATGCACAGGTTGTTCGACTGAATAACGTATTCATTGAGTTCTTGACACGCTGCAGGGCTACATTCGAGTTGGCACCGCTGGCCTTTTTTTTTTTTTACCTTATAACCTTTCAAAAAACAAAAAAAAAGCATTGTCTTTGGTTCCTTCACACAGAACCTTAGTTTACATAAAGTCACGAAACCATTTTCTATACGCTTCTGCTAAAAAAATTGAAATGGTATTAAATAGGGCTGTTTGAGTGTTTACCTTCAAGGCAAGTGCCTGGGAGGAAGGAGATGAGGGCCAACGGACAGGGTGGATTCTGGATATTGATCAACCGAATCTTTGTTGATTTGACCTAATATCTGACAAAAAGAAACTATATTGTTATTATAGGTATTGTCTTAAACCCTCAGAAACAACAAAAATAGCCGCAGGACTTCCTTTTGAAAACGTGTTACTAATCTGACAATGCGGAGCCCAATCAATGACTATTCTAGTGCCTTTCATTGTACGGTCAGAGTGCTGGCTACGGAAATGCTTTTGAGATGAATCTTCAGCAATGTTTTTAGACCTGAAGTATTTTGTACTGTTGATAGTCTCACTACTAAGCGCTACTTCAGGCCACGCCCTTTGGTAAAGAGTTTCCAGGTCAGGAGAATTAATATGGAATGAAGTTTTCGTGTAAATAAAAAACTGGTGTTCGTGTGTGTATATAATATGTCGGTCTGTGTGTGTGTGTGTGGGGGGGGGGGTGAAAGTGCATATGGGTATGTGCGTGTGTGTGTGTGTGTAGGTGTGTGTGTGTGTGCGTGTCATTGCATGAATGGGTGGATAGAAATAAATGTGTATATGTGGTGCGTTGATATTTGATTTGGAAATGTATGAGTGGGTTACTCTAGAGGCTCACTAATCGATGTTGATGGGACGACAAATCCAACTAGACAAATCCAACTAGACAAATCCAACTAGACAAATCCAACTAGACAAATCCAACTAGACAAATCCAACTAGACAAATCCAACTAGACAAATCCAACTAGACAAATCCAACTAGACAAATCCAACTAGACAAATCCAACTAGACAAATCCAACTAGACAAATCCAACTAGACAAATCCAACTAGACAAATCCAACTAGACAAATCCAACTAGACGGCTGGTGCGGGATTGAATCAATTTGTCGTTACGTCACCATCCGACTGATGGACAGATCGAAATCCCGTCTCCATGGCAACAGTCCAAAAACCTGTATTAATTTATTTTATCCATATTTTCATTCACAGACTAATTAAAAGGATGGACAATATACAAGACCAACTAGCTGACCTGAGCTACTCCATAAAATCTCTAGACGAAGAGATAGCCAATGCGCTGTAAGTCATGCTGTTTGTTTTTTCTGATGATGATGTTTGTAGTTTTTGCAGTGTATTAAACTTTCTAGTAAGAGTGTTGATAACTTCAGTTCAAGGCAATAAGCTATGGAAAGAAAGATTCTCAAAATAAGGCTTGGCGATAAAATGAAAGAAAATCTGGAGCCAAAGCAGCCGATTGCCTGAAAAGAATTGAGAACCACTGACATAGCATAATTATTCATTATCAGATGCATACAGGCACTAGCAACAGATCGGTCTTGACATCATTGGGCCTATGTCTGCACACCCCGGTTAATGTTTCCCACGGTGTATTATCACTGTCGGACACGATGTATTGTGCTGATGATAATTGAAGCCAATCATGGTGATCGTTTAGTCATAAAGATCAGTAGTTATCTTAAGGGCCTAATCGAACAAGATCAATGATAAGGCCTATTATGCAGTAAGGTGGTTCAGATTCGGTATTATTTGTGCACATATAAAAACAATGTCAAATATTGTCAAAAAGAAAAAAAAAGTTGTATGTAGCAAAGCCTCACATAAGAAATAATACCCAAACGATACAACAAAACGCAAAGAAAAAGGGAAGACAGAAAATATCGATATTTGGTTAAAACGTTGTTGTTGTTTTTTTCTATGCGTTTTATTGTATTATTTGCTGAGGATTTGCAACATCAACTTTATCTTTTCGCCAGTTTTTGACTGTGCTTTAAGCCTTGCTGCGACCCCACAGTTTTTCAATGGTTTTTTGGTAATATTTCATCAGTATAAAATCATTGTATGTTTTCTGCTTGCCGTTAATAATTCTCCATCACTGCGTATTTAACTAGTGCTTTTAGATACAGCTTTATATTGTATGCAGCGTGTTGCTTTTTTTAAATATATATTATTATGTATGTAATTTTATCCCAATCAGTATCTAGCCAATATTCTGTCGACAGAATGGCATCATGTGTTTAATGCTTTTATAGCAGCTAAAGATGATTTGTCGTTCCACGTTTAACTTGTAGCTTTTTTGTGAATATATTAGCGGATATACTGACAGCCTGAAAAATATTCTGCCATATAGCTGATTTGCCAATAAATTTATTGAGAGCGACCAGACATTCAAGGTGATGGAAAACTGAAATATTTTGTGGTATTCAATCATATTTCCTGAACCATTGTCATACTCAATGTTTGATCCTGAATCAAGGATATGAAGTTATCATTACGGTCTATAACAAACCGCTGTGGCGAGTCATTTACCAATACAGAAAGAAAAAAAAACCCAGATTTGTCGCCCTGCTTTATCCAGATGGAGGGAATTGAATGTGGCCAAAAAAGCAAATACAAAAATAAATAACTCAATAAATAAATAAATAAATAAATAGATAATAAAATGATAAATAAATTAATGTGTATTGCGAAATGCGCCACGTTAGGCATCAGCAAAGAGAAAACTATACAATGAATTTCAAAATAATAAACGGTAAAGGAAATTAAATAAGCTTTCGTTCATTAAATCCTACTTCCCGGTAACAGATGAAACAGTATCAGAGAAGTAAATGAACACTTATTTTTCGAATATGAATAAAAGAATATGGAACGACTGCTAAATTAACGTGTTGCTCCGGCTGATTCATCGTCTTCAAACATTTTCTTGCTTCAGACGGAACTGTCTTGGCATACACAGTGAATTATGTGAGGCATTAGAGATTGACGCTGGTCTCAAGTCACAGCAGCAGCTGGGATCCTCTTGGGGACCCGGGAAACGGTCTATTGCTGATGATCCTGAGACAACAAGATACCGAAAGTAAGTTGATTTCTTTTAAATGTTTGGTCAGGCTGCTTGGTGATAATGGTGCTCCAGATTATCAATAAAATTGCCCCATGGTTATATGAACGAGAGTCCTTTGATTTGATTTTCGTAAATTCCTTAAGTCCTTCTTTCTTTGTACATCGTGCCTGATAATTTTATGCAGTAGTGTTGGATGTTATCTTTCTTTATTTATCGTTGGATAACTGGCATTTTGGTGTATCGCTAAGCGACAGAAGAGAAAATAGTAACCTATAAGATGTTTAGGGACATAACTTGTGTATTGTAATGTCGTGTATTTAGTCCATACGAAGAGACAGAGAGATAGAGAGAGAGAGACGGAGAAAGAGACACAAAGAGAGACGGACAGAGACACACAGAGAGAGAAAGAAACACAAAGATAGACGGAATGAGACACAGAGAGAGAGAGAGAAGGGCAGAGAGTGAGACAGTGACAGAGACAGAGAGAGAGAGAAATACAGAAGGAGAGGGAGAGACAGAGAGTGACAGAGAAAGTGACAGAGAAGGAAAGGGGGAGACCGAGAGAGAAGGAGAGACAGGGCTTTGCTACATACAGAGACAGAGAGAGAAAAGGAGTGGTACTATAATAATAACTAACCAGGAAGTCGTGTTAGCTGCAATAACTCGTGAAAGACAAAATGCAAGCTACCTGTGAGTATATAAGTGTGATAGTGGATCGCGGGTTCATGGAATTGAAGTATGCAACTGTCTGAATTTTCAGTGCTTTCAATTTTTTTTTTTCTCTTTTTAAAGCAACAAAAATGTAGTCGATATTGAATTTGCTAATTAAGGACACATTTATTAAAATTACATTGCATATTTTTCAGCTTGTTCAGAGAACTGAGAAGGAAGAGAGCCATGTTCGGTCACCTGATGGGAGTTGTCAGGGGAGCAGACAATGTGCTTAAAAGCGAAAGGTGAGATTGTTTCCCTGCCTGTCTCGTGGTACTAGCTCAGTGCATTGTAATGTGAAGAGGCCACCCAGAAACTGCACATGCCTATGGGGTGGGGTTAGAGGGGGTGGGGGTGGGAGGAGGGGATTTGCCAGCAGAGCCTGAACAGCGTACACAGGGAGGGAGGCTTCCGTGAAACGTACGTAGACTTTTTGATTAGGGTAATGAATGAACAAGTTTCGTTTCATTTATATTAGATCCACAAAATGATTTGTAAGAATAGTATAAACATCTAATGTAACTAAGTAATTCTATATAACAGTCAAATAGTCTCTCAAAAATGCCATTTAAAGCTCGAAACGATGAAGGTTTCATCGAGGACATTCAACATTTTAAACCGGCTACTGCCTGGCCAAGGGTATACAAGTATGTGTGTGTGTTGGAAAGGTGGGGGGGGGGGGGTTGTTGAAGCCACACATGGTCGCAAAATTTTGCCAAATGGTAGGACACAATTAACATCGTGAACTGGACTGACCATCATCACAGTGTATAATGTCTGTCCTGTCATCGTCACACAGTGTATTGTCTGTCCTGTCATCGTCACATAGTATAATGTCTGTCCTGTCATCTTCACAGTCTACTGTCTTTCCTATCATCGTCACACAGTATACTGTCTGTCCTGTCATAGTCACACAGTATACTGTCTGTCCTGTCGTCGTCACATAGTATACTGTCTGTCTTGTCATCGTCACACAGTGTATTGTCTGTCCTGTCATCGTCACATAGTATAATGTCTGTCCTGTCATCGTCACAGTCTACTGTCTTTCCTATCATCGTCACACAGTATACTGTCTGTCTTGCCATCGTCACACAGTATATTGTCTGTCCTGACATCGTCACATAGTATACTGTCTGTCTTGTCATCATCACACAGTATATTGTCTGTCCTGACATCGTCACATAGTATACTGTCTGTCTTGTCATCGTCACACAGTATATTGTCTTTCCTGACATCGTCACACAGTATACTGTCTGTCTTGTCATCGTCACACAGTATATTGTCAGTCCTGACATCGTCACATAGTATACTGTCTGCCCTGTCATCGCCACATAGTATACTGTTTGTCCCTTCATCGTCACACAGTATACTGTCTGTTCTGTCATCGTCACATAGTATACTGTCTGTCCTGTCATTGTCACATAGTATACTGTCTGTCCTGTCATTGTCACATAGTATATTGTCTGTCCTGTCATTGTCACATAGTATACTGTCTGTCCTGTCATTGTCACATAGTATACTGTCTGTCCCGTCATCGTCACAAAGTATAATGTCTGTCTTGACCTCGTCACACAGTATACTGTCTGTTCTGTCTTTGTCACACAGTATACTGTCTGTCCTGTCATTGCCACACAGTATACTGTCTGTCCCGTCATCGTCGCACAGTATACTGTCTGTCCTGACCTCGTCAAACAGCATATAGGACTCTCTTATACTTCACAAAAACATTAATATAAATATCTCCTTGGAATTAATACCATGTTATCCACAGGGCAAATGTTACCAGTCTCTTCTTCATCGTCTAACGCGACATGTTCTGTGTTTACACTGCAGCTTCCTAAAAAAAACTCCTTCGTTTTTTTAGGATCGTTGGTTTTTTTTGGCTTTTTTTTTAAATTCTGGTGAACGCTGCTGACTCCCAGCCGCGTACAATAATATGAACACAAATACTCGTTAGTACACCTAGGTATTTAGCTTTGTGGAAGTTCAAAGATCATCGGTTTGGGGCCTTGAATATTTTAGCTCTTTTTTTTTTTTTGTATGGCATTTTTGATGTTGTTTGTCGTTGCAGTTGTTATGGTGTATGTTACCGAAGAGATTCTGCTGCAAATAGTTATTCTTTCCCGTCCCTTCACATGTTTGGTTTATCACGTCCTGTCGTCCCTGTGTCCTCGCTCTAATATCCCGCCCGCATATTTTCTGGATTTGGCTGTTTGTGACACATTCCCTAACTGCATTTGTGATCTATTGATTGGTCACAGACCAGGAGATACCGTCAAATGCCAGGCAAGAAAACCGAGGGAAAGAACACCATGCCAGGATGACGTTATGGGCCAAAC
This sequence comes from Onchidella celtica, assembly GCA_963931925.1. Classification (NCBI taxonomy): domain Eukaryota; kingdom Metazoa; phylum Mollusca; class Gastropoda; order Systellommatophora; family Onchidiidae; genus Onchidella; species Onchidella celtica. The sequence continues at coordinate 43,454,608 of OZ007575.1, read as the reverse complement.
TCAATTTTCTCAAACAGAATTTGGTAAATGTTGGCCATATTTGAATATTAAAGATATTCGACGTAACTCGGTCAGTTTGTTGTTGTTTTTTTTCGGTTTAGAGAAGTCTTTCAAGCATTTTGACTTAGGACTAAAAAAAAATAGAAAGTTTTTCTATTTGTTGTAAAGCAACAGCATTTATCTCATCAGAGGATCGAGTGTCGACCCAGAAACATCACAATCAGGAAATGAAACAAAAATCCGTTTTACCTTGATATTTTGAAAACACAACTACATCTATGTCTCTTCTTTAAAAATAAATGTGGCACATTCGTAGCGTGCGCTGAAACTTGTTTTTCAATGATTAACGTTATGAAATGTAACTACTGGTGCTGTAAATTAATGTCCTAATTATCTGTAAATAAAATCAAGAAACATGTTGGTAATTTACCTGCTGATTACTGGTGCCAGCGTAAACTTAAGGCACTCAGAAAGTTAACCCAGTTTCAACCAGTTGTCTGTTTGTCACAACGAACATAGAAAACAGTCAAACAATATGCTTCGCTTCAACACAAAAGCAACAAACACAGCAGCTTCACCCTCAGGGGTTAAATTTCTCCTTTGCACGATTTATGAATGTATGATCCAGATTTAGAAAAATTTACCATCACTTTCAATTATCTTATTTTATGCTTTTCAAAACGTGGAACAAGAAAGAAATCGGTAAAATATACAATTTGCGTTACTACAAACCAGTAAATACGGCGGCTCTGCCTTCAGGAGTTTTAACTCAATTTGTCTAATTTAAAGAAGAAAAAAATCCTCCCAGTGCATGATTTTTTAATGTATAACCCAGCTTTAGAATAATTTACCATCGTTTTCAATTAACTGATTCTGTGCTCTTCAAATTGTGGGACAGTATCAATGATGCACATTGATTGTGTCGCGATGACCACGGGTCAGTTTGATGGTCACTGTGGAAAGTTAAATGGTCATTGCAAAGGGGCCATTATGGACCACTGTACCTATTAAACATTTTTTTTTAATAAAAAATTCCCGTTTCTTTCAGTTTTTTTTTGCCCTGAATCAATGTCCTTCAAAATACAAAGAGATATATAGGAAATCTGAGGTCAGTTTGAGGTTGTCAAGGTCATCTGGTGAGGTGGTCTATATCCATAATTATTTGTATGCAGCCTGCAACAACTATGCAAAGTTTGTTGCCTTTATCATTAACTGCACAATTTTTGCCCCAACTGACTCTACTATAACAAAGAAATTTGTGCCAATGCCCAATAAGGTAACTATTATCATCGGTTTAGCGTGCCCGTTAGCTGTTGACACACATAGGTAATATCAACAGGTTAACATATATCTAGTCCACGTACGATTTATTTGTTTCCTAATAAAACATCGTCTTTGTGACACAGGGATCTTTTAATTACACTCGGTAATATGCCTTTCTATGCTTTTCCTTTAATCCTATATGTCGGCCCACATTTTCTTTGAGCAGTGTCAAATTAGCGTGATTTAATGCTCCGGAATATCGTGTGTGACCTTCATGGAGCTGAGAAACATTTACGTCATCAGTGTGCCATGATTAGATGCGGTTTTGTTGCGGGGAAAGGGGATATATTGTGGTTAATTCTCATTGGCATAGTTCGCGGAGTTGCGGAGGTGGAGTCTGTACTCTTATCACTGACATTGTAGTTATTTTTGATGGTACGTTGGTACAATGAGATTCTAATCATTGACATCACCAACAAACAATCCCTTACAAAGGGAAGATAAGATCTAATTAGGATAATAAAGTAGGTCCCTGAGTTTTATGATTTGTTCTTGCATGCAGTTTTGGCAACATTGGGTTGTCTTTTATTTACATTCTCACGCAACATTTACAGTGGAGAAGATGCCAGGACAAACTACTGTTGATATGATTAACCTATCAAATGTTTTATTGGTTCAGTTTTCCATTCTATTCCATTTGATTTTTCCTGATGAAGGTTAACATGCCAAAAGCTCGATTGGTCTTTTCTTTTCTTTTAGGTTTTATTGTATTGTTTCTATTATATTTCTTACGAGTTGCTTTGCTACATAAACCTTTTTCTTTTTGTCATGGTTTCATCATCATCATCATTGCCTTTCTCACCCTGGATCAGGGTATAGGCCACCAACAAACACCTTCCATCCCTCTCTATCATGGGCCAGCCTCTTTACATTATTCATGGTTTAACTAGTGCTAATTATGATTGCCAAGGTCACAAAAACATTCACAGTCACAACTTATACAAATAATATCCGTAAGAAGAAAACATTAGCTCGGGGGGCACACGGCGCTAAAACAGTGATGAAACCATCGAGCTACGATCCATAAGTGTAGGGATTGCAAATTATTGTCTAATAACAAAACGTAAATCCGCATCGGTTAGTATTTCGAAGACGTAAGCTACTTTACGATCTTTGTCTTGATAGATATGTCTTCTTGATATATCTACCTCTTCCAAATCGAACAGAGTGCATATATTTGGTTGTGCCCGTTGTTTTTTTTTTTTTTTTGACCTTTGAAAGATAGGTGCATGTCTTTCTGTGATTTTTGTACTCAGTTCCTTCATAGACAACTCCTTCCTGCATAGAGAATGTCACTGACGTAAAATTTTGATGCCGTTTATTTCTGGTGCTCATCCGGTAGAAATATGATGTCATCAGGGTAGCATAGTCAGTGTCATCCCAGTGCTACAAAGCGTAAGGACTTTGCTGTTTCCTCATAATTTAAGCTCCGATGGATAATTCTGGGCTGCGTTATTACAGGAAACCGTGTCGCTGTGATGGTATAACCACATCATAACGTCATTACCATTTTTTTTCCAGACCCTTCACGTCATGGACCATTATTCTGTTAAGGCAGCTGCCAGTTTGCATTTCTGGAAACAATTCCGCGGTCTGTGACGCAAGTAGACTTTGTTCTACGTTTGTGGCTAGGACAGTTCTCGAGGCAGGAGGCCAGTTCAGAAGAGCCTGTTCATGTTTTATTTTGTTCTGTGTCTGTTTTCAAATCAATTCCTGCCCTGTTTCCGGTCAATTAAGTAACTGTCTTAAAACACATACCGTACCGAACGTTTAGTGATTGGTGACATTCTTTTCCAAGTTCACATCATTTTGAAGATATCATTATATTTGGGATCAGTTGCATAAACAAAACAAAATAAAAAAACAAACAAAAATATTTTTACTGAATCAAGCATGATAACAGGACGCATTTTCATAATGAAAATTGTATTGTATGACCAGGTACGGTTTGCAATACTATCGAGCCGGTGTTCTTTACGACCATGTTACTCCAGCCTCCAGAACGAATTACGATCTTATGAATGCTATGTGACATTCTGCCGTATATAAATAGCCACACTTTAACATTTGTATAGACAATACTTGGGACAGATAATTAGTATGGAAACATGCTATAATTTTCAACGGCAACTCTCGTTCCAATACAACAAATCCATTTCATTTACCGCACATGTAATGTTAACCTACAATATTACTTGTATTTGGACCACAGACTAATAAAATACCCAGATTGGATGATCCCATTGTGTGACGTCACAAAACAGCGGAAGGTCATGAACCATCCGCCACATTAGGTTTACGCTAACGACCGACGCTTCAGCATAGCTACAATTTTGAATGACACCATTTTGACGCGCCTACTGAACAGCGGACGTTTGGTTCCACACCAAGAAATTAATATATGTACAACCAATCTTGACAAATAAAAAGAAATTTCTAATGCGGATAGAACTAGAATCGGAATTTCCCGAGCGGCGGCCATGTTGATTATACGGCCGCCGCTCGGGAAATTCCGTAAAAAACGACACAGCCCGAAGCTCGTGTTTCCAGTCTGGTTAATTTATTAGTCTGTGATTTGGACGGAAACACAAACTGGGGTTCTTTCAGTGCGTACTAACTAATATACAACTTGGAGAGTAGATTTAATTTTTTTAGGTTGTGTGAGTGGTGAACTGATCTTATATTTATCTTATTTCTAATTTTAGTTCAGTCCCTTAGAGCACATCAATTTTTGTGGATTTGAGCGCTGTCTAAGCTAATTATTACATTACATTGACATTCACATTTACTAATGAGTGTTCGTAACGTTGTTTGCACCTGACCACCTCAGCCCACCTCAGCACAATCATTGAACTCTGGTCCTCGTCCTTCCATAAGGGTAGCCACACAAAGGCCACCGAATTCGGTCACCGAGCCACTAGGCGCTTTAGGTGAGAAGAATTGCACTATATAATTTCAACAACTGCACACAGAGCCCACCTAGATTCGGTCCGTTTATGTAGTGCAATTCTTCTCACCTAAAGCGCCTAGTGGCTAGGTGACCGAATTCGGTGGCCTTTGTGTGGCTACCCAAAATACTATAGCTTTCTACTTTTTCTGTTTTTTTTGTTGTTTTGTTTGGGTATGCATTGCATTCTGATCATATACTTGGGCTCAGGTCTGAAATAGAAAACATAATAATCATTCTCCTCCGATTGACTTAATATTTGCAATCTTTTGCCTTGAAAGTTATATCCAACTCTTATCAATTCGTATATCAATTATTATTGAAGTTTGGAGTTTTTAGATCAGCTTGACCTTATTACCAACAAATGTTAGTGAAACTGAAATAACACTAGTAATATTTTGTCACAAAAGTAGCCCAATAGATTGTTCTTTGATAATTCTTAACACATGGTCAAAACAAGTTTTATGTTACAACCGTTTCTTGTTCTATTGTGATGTCTTAACTCTGTTCTAATTCCTTCTGCGACCTCTCAGATTTTCTAAGAAATATTTTTACTGAAGTCTCCTATTATACAGAGACTCACAATTAATTTGCCCGGCGACCTCGAAATCTCCACAGTCGTATAGAGACTTTGTGTGCTTTACTGCGGCATTTTTGTGGTATTAGTCATATCAGAAGTATCATAATTTCATTGAATTCAAACAAACTTTCAAGTAAATGGTTGAGGGAAAAACTCTGTTCTTGGAAATGTTAATTATGGACATGAAGTTAAAAAAAAAATAAGTAGAAGAAAAACTTGGAAATGTTAACTTTTGACGTGGTTTCAATGAAAAACTCAAAGAGTAAACTGTGATTTCTCAAAACAAGTGAAGCAATTGTCTGTACATGAATTAGGTCTTCAGATTTCTCATGTCCAGAAATCGTCTGTTTGTGTTCCTGTATCTGCAGGGGGAATACGACTCTTAATCTGATTTACAAATTACATGTTAGCATTGGAAGGTCACGTTTGCTGCTGGTCAATACACCTAGAGCAATTACAGAAAAACACCAACTTTTATCACGAATCATAAAGTGGGATATTAACCCTTTCCCTGCTTTGCCCGGAACTGTTCCCGGCTGTCTAATCTCACAATACTGCCACGCGTCCGGAACTGTTCGGGTCTAGTTCGTATACATTTCTTGAGTGATCATGGACACAATTCAGTTAGTTGCCGCACTTACTTGCGCCATTTGCATGTATTTTGAATGTGTAGGACTTATGGTGTGCAATGTTTCAGATTTGCTTGTTCTGTCCCCTATTGCACCCGGCCTATGAGTAGAAATCTGTGTGGCAGGCAAGGGGTTAAGGAAGAAAAAGAGAAGAAGGAAAAGAGAATCCCGAGAATGAGACAGAGATCTGGAAACCGTCGTCAGCTTTTTGTAACGTCACGGGGGATAGGAGGAAGAGAGGGGGCTGGGGGAGGGGGTACCGGAAAAGTACCGTATGAATGAAAGAGGATCAGATTGCGTATCCGAGTTTTACGTATCCGGCCGGTCGGTCACTGACCTCACTGTTCATCAAGCTCGTTGGGGCTCCTTCATTAAGTTGCTTGTACATTTGCGAGTTGGTATCCAGGTTACTGAAGTTATTATTAGGATCATTTGTGTTCTGTATTTCATCATTATTACTGGTGCCTACACCGTACATAGCACTAAATGGACATACCAACAGCTAATCTCTTGGATGGCTTGAAGGTGAAAACTCGGGGACCGAGAAATATATATTATTATATTACAGTTACCGTAATGTAAGTGCATTATCCTCAGCCTCTTTCAAATTAGGCTTTGACTTTTAGAAACACCTACAAAATTTCCTATTTGGTTTCTCCCTCACCAGCTTGTAGAGCAATAAAGCTACATCAACCAAAGACGCGGAGACCCTCCCGATTTTTGAAGTCTCAGAAACAATTCGCCGATATTTACAAAAACCCGTAACCTCATAGCATCGATTTCCCTGGCTAAGGGGTCAAGAACGACATTAGGGCCAAGAGAGTGAAGAAATAAGGTGTTGGTCTCTTTCTGTTACCAAGGAGATAATTTCATGACCAGACCAGACCAAAGCTCCCCTGATTTGCACCTAGTTCATTCAAAAATAGGTTCGCTTAAGCCTTGGGAGCTACGGTCTACCAATGGTTCTTTGAAGCATATTGGGGCTCATAAATGCGTTCTTCTGGTAATTTGCTTGGGTTTTTTCGGGTGGTGGTCAACATTTTCTGTGGTGTGAAGTAAGCAGACCGTTATTTATTCTCTGACTTTTCGTTCACATCATAATATTTCTTTTCTCTCTTTCTCTCTCTCTCTCTCTCTCTTTCTCTCTCTCTCTCTCTCTCTCTCTCTCTCTCTCTCTCTCTCTCTCTCTCTCTCTCTCTCTCTCTCTCTCTCTCTCTCTCTTACTCTATTAATGTCATACTTCTATATCTTTGTGATAAAATGGGGTTTGGCACTCATCAACACGGCCTAATCAACTTACTTCTGTCAGTCGTCAAGGAATATCGCTAGATGATGTTTTCACACAAAGAAATATTTTTGGATTGTTCCATTATTTTTCAATAGTTTTTGTTTTTTGAGGGGTTGGTACCTGAGAGACAATTTATTTATTATTGTGTTTTAGACCTTAAACTTAAAATACATTAAAAGGCAAATAGATTTTTTTTTTAAAAATAGGCAGATAAATAAATAAACTTATCGGATGATACACTTTATGCTGAAATGAGGTACTATCATCATTTGTATAAAATTTAGACTTTCTCTATTGCGATGGTAACAGCTGCCACATGCCTGTGTATGTTTCAGAACATCTTTTAAAAGAGGCATGACTTCCAAATTGATGGGCACGGGTGACCTTTTATGCAACGAAAAGACACATACAATCGGAAAAATGCTCCTCTCCTTCGCACATAATTATGGCGAAATAATAATATAAAGATGTATCAGGTCTTGGCTGTTCATGATCCACTACTACCATCCGATCCCTAAATCAGCCTCATCCCTCGTTACTGTCCCTGTTCATAAGTATTATCCTCTTCTTCATCACATTCGGAGTTATCCACCCCCCACCCCCGCCCCGCCCCCAACCACACACACACACACACACACACACGGTAAGATACCGAAGATACCGAAGGAATACAAAATACCAATCGGTAACTCGACCATGGCTTCTTCCCGCTGCAGTATGTTGTATTACCCGCCCACGGGACTGTGTTTCAGACTACTGTCGTGCTATAAGTTCCTAAGTATAGAGTTGCTAGAACTGAGCGTAGTCAAAGCCACAGACTAATAAAATACCCAGACTGGATGATCCCATTGTGTGACGTCACAAAACAGCGAAAGGTCCACCGTTGTAGGTTTACGGTTGCGACCGACGCTTCAGCATAGCTACAATGCAGCGGTCGCTAAAACTCCATACGGCCATCATTTATAATAATAATAAAAAAAGAAAAAGGCCGCTGTAGACAATAAAATGAAAGGATAGGCAAGTTAATGCATTATTAATACATGTACAACCAATCTTGACAAATAAAAAGAAATTTCTACTGCAGATAGAACTAGAATCGGAATTTCCCGAGCGGCAGCCACGTTGGTTATACGGTCGCATTCATTAACTTCCGTAAAAAAACGACACAGCCGAAGCTTGTGTTTCCAGTCTGGTTGATTTATTAGTCTGTGGCCAAAGCTAATGTGAATACCGTTCATCAAAAAAACTTGCAAAGACATGCTGCGAAGTTGGTAATAGACACTCAAATACTTATTCAGTATCTCCAGAGGATCTCATTTCATTCATAAGCATGCATTTTACCGTTCAAAACAAGACATAATCATTTAGGAGGACTTCTAACTGCCGAGTCAAATGTTCTGGAATGTAAAATATTGAGGACCAACGCTTACAAAAATGAAAACGTGCTTTTGCTGGAACAGTACAGTAACGTTTTTTTTTTGTTGGTCCCTCTTCTTGTCCAAGTGAATTCTGAAAGAAAGATTTTTAATGCATTTTAATTTTAACTAAAATAAAGACTTCTCTATAGCTGATACTTGAATCTGACAAATACCAGGTGGCATTCAATTTGGGTTTGTATTTACACTGATCAACCTCTGTAATCTTATTTTGGATCATGAAAGTAGGGTGGTATGTTCACTGGGGATCTTAAAATAGCGGTAGACATTCCCAAGGAGGTGGGAGATTTTTTTTTTTTTAAATTGGTCAACCAACAAACGTCGTAACTCCGAAAGATTGTCAACACGAAATCCCAGCCCTCGCCGAAGGTCAGGCACGATGTCATCAGCTCTAAGACAACCGCCGTGTACACACCAGTTAATGAGAAGCCCGTCTTTGCAAGTCACGACTTTGGCTCGTGGGCATCTGTGAACGTGGCGCCGCACTGAGTTGTCTTGTCAAGATGTTGCCAGGGAAGACACCACCACCTTTGATTTTAGTCTAGGACGAAGTGCTACTGAACTTGAAAGGGTTTGACATCTCACCCAGAACATGAAAGGGTGTGACATCATGGCGCACCCAGCTTTAAGTACTGTGTACGCCTCTTTCGCTGCGAAACTGATAATCATCATATGAAGCTTTGGAAACGGCTCCGTGACTAAAGATAAGGCAAAAGCCGACCAGTCATGTGAGAAATAAGTCTGGACATTCAGATCATTTCTAAGGAGTTTTAATGGTGGATACCAGACTTGCTTTTTAATAACCTACATTGTCCCCAGGTCTTTCGGGGTGTTTGCAGAAAACGAAGTGCAGCTTGGCCATTGATAAACTGTTCACATTTTCGGGAAAACATACAAAACATAACTGCGCTATTCTAAGATTTTCTATTTTCTTTTAGCAAATGGCAGTCCTGTTCTAAGACAAAAGGCAGCCAACACTCATAGAAGTACCGTGCGGTATTTGAGCCAATGAATAGGCCTGCCTCAAGGACTGGATTAACTATTACGCAAAATAAGCACGTGCTTGAAGCATCAAGGGGGGAGGGGGGGGGGGGGGAGGGCACCACAGAAAATTAATTGCATTGCAGGATTTACCATGGACCATACGGTGTAAAACTGCAAATAGGGCGGCTGAACCAGGATCCACAAAATGGGGTCCCCACAATAAATGAAATGAATTACAGTATTGTCCGGCGTCTAAGAATCGCTGTTGTTGTGTTGTTGTTTTTTTTAATTCAATTCCATATACTATGGGGGCATCAAAATCTTTCAAGTGCTTAGGGCCTCTAAAGTTCTTAATCCGGCCCTGCCTTCCTCTCAAACTCGTTCCATGCTACCCCGTCACCATTTATTAAATTGTCTGTCAAACACAGTAGCATTTCAACTCAAAGTCAAAACTGTATTTAATTTTACTATCGTTTGAGTCAAGCTAGGCCTAAAAGACAGTTAGTACTGGTAAAGATCGGTAGGAGATGCAAAAGCAAACGCTCGATTAAAAAATTGTGACTCATACAGTTAAAAAAATAAATACTTCCCACCTCAGACCGAAAGGAATATGCACACAAAAAAAATTGATATCTTGGAGCGGAGATGGCTGTATAGGGCCACTCAGAAAAAAAAGCGATTTTAAATATGCATTGGTTCATTATTATTATTAAATCTAACTATTGGAAAACGGAATGCACGGGGAACTAGAACAGAATGCATTACATATAAATAATCGATTAGACTCAAGGAGAGAAGCAATAACTTATAAATGCCTAATATGGTCCGGAGAGATTCATTTGTCTAAATATCTGCTGGCGAAATCAGCAAAAGCTGGTACTACTTAAAGCGGTTAGCAACTGATAATTTTAGAGTGTAATTTCTGGACATGCGTCCTGTTTATAATAATTCTTTCTTTAAAGCTGCCCTATTTTGCTAATCTTTAGGGCAGATCTGTCTCTGAATACAAGCATACCAGTTATGTGACATTCGTGTGCGTGCTGCATTCTCAAATTATTGTTTGTCTTGTCACTTTCATTGCTCCAGCTTCACCTCCCAGTCCCCCCTTCTCTCTCTCTCTCTCTCTCTCTCTCTCTCTCTCTCTCTCTCTCTCTCTCTCTCTCTCTCTCTATTTCTCTTTCTGTCAACTCTCTGTCAGCTTCTGTCCATCTCTCACCGATTAATCTTCCCCTTATTGTATTCTGTATTTGATGTACTTCAGGTCGCTGACATCGGTTCGGTTTACAGATATCAGATATCGCATTTTCTGAAATTCCTTCCATGTAGATCGCATTAATTAACTGAGATCACCGATACTTAATCACATCCTCCATTTTGAGTTTATTACCAGTTATTTACTTTGTCTGTACTTACGGGATGCAGATTCAAGTTCGATTATCGTATCACTGGACCTTTCATACCCAGAAGTTACTTTCTCAGAATGAAGCAACTTTTCATCAGAGTCAAAATGGGGCAGACAGAAAAAGTTGTAATTTTTGTACATAGTGAAGTCTCGATTTTTTTATTTTTTTTTCATAAAGAAGATTAATATACCGAAAGCTTGATCTGTCTTTCCATTTCCTTCGCCTTTGATTGTATCATGTCTGTAATATTTCTTCCGTGAGGCTTTGAAACCGGCAACGTTTTCTTTTTGCCACATTTTAGCCTTGCTGCTACCCCACAGATTTTCTGTGTGTTTTTTTAAAAATAATATCGACTTTTTATCACAGATTGGAAGAAGGAGAATCAAAACAATTTAATAACCTGTCAGGTGCCGTCGTACGTAAATTTGATCAGTTGCCACGTTAATTGTTACTTCTTCGCTGGAAGAGATCGTGAGAGGATGTGTGTTAATTATAGCCAAGTAGACACCCTATGTCACTGGCATTAAAATTCCACCTGCCGAATTTTATCACTTATTTTCTGTCATGGATGTCGAAATCGACCTTGAAACACTTCGTTATTCTAAGATACTGACAAATCTTTAAGTGCCATCTGTTTTGCTTTTGTTTCCAAATGTTCATGATGACAGTTCGGACCAATGTCTGTGGAGAAAGCGCTCCTTTGCCACAGAGCAAAATCTTCTCCCAGAAGCATAGACTAGGGAGACTGCATCGGCAACCTAATATTATATAATATTATTTTATTATTTATATAAGCATAGTATTTGTATTTTATGTCAACAGTTTGGAAACCATAACCTATATCCCTTCGTCAAAATTGAGTGCTGCACATTCTCAGCGTATGCCGAAATTGTAGTTTGACAATTGAAGAAAATCCCAGACTTCAATGGCTTCCCTGAGCTCCTTCCGAAATGCAAATGAGGATGGCTCAGTATACTAAGGTCCGCATGTCTTATTGTTCTTTGCTTTTATTTTTCTCTCTTTCCAGGAAAAGGTCGTGTAAGCTGAACCTTGGATTCCCATGTCACACTGAAGAAATCCACGACTTTGCCGACATGTACGACTATTTGTCCAGTTCAAAAAGTCCAGGAAAGAAACGATCAGTGAGACGGACGCCTTGAGTGGAAGTCCTGGACATCTGAGATGTGGTACGGGATTAAAAAGTCTGTGGTTTCCCCGGTGCAAAGTTAGCTGGCGGGAACGATAATGTCTGTTGTGAGAACAGTGTAGACCGACAGAAAACTAAGGGGAAACCACATTAAGTCTGTAAATACTTGCCAAGTCCCTAAATGTGTCTAAAAATTGTATAAAATGGGCAAGATCCGTAGTGTAAAGGCCAATTCTATCGATTAAAAGGGGGGGGGGGGGTGGGGGGGTAGAGAGAGAGAGAAAGAAAGAAGCAAAAAACGAGGGAGAAAGAGAGCTAACTCAACGAATTGAATGCCAAAGATTCTCAATGGCAAGTCATATTGTTCGTGTATTCTTTCAAAGGTCGGCGACTTTTTCCTGCTATTTCGTTTCAGAGCCATGCAAAAAAATGGAGTTTGGCCCGTAATATTTGGCTAGCACTGTCCGTATCGATCATCAGTTTAATACTCGCATTCGTTTCGGTGCAAGAATCAGAAGAAACATTACTGAGTGTGTTTCAAAATAAGTCTGGGATATGCTGACCCAGACCCAGTGTGAATGGGCATAGAGTGATGCTGAACTGAAAGTTATGGAAAGTCACTTGGCATTTCAATTCATTACAAGAACGAAAAATAATTTAAAAGTGCCCCAATCAATGGTATGCAAGCTAAAGAGGTTCCCCTACATCAATAATTATACTTGGCAACACCTTTGGATTTATTATTCCTGAGTGAATTGCGAGTATGTATATGGCTGTAGATGAAGTCACTAATTCCTTGAACCATAATACCTGGGTTTTTTTTTCATTCACCCATTGAATTCATTCATTCGTGAGTTCGTTCGTTCATTCATTCATTCATTCATTCATTCATTCATTCATTCATTCATTCATTCATTCATTCGTTCATTCATTCATTCATTCATTCATTCATTCATTCATTTAACAGGTGATTAATTCAGTATATTACCACATCTATCAACACACAGATTCACCAATATCGTGTATAACAAGTCTTCTACATCTATTTCCCCAGGTCCCGTGACTGACTATCACGTGACCCTCCAGTCAGCAAACATTGTGCAGAAGAAAACACCACACTCGCTTGATTTTATTTTTACATTTGTCTATTTCCATTGTTACACCCTGATGATTTTTTTTCTTAGGCATTGCATTTGGTCCGATTTATCTTGAAATGGAATAGGCCTAATATTTTCTTTTCTCGCACAGTGCATATTTCAGTAAGACCCTCAGCTGTGAGCTCGTTTAGCATTGTCTACAAATCATTATGGTGATACGCACATGTAATAGATCAGTACTGCGTGTGATAAATACATTCTGAATTCTCACAATGGCACGAATAAATATCAGTTTTTGAATTGTAAATACGAAAGACCTCACGTACTTAATTTTTTTTTGTGTTTTTTTTTTTGTTTGTTTTTGTCTTTGTACATCGCAGGACGTATTATTAATTGCATTGCCTTCAAATTGGCATGTTCAAAACAACAAAACAAAAATGATTTTGTTATCGTAAGAAGGAATCCTCAGTTTTGTAATTTAATAGCTGCTTATTACATGGGTGTGAGTCAACTGAATTTGATTATCTAACAAAGAAAATGAAGCATTTAACAAGTACTTATCTATAAAAAATGTTTTAATTATACAGTATCCAATTTGTTTGCAATTAGACCAAAGACAGTACCATCGCTGTTTTATCAGGTCTATAACTATTATTATTATTATTATAATTATTATTGATACCATTATTGTTATTATGTGATAGGACGGAATTGTCTTCATTCATAATACAAATTTAATGTTGCCATCTTGACCTTATTCTGCATATCTAACATCAAGGCTAGATCCATGGGAGAAACACACTTTCAATATTGCCTGTATAGTAAAGAAATTCACACCCACATTATATTTCTGAGTAATATTAAATGACAATTAACTTTATTTAGGCAGACTGATAAAATATTTGACGGTTTTGTGTTGTTGTTGTTGTTGTTGTTGTTGTTATGAAGGAAAGCACATTTTATCTTAGTTATGCGTGAATCTTAACCCTTTTTGTCCAGGATCTACTAGGAAATATCAACTGCAAAGCCACTTGCAGAACAGCATCATCGAGAAGTTCCTATTTACTTTTTTTATCCCTGGTTCGTCCTTTCAGTTTTGTTCCTTAAAAAAAGCTTTTGTGATAGTTTTGTTTATTACCGATATTTTCATTGTGTTCAGTGAGATTCGGCGGAGTTGAATGTCCATAAAGATCTGTAGAGTGGTGAAAATTACATAAATGTCAAAAAGATATAGGGAACTTAACAGCACTTGCTTTGTCTCACAATCGCAGTCCATCTCGGTCAAATAAATGTCCAAAACTACAAGGGATACTGAATGAGAAGTTGCTGTACTATTGAATTTATCTTATTCTCTCCCTTACCTCATTTTTATGAGTTTGCCTTCCCTCCCCTACCTTTTGGTTTGTACCTTGTCCAGATTTTCTTTCTGAAGGCAAAAATGTCCACGGCATCTGCATTTGGCATGCCATAAAATCATTGTCCCCATCTCACATATTTGCTTTTCAAAAATTGAATTATTATCATTAAGTAAATAATAAAGTTCTCTCTAACATGCTTTGATTTTGCTTGATTATCCTTTTGTCTGTCTGTCTGTCTGTCTGTCTGTCTGTCTGTCTGTCTGTCTGTCTGTCTGTCTGTCTGTCTGCCTGCCTGCATGCCTGCCTGCCTGCCTGCCTGCCTGCCTGCCTGCCTGCCTGCCTCTCTGTATGTCTCTTTCTTTGAGTATGTCTATCTCTTTGAGTATGTCTCTCTCTCTCTCTCTCTCTCTCTCTCTCTTTCTCTCTCTCTCTCTCTCTCTCTCTCTCTCTCTCTCTCTCTCCCTCTCTCTGTGTATGTCTCTGTGTGTGTATATTTGTAGAGGGTGTAGGTACCTGTAAAATGATGTATTGCATGACCGGTATGCGAGAAGAATGGTCCAGCGGTTAAAACGGTTGGCTTGCTTGCTGGAGCTCGAGGGCTAGGGTAATCTAGTCTTGTCAAATACACCCAGCAAAACACTGCAACATCTTACTATTATGGAACGAGTGGGAGATCATGTAATCACCTAAAACTTCGTGACCACAAGATGGAACATTATGAAAACTTGATGTACTATCTCATTTTTTGAAGATAAGTTACGTGACAACATTCATTTTGGACAAAAATGAGTTTTTAATATTTTTAAAGATTTTTTTTTTAGCCGCAAAAAAATAAGAGACGCATTTTCAAGGAGTACAATCAAAAAGCATGATAGGAAATTTCGTCGTTGACCTCGCCTTACGCATTGGTGACCGAAAATCAACGTAATCACATCTGTGCATTCCTACATAAGTTCTATAATGTATTAGTCATTGTATCGAATCCAAAATGCTGCTTGTAATGTAGCCTAGATCTAGGTATGTACGGTTGGACTTCTAACAAAGAATCTGCAAGATTTATCTTGCGCGGATCGGCTGGTACACCTAACACCACACTGCAGGTTTTACCGCCAACAGCAAGGATTACAATGATCAGGCCCAGCTCCTAAGGCCAGCCTTGGCAACGTCATCAGATAAAAGACTTTATTATGTGCCCAAAGTATAAGAAACCCATAATAATTATCACAACAAACCAGTCTGAATTTCTACAATATGTTGCATTCATGTCGTAATGATTTACCTAAGAGACATGACATACACTATACAGATTTCATAGCCATCTAAAAAAAAAGGTTAAACAAACTTATTCAAAAGGATCTTTTGAGACAAATTGGTTACTGGAAAGTGGTGTTTTTTTTTTGTTTGTTTTGTTTTACAGTTTTAGCAGGGGGGGGGGGTGGATGGGAAGAAGTGCCCATAATTTAACCGCGGCCAATAGAAATATTGCCGGTGCTGCAAAATATTGAGCAATAACAGTAAGGATAAATCCGTGCAATCTATTCCAGTGGGCACATACATGCAGTTTGGCTACATCAAATTGTAGTGGACAGCTCAGAGAACCGAGAAAATGGGACAAAATCTAATACAATTTTTTTTGACAAACACAAACTTTTCAAATCCTGAATTTTCTGAAAACAAAAATGTGGAACAGAACAGTTACTTCTAATACTACCTTAAATTTGGGGAAAAACAATTTTAAACTCTTTTCCAGCGTTTTGAAAAGAAGCTAATGCTTCACTTTTCGCTTGTGGATTTTCCTATAACTTATTGACATCACTGGGTGAGTGCGATGATAAGAATTTCTTAAACTTTGTGATATGCATATGTGACAAGTTCTTAAAATTAGTGTTCAAGGCTTTTTGTGATTCCTGGTATTAGGCCTATGCGGTAAACTAACAACAATCCAGAGACTGAAACCACAACTGTATATACGTTTGATTATCATAACAATTAGCGATAACAGTCTATCGTTTAAATTTGTATCGACGGTGCTGTGCCAAAAACAATAAAGATAAAGCGCATGGTGGCGGCCGTGCATAGATTCATAGGAAAAATATAAACAGTGAAAGTGACCGTGCATAAAAACACCACTGTGCTTTATACACGGTCCATTACCGTGCATAAAAGTGCCGCTATACTGTAGACAGTTAGTGACCGTGCATAAAAACGCTGCTATAGTATACACGGCCCGTGACCGTGCACCAAAACGCTGCTGTACTATACACGGTCCGTGATCGTGCATGAAAACGGGTTAGTGACCGTGCGTAAAAAGGCCTAAAGAAAAAACAACAAAACTGTATTCATGTTGCAAGGCGGCGATGTCTTGAAAACGCCCCCACAATAAGTCGTCCTTGGCGAGAGTCCAAATTTAGATTTGGATATCCAGTTAAACGGATCAATCCGGTTATCCAGACACAAGCGTGTGATCCGCTTGCGACCCTCTTCTGGCCTGCTTTCAGAAATCGGGATCGGTTCCATAATTAAGCAGTTTGTCTCTTCGCCCCGTCCCTGCTTTAACAAAATAAACAAAATAAAATTTTCACCTGATTGCGTGTGCCTCAAAGGGTAAAGAAAAATAACTAGATCAAAGCGAGTAGAATGAATTTACAGACCTCCTTTGAAAACAGATCAATTAGACGCCTACAGCCCTCTTCTCCCCTCGAACAGGATCGAGGGTCGAGACCTGATTTTCTTAAGTGATCTAAAATGTGGATCGTTATTTGGATATTCAGTTATTTTCAAATGGATGATCTAAAAATCTGAATCACTCAAGAAAAAAGCAAGTCCCTGCCCAGCACTAAAAATTACCGTGCTCGTCAGAATGGCGTGGGCAATGGCGGGTGGCTCTTTCTGAATGTCTGGGTCTCCGCAGCCTTGCCGTTGAGGATTGTCAAAACTCCAAAGAAACCAAATTTTAAAAATGTCCAAGATGAGGTACAAAATTCCAAGATTCTTTTTTTTTTTTATTCAATACAAAAAATTGATATAAAATTTACAATTTCGTAATACATTGAATTTAAACTAACAATGGCCAGTGATTAGCTCACAGAATGATGATGCAAAAATTCCTCATACACAAGCAGTCCCAAACTGCCCTTGGCTCATTAGGCTTTATTCACCTTTTAAGTCGCAAGTGGCACTGTGAGAGGAAGGCCATTTTTGTAACGTCCCTTTTTCTTTAACAAAGAAATAATAACAAATACAGTGTCCGAAAAATCGTAAGATCTGAAGAAAAAAAAAAAAGCCAATATTATCCCAAATTTTAATGACCCTCAAAAGCCTCACATTCTTTGGGGTGACTTAAGGGGAACAACTCCAGAAAAGGAGATTGGAAGAAGAAACTGCTGTATTACTTCCCCTGCACCAGAAAACTCCTACGCCTCCTTGTAATGAGACCAGTTTTCGGTCCTTGTCGGTCACGCGTGATTAGTGCAGGCACTTGTTGGTGCATAGAAACTCGTTCATTCAATGTCTCATTCTTTACTCATTAATTCACTCAACAATACTTATTACTTGCTTGCGTAGGCCTATTTGATGCACTATCCGCTAAATAATTCCATTAATTTGTTTCTAGTACTACTGAACAATAGCCTATTCTTTCATCTTTTATTCTCTCTTTTTAAACATCTAGCACATAATTTTTATTCAGAAATCTTTTTTTTTTCTCACTTTTCTCCAGTCGTCACTTTTTAATTGTTTAGATTTTTAAAAGCTTTTAAAAGATCAACAGAAAAGGCCAGATAGATCTATATAGATAGATAGATAGATAGATAGATAGATAGATAGATAGATAGATAGATAGATAGACGGACGGACAGACAGACAAACAGACGGACAGACAGACAGACAGACAGACAGACAGACGGACAGACAGACAGACAGACAGACATACAGACAGACAGACAGATAGGTAGACAGATAGATAGATAGATAGACAGATAGATAGATAGACAGATAGATAGATAGATAGACAGACAGACAGATAGATAGATAAATAGATAGATAGATAGATAGATAGATAGATAGATAGATAGATAGATAGATAGATAGATAGATAGATAGATAGATAGATAGATAGATAGATAGATAGATAGATAGATAGATAGATAGATAGATAGATAGATAGAGAAATAAATTGATAGACTATTGAACCCCACGTAAACAGAACAATACCTCACGCTTTGAAGACAAATAAAACAGTTTTAATGTCAACAGACTTTTAATCAACGAGTGACTGATTTTCAGGTCAGTCTCTTTCGTTGACCAACAGTATAATCACAACTTCCCCAACTACCCAGTTCCTTGTACACATTCTCACTATTATATACCATTATTATATTTACTGAACACTTCAAGTTTCATTGTGGATAGACACTCCTCAGCATTTAATTACATGGCTTTGGTTCACAATAGATTGCACTGGTTCCTTAAGCTTTGTAAATCTATCGATCCAATAGCAACATTAAGGTATCAACAAGATTGGAACGTTCCCCTCACTGGGCCCGCTGATTTGAACAATAGAATAGGGAGAAATGGAGACGTATCGCGCGTTACCTGGATCAGCTTGCTATGTGGTACATGAGCGATAAAGACAAGGGGTACAACCCGGAGCAAGATCTCCTGCTTTACGATTTAATATCATCTCCCCTCTTCTCCGTTGCCTGATTGACCACAGATAAGTGATGGGGGCATTCACAGATGGGGGGAGGGGGAAAGTTCATAAGTACGCCCGGAAAAAAAAAGGGGGGGGGATGGGGTGGATTTGCTCCGGTCGCACGAAAAGCGTACATGGGGAGAGTTTCGAGACGGAGGGGTGGGATGAGGTGGGAGGAGGGGGGGGGGCGGGACTATGGGGAGTCCACACACCTTCTTCAATCATAGTAATGGACGAAAATAACTATTAGGATTTATTTAATTTACGTTGGTTTTTTTGTGTTTTTTTTTCAGCAATGTAAATTGTTGATTGATCTAAAAATCAAATCTCTAATAAAACAACCAAAAATCCCATGTAAAATGCCATGTTAAGTTTTCAAAAATCGAAGACTCTATTATGGACATTGTTTTGCTGTTCTAATAGTTGCATTCTCGCACAAGAGAGTGGATGGGCCAGGATGAGGTTGGGGTTCTCCCAGCGGGACAAATTTTCTCAAGGGGAAATGTGTGGCGTGGGGGGGGGGGGGCAGGAGAATTAATGTTAAAACACCACAGACTGATCACAAATCAAAACACGTGACCATGGCTTAATTCTTTGGTGGGGGAGGGGGAGGGGAAGGGGGTTAGTGTTTTATTTCTATAAATAAGTATATATGGCCTTTAGCGTCTTTACAGACGGTCTTAGCAGCTAGAATATTCACTTTCACTTTGACTGACAGCTTCTCTCGTGGCTTATTCTACCAATGTTTGACCCGAGAGTGCGATGGCAGTGATTGCAGGTCAGTCTTTTGGGTTCACTTTGGCGAGTGTTTTCATTCCGCCTCTGTCGTTTTGTCAGGTATGTTTCTTTTGCCTTGAAGTCTATTGCGAGCGTGCCACTGCGCAATTTTTGTCTCCATCTGCTTCGATCATTTGCAAGGTTCTCCCATTCATTGGGGTCGATGTTGAATGCTTTCATCGTGACCTTGCAAGTGTCTTTGAATCGCAGATGTGGCCTACCTCTGGGTCGGTTGCCAGTAGCAAGTTCCCCGTAGAGAATTTGTCTGGGGATGCGATCATTTTCCATACGGTGGAGATGTCCAAGCCACCGCAGTCTTTTTTTGCCTAGGAGAGCCTGAGTTGATGGAATGTTGGCTCGGCTCAGAACTTCGATATTTGAGATCCTGTCTTGCCACTTGATCTTGAGAATTTTGCGTAGGCAGCGCAGGTGGAAGGAGTTGAGGGATCTTTCATGTTTGGAGTAGGTGGTCCATGTCTCTGAGCCATACAGCAGGGTGCTTAGGACGCAAGTTTGGTACACGAGTACCTTTGTTTTGATGGTCAGCTTGCTATTGTTCCACACCCTTTTTGAGAGTTTGCCAAAAGCTGTGGCCGCCTTTCCTATTCTGGCATTTATTTCAGTTGTTATGTCTGTGCTACCACTGATGGTTGAGCCTAGGTAGCAGAATTTTCCCACTTGCTCCAGAGGAGAGCCATTCAGCATGATTGGGTTGGGGTTTCTCAAGCCTTGTGTCAAAACTACAGTTTTTGAGACACTGATCTTTAGCATGAATTTGTCACAGGCTTTGGCAAGGCTATTGATGAGAGCCTGGAGCGTGGTTTCATCGTGGGCCACGATTGCAGCATCATCTGCGAAGAGGAGCTCTTGTAACATAATATGCTCTGTACGAGATTTTGCTTTTAGTCTGGCAACATTAAAAATGGAGCCGTCCACTCTGGTGTTAATAAGTACTCCACCTGAACATTGACCAAAGGCATTCTTGAGTAGGGCTGCAAAATATATACCAAATAAGGTAGGAGCAAGAACACATCCCTGCTTCACACCGCTGTTTACAGCAAATGAATTGGATGTGCAGCCCTCAAAGTTGACACATGCCCTCATGTCAGTGTGGAAGGATGCAATAAGTTTTAGCAATGTTGGTGGACAGCCTATGGATTTAAGGACTGCATACAGGCCAGATCGGCTTACGGTGTCGAAAGCCTTTGTTAGGTCCACAAAGCATGTTATAAGCGGCCTGTTTTGTTCTTTACATTTTTCTTGGATTTGCCGAAGTGCAAATATCATGTCAATAGTTGATCGTTTGCTTCGAAAGCCACATTGTGTTTCTGGTAAGACTTTTTCCGCCAGTTGTTGAAGGCGGCAGAGGATGACGCGAGCAAAAGCCTTTCCAGTAATGCTGAGGAGGGATATGCCTCGATAGTTGTTGCAGTCGCCTTTGTCTCCTTTGTTCTTGTAAAGTGTGACAATTTTGGCGTCTCTCATATCATGTGGTATCACGCCTTCTTTCCAACACTGCAGTAACAGATTATACAGGTGTGGTAATAGATTATACAGGTGTGGTAATAATATAAATAAGTAGTAACGAAGTAATACAGTAATGTATTATCAGTATCGTCCCCACTACTATACGGGTAAACCTACCGATTGTTCATTATATGTACTGACTTCAGTAGAAACTGGGGAGAGCTTTGATACATAATACAAAAGGTCATCGAGAAACAAAGCTCTTCACATACATAACAATAATGATGACTGTGAGATAATGTAGATCGATTCCTTGGCCCTATTACTGCCGAAGCCACCGTTCTCCCCGAGAAAGGTAACTATAATGCAGCACTCCAATAATATCAAAGTGTCAGATAACCAGGGCTTTAAATCCTTTCAAAGTTTCCCATGCTAGAGCGATGGTTCTCAAAATATAGTCACTAGACTGTGCTTGAGACTTCAATACTTCGAAGAAATATTAACTGTTGCCATTGTTTGTATTATTTTACCAGATTAGAGTCAGTATATGAATATCACAGTTATTATTATGATTAAGATGAAATAATATATATAATTATATTATTTCCTTGTTCAGTTATTGGAATAAGAAAGTATCAACATTTTTTCTTTGAGTATGTTGGGTTATTAATGTAAAAAAGGGCCACAGGAGAAATAAGATTATGTGTGTAATATCTCATAATATGTTTAATCAAACAAAGACGTCGATGTCACTCTATGATTGGATTGTAGAAGTTCAGATGCTATTTCAGTGATTTTTAGTATTGTAGAGACAGACAGGCAGATACACTAACATA
Organism: Onchidella celtica; assembly: GCA_963931925.1. Taxonomy (NCBI): domain Eukaryota; kingdom Metazoa; phylum Mollusca; class Gastropoda; order Systellommatophora; family Onchidiidae; genus Onchidella; species Onchidella celtica. The sequence goes on along the minus strand of OZ007575.1, from coordinate 43,432,643 downwards.
GAGGCAGACATACAGACATGCATGCATACTGACAGATGGGCGGACGGACGGACAGACAGAAAGATAGATAGATAGATAGACGGACGGACAGACAGACAAACAGACGGACAGACAGACAGACAGACAGATAGATAGATAGATAGATAGATAGATAGATAGATAGATAGATATAGATAGATAGATAGATCTAGCAGTGAAGCGGCATTATATAATACTGTAGAGATTAGATTTGGGCTGGGAAAAGACCGAGGACCACTCTCTAATATTTACGGATCTGTCGATAGCGCCTATCTGTCCTGGCCGTGGGGGCTAAAATAAATGCGCGCCGCAGTATTGGAATGAAAAGGATTTCCTGATCAATCACGGGAGTTCTACTGGAAGAGCTGCCTAACATTCAAGTGTTTATAGGTGTCCATTTACCACCGACATAAGGAGAACTTTAGTTCGGCCAGCACGTCGATAGCTGAAAGACGGAAATAAACATATTATCAGGAATTTATCATCATTGTATTGTTTTGAGTTAAAGACATACGCCTGAAACTGGAGGCTGACATAATACAGTCATGTAGTATAGCAGGTGTCATAATTTTACGCAGTGTCTTTGAAGTATAATTTTAACTCTTTGTGTGCCAATAGCCGATGAATCGGTTCTTCCGCTGGTCATGTTTGTGCCAATCACCGTTGTATTGGTGCACAAGAATGCTGGGCTATTTTGTTTCGGGAAGAAAGAAAGTCAACTATCTATCCATAAATGTTGCTGTAGTTAGTTAGTCTTCATTCATCTCCCTTACTATTTTCTTCCTGTATCAGCAAACGTGGAAACTTTCGTGGCATACAACGAGTTAATCAGTGGCAAAGAGTAATATGGATGTGCATTACTGATCTTTGTCATTTCAGGTCACACTTAGTTTTTGAGGTGGAGAACCAGCAGGGAGACTTGTCATTGTTTCAGCTGCAAAATGGCATTTGATTTCCAAATATTTTCTTGCTAGGCTAGATGATCATCTTCATTCAAGGGACTAAAGCGTAGTTTCACCGGTGTTTTTATTTGGTTACGTTTGTCCAGTAGATAATTGCAACAATGTTGATGATACAGACGTGCATTCGTCATGGGAGAGGTGGTAAGTATGATTCGTCTCTTTTCAAGACGCTTAGTGTATGATATACATTACAATAACTAGGGTGGCATCGCCAGCAAGGACAAAATTAAAGGACAGTGAGAACAGTGAGAAAAGACTGCAGCTAGGAGAGAGGAAGAAAGAGAGGCAGACACATACACACACGGCAGACACAAAGAGGGACACACAGACAGACAGACTGAGAATAAATAAGACAACTAGAAACAGACAGACAGTGGACGAGAGAGTGAGACTGTGAAAGAGAGGGAGCTAGACAGACAGACACACACACACACACACACACAGAGAAAGCGAGAGAGAAAGAAAGAAAGTGAGAGAGAGAAAGAAGAAAAACTAGATTCAAGAAAAGACTTAAAAACTAGAGAGTGCTGAAAAGCACTATTACCTTATTACGCCAAGTTATTTACGCGAACATTTATATCATGGACCACGGTACTGACAGTGTGAAATGTGATGTTCATAAGCATACGTTGTGGGTGCCACTGTTAGTACTGGCTGATTGGTGACTCCGACTCATCCATCATTATCATAATTATATCATGTGCAAAAATGCTCTTTACGTCAAAAGCATCTCATGTTGTCTCATACGAATGCTTCGTTCTCTTTGTTTACCTCCACCCCCAACCCGGTCCCCGTTTGTGGCACGGTCAGTGCTCTTAAAATCTTAACGGGATTCTATTCCAGTTTTCTTTTTCGAGAAGCGTTGATTTAAGTGATTCACAGAAGTGAATTCTGGCCCTTTTTAGGACACTGTCATAACTATCAAAATACGCCATCTGTACTTTCTTGTTCGGAAGAGACAATGGTGCCTGTCAGTGGGGGGAAAAAAGACTGGGGGAACGGGGATACGAGTGGGTGGGGGTGGTGCTGTCTTAACAGACCGAAACCAGGTCTTGTGTTATAGAATTGGGAACACATCTTATTTTGTATCAAATTTCTGTATGGGTGTTTATGAAGACAGACATGAGAGAAGTTAGTATCCATGGCAATGGCCTATTGTAAGATCTCTTCTGCATCCACCACGTTGAAAAACAATCAGTGTTATGAGTCTACAATTCAGTGTATAGTACCACTTCTGCATGTAGCCAGGTAAAAGATCTGAAGTACTAGTCCAGACTAGATTGAATTAATCCCCACGGCCTGGCCAGTTAGCAAGTACACGAATTACTCTACGGTTGAGTAGTCTCCAAGCTCTGTCATGCTTACACTAAATAGCCTTAGTGGACGTCCATGGCGCAGACTTTATGCCCTGAGTTATGTTGATTTTTATTTTTTTTTATTCCTCTTTTTATGCTCGCTAGTGGTCCATTGCCCACGGAACGGGATGACGTTTTAAAGCGCTTAGTAAAAACCCCATTTGTATACAGTATTTGGCCTGTACAGGCCCAGAGAACTAGCAGTCTAGGGGTTTAGAAATTCCCTACGTGGAGAAGAGCCAGAGAAAATGATGTGCAACGAAGCGGAAAGACTTGGAACAATGTAAAGAGGCTGGCCCATGATAGAGAGGGATGGAAAGTGTTTGTTGGTGGCCTATACCCTGATCCAGGGTGAGAAAGGCAATGATGATGATGATGCAGCTATGATCGGTTGTTATTGATCACAAAATATCGTAATTTACTAATCACTGAAATAGCTACAGCCACCCGTCAGTTCCATTTTCACTGGATATTTCCACTGTGGATAAATCTGTGTAATGGTTTTTCGAAAAGGCTGAAGTAAGTATATTTGTAGTTTTGAGTTTTACGTGTAAAGAAGGTTTCAGGCCAACTGGGAGGTGAAGAAGAGAGGCATTAATTTCGTCACTGCAAGAAAAGTATTTTTAAAAAAGGGGGGGGGGGGAGGGGGGGGGAGGGATGTACACAAAGGAATTCTCCATTACAAACATTCGTATCCCTACAAACGGTGCGCGGATTTGTTGTTGGAGGAGGTCTAATAGCAATGCGATATGGCAAATAATTTTATCGGACGTACATCTTGCACGGAACAGATAAAAATGAGCAACCTGTTCATTGCTTTCAGGTAGGGGTTTATTTCTTCTTAATTTGTTTTTTTGGGAGACACTAAATTTCGTGAGGTCGACTTGACCGTCTGTGGTTTATTTCTAGCCGAGAAATGAATGAAAACAAAGATTTTTCCTCTTGTCATAATATTTTCTCAACATGGAAAAACAAAGGGCATAAAACAATTATAACACATGTTTGCCATGTTGATCATACGGGTCGTATTAACAAGAAGTGATTACAATGTAATTATTTTGTACCAAGATAATTATACCACAACTATTACTGACATGGGCTTAAAAGCCATAGCCGCCCCCCCCCCCCCGAAAAAAGCGGAAAAACTAGGTAATGAATTAATTTTATTCTATATTAGGGTTTTAACGGAATCTCAGGCTATGTATGCTTTGACTAGCCAATTTCAATAATGAACACTGTTTGACTCACAGCTATGAGCGGCTATGTGGGGAATGACGACTCTTTGATGACTCAACAAGAGCTGGAGGAAGAGAAACAATGGGATGCAGAATTTCAGAGAAGACAAGAAGATTTAGCTCGGCAGGAGCTCAAGTCTAGAGAAAGAAGGCGAGTCTTTTGTTTACAATTTTACATTTAATTTATGCAGTGCTAGAACAAAAAAAGAATGTTTCTAGGTCAAAGCAACGTATAACTGGTCCGTTTACAGAGTAGGATAAAACTGAGGTCGAAATGTAGCAGGAAGAAAAAGTATAGTAAAACTTCACGTAAGAAATAATACAGAAACGACACAATAAAACGCAAAAGAAAAAGAAAGACAAAATAATCAAGCTTTCGGCTGCGTTTAATTATATCGTTTCTGTATTCTTTTTTGCGCGAGGCTTTGCGACATACCGTACAGCTCTTTCTTTCTGCCACATTTTGACTTTGTTTCAAGCCTGGCTGGGACCCCACAGTTTTTGTTTGTTGTTTTTTTTTGGTTTGTTTTAAATATCATTTTGATGATTTTGGTATCTTTGTTTTTCGAAATATCAAAAGTAATCAAAATCTGTGGCCCACACGTATATGTAAAACAGAAGAACACTTATGACACAGGAGGAGAGCATTAAATCAGCAACAGCTAGCTATAAAATCTACACGTCAAACGGACACCGGTCGCCAAAATCAGAGAAACCAAACTAGGTGGATCATTAGAGATCACGCATCACTGAATAAATTGTAATGTCTCCTTCGATTCTGTTGGTCTCTTAACTTGAAAATCAATAGATCTATCCACACTGTGTATTTTCAGGGCTATAGAGCTTATCGGTGATTGAAAAGTATCGCTAGCTTTACATGTTACTTGTGCTTGGAACATAATTATGAAACTTAAGCAGGTGGAAAACCTCAACACTTCATTGGTGGACATTTTCATAGAGTTTGTTTGGTGTTTTTTTTTTTTCTCCTTTGAAGAGAAGGTGGGGCTGGTCTCCGGGGACAAAGTCTGTTGTTTTTTTTTCCTGAAAATTACTAAACAAAAACTGGGTAAACAATAAAATTCGAAAGGAATTGGTTAACGGGTAGACTCGTTATAAGGAGAGAATGCTTTATTGATGGAAATATTCCGTTACCTCTTGTGGTAGAAAAAGAGGCAATTTTGTTTTACGAGAACAGCCATGTGTGATGATATTTTTTGTATGAAAGAACATGAAAGGAAAATGAATATACAGGATCACAGAAATACCGGTCCATTTTATTTACACTTTATCATTTTCCTTGTCTTAAAAACATTGTAATCTCTTTGTTCCTTTCTTCGATTCCAGACGCCAGGTCAGTGCTAAAATGTCGGAACTGAGAGAGAGGTGGGAGGGGGTAGAGAGAAGGAGACAAGTTCGCTCACGACAGGGAACAGCATCGACATCACCACAGATGGCGGTCACAGCTACACCAGGCTTGTCACACAATAGCATAAGTAGAAACAGCAACAACGGCACTAGTAGATAACACGGTGTTCGTGGTGGACAACATTCAACATGACAGCCAGCACAAATGTACATTAAAAAATGATCTGCCATTCAAAGGCCAGCCATATGGAAACGTCTTGACAGCGTTTTTCATTAAATTTTGATACACTGCCTACATATTGAACGACTTGGGTAGCTTTCTGTATTGCGCTTCGCTTGAAATGTGATTGTACCATTCAGTATTAACGTTGAAAAGGCAAATGAATGATAACGTAATTCAGATAATGTAATAAGCATCAACTGTTCTTGCCCCATATGATTGAAGTTATTGTAAGAATAGTAATACATGTAGTATCTTCTATACTATATATATCTATTCTATATCTATATCTTCTATATCTATACTATATATATTTGTGGACTTGAGATTTTTCGTTGCAAAAGGCTTCTGAACCACTCAACACTCAGACTTCAAATTTTACATGGTGCATCAGAATGGATGGAAGAGTGCACAGTTTTTAATAGAAGTCTCAAATCGGTGTAGTTTTTTTTAATGGAAATTTATTGTTTCGCCATCACTTAGGTCTATTTCGAGTCATGGTTCGCCATTTTAAGGTTTCGTTATCACTTCCTGCGATGTGTTCACTATCAAACACACTAACCCGTGCGCAAATCATGCTGTTGTACGGGATGCGCAGGGTGTCAACTCACAAAGGCAGAGCAGTAAGACTTATTTAAAAACAAACAAACAAAAAATAAAATAAACAAATAGGAACAGGCTAGATGAAGCAGGTCCATAATAACCACCCAGAACTGAAACCAATATTCAAACTGATTTATCTCGGGCACGGCCGGGGACCCCAGCTAGTAATATATATTATTGTATACATCGTTGGCTGTTGATTTTTTTTTTTTAAACAGTTTAAAAACTTAATGATATTGTTGTCTTTTCATGGTGTTTATTCATTCATTGACACTGTCTAATGAATGATTTCCTTCGGTTGCCATTACGAAACTATTACAGAACATGGTATGTTCTGTTACGTGTGGGTCTCTTGATTGAAAAGTTTTGCTAAATCAAGTTTGGTCCTTCCCAGTATGGCAGGACGTCTTTCCAACAACAATGAAATGTAGCCGAACATACTGTGTTTGGACTTTGCAATATTCAGATATATCATAGAGAGAAAATACTCATATCTTTTCATGTATTACTTTTCTTGTGTTTTGTCATGGGAGTCCAAGGTTATTTCGTCATGGCAAAAAAAAAAAAAAAAGTACCAACTGTTAACTTTCCCTCACATCAAATCTTGTGCATACGCTTAATATTTTGATGACAAACACACAGAATTTCCGCCTTGCTGAAGCAATACACGAGATGCCTTTTGTGCCGCTTTGTAGGCGAGAAATGGGCTTGAGTGCTCGATCATGTTCACGATGATGTTTATTTTATGGGGGATGAATGGCATGTTAATGACATGTTCGCGAGCGTTAATGTGTTGTAAAATGAATGTACAAGTGAGTGGAGGAATTGGAACGTGATGTCGTAGAGTTGTGAAATATGAACATGATAATAATATATGTATCATTTATTCAGGGCCAGGCTGAGATCGTCACTCGTGGAAATATTATTTGCTTTCAAATGTTACATGAAGTTGGTATTCCGTCATGCCTGGAGCCGGCAAGTTCTTTCGGCTAGTCTACACCTATCAACCTTGAAGCTGTCTTAAAACTAATAGGGCAGATGGTTTTGTGTGCCTGCTTCTACCTGAGACAATGAAGGAATGTCAGTTATCTTTAGTGTCATTGTCTGTCATGCTGGAATGTTTTTTTTTGCTTTTTCTTTAAATAGCATTTTAATTGCATTTGATTGTATCGTATCTGTATTAATTTCTTAGACGAGGTTTTGCTACACAGTTTTTCCTTTGGCACATTTGGACTTTGTTTCAAGCCTTGCTGCGATCCCATAGATTTTCTGCTTTCCTTTGTTTTTTTTGTTGTTTTTTTGCAACAGTTTGTCAATTCATTAATTCATGCCAGTCATAGACTTTCTTTAAGCGCATTTGGCACTTAAACCTTGCCCTGAGAACATAAATTGATCTATGAAATGCCTCAAAGCACGGCTTTTAAGAGAGCGTTTCATAAATGGTCTCTAGGTCTGTATAGTTATTTAGAGATTGATATAAGTCTGTACTTGCAGTCTACAGTTATAAAGTAAGATGTTTAAACTGTAAAATCTCCTTCGTTAAGATTCAAATCCGCAGCGCAGAAGTTGTCTTCAGTAATTTTTTTCTTTCTTTTATCGTTAATTCCATTTTCAGTGGTGATAATAACTCATAACTAATTCGCCATATTATGTATAAATGAGGAGTCAGTGATTGCTTTCTGATATCTTGTATTTAAAGATTGCATTTATGTACATATTATTATATATAATAAATATATCCAGTTTATCTCTGATATTGATGTGTGCTTGCATGTTTGTCAGTATCTAGTATTCATATTGTTGTCATGATGTAGACATGTACATGTATGCATGTTATCTGAGACAGAATACGTGCTGAAGATTGAACAGAATGATGCTTCTTCATAATGGTAATATTAATTAAGAAAAAAAAAATGCCAGGGGAGACTTTCTTACAACAAACTGGTTCCCTTCATAATGTTAAATCGTCTTTGTTCACAGAATGTTGGAAGAATGAACTGTCTCATTTAACTTCATTTGATGTCTAATTTGATCTGCCTAATCAGAGCATGGCAATGGCAAAACAAACAGAAACAAAGAAACAAAAATGTCATCCAACTTCACATGAAGGTTTCTGTTTTAGTACTGTTAAGCAAAACATACAAAAAAACAACAAAAGTATTCACATATATGCATCAGCAACAACACAGGCTTTGTTTTCTTCAAATTTATTATAGCTTATGTTTGTAGGTTGAATAATACAACATTACCTTTGATAGATTGGTATGCAACAAGAGTACACACAGACGTGAAACGGTCGTCTTTTCAATGGAATCAACTAGCTTTAGATTTTCATCCACTTAAATAAATTCGATAATAGATTCTTTGAGTATGATGAGGTCCAGTAATGGTAGGTATATAAGGACAGTAATAGTCATGATGATAATGCAAGAAGAATCGATGATAACAAGGGTATTAGAAATACATTATACATGTAGAGTGAGTGATGATGTGTTAAACATGAGTACTCATACTGTTTTCTCTGTAGAAACAGCTTAGTGAGTTGAAACTATTACAAATGATTGATCACGTTTATAAATACAGTGATCCCAGTGATAGCCACCATAGCAGTGGTGAGGGTGAGGGCACAGCATAACATTGATAAAATGATGTAAAATCACTTGGATAAGATGATGATGATGATAATGATGATGAGTATGGTGATAATGGATTCAACATTACATAACATCTGACATTCAAAATCAAAAGTCCATGAACTATCAGAATTTCACATTCGATGATACAAAGTTAACATTGCTGAATAACAGGTAACTTTCACCAGCTGCATACAAACATTTCACCAAGTTTTTTAAGACCTTGGAGAACAGGGTCGAGAAACATTGTGAAATGTTGGCAAAACATTAGGAGGGACACTAAACATTGATAGAATGATAGAGCTTCAGCACTGAACATGGTTACAATTTGAATTTGTTGCAAGATAGGCAATAGTAAATTGTATAGGTAACTATAAGAATAATACTAGAAATTACTACTTTTCTTATTGTTTTGAGGGAAAATACAGCATTGATGCATATTGTGTGCACAGATGTTAAATCATAATAAATATTTATCAGTACTGATATTATTTGATATTTGCTGGAATTGGAAATGCATATTTATGAAAATACTATTTTAATCTTCATACATTTACATGTATTCTATCCATGTTAAATATTACAGTGGACAGGTCCAAAGCTTGTTTTACATGAAGCTTGTATGACATGCATGGTACAGGATACTTGCAATTGTAAAAACAATAGTAAACAAACCTACTCTATATCAACGCTTTCTTCGCCTGCCAATTTTTGTATAACTTCACAGCTATGGGGTTCTTAGGCAAGTTGAGGATACACAAGTGTTTTGCAACACAATATAGTCAGGCCATGATAGAAATGGTTGCTGGGTGGGGAGGACAGGGAGGGACAGGCAAAAGATAAGTGACGGAATTGGGTGCAACTTGGACAAGCTGCAACGGACTGTAACAATTATAATCAACATGATTTTTTCCATCCCTACTTGCCATACATATCCCATCTAGCTTACAAAGTTCACACAAGCAACGTACACATGGCAAGCCTGTTGACCAGAATACTGAATCATATACTGCAAAGAAAATTAAGCTTTCTTAGAAGCCTTCCAATACAGCAGCCTCAATTAAATAACATTTTTGTCTTCATGCCAAGCTAACTGCTAAGTTTTAGATGCAGACTGCAACTTACACTTTCATAGGTATGTTATAATTTATATGTCTGCAAATGAAAGTCAGGGGTATTCCAGGGGCAAAAAGTACCTGTTTTCTCTTTTGTTTTGTCCATTTAAGACAAGAATAATCTCTGAAGATTCCATTGAGCTGGCCTATGCCCAGCAGTTGTGATTCTTTCAACTCCATTATATCCAAAATGTTTGGTCTCAGGGACATTCTTAAACTTTCATGGCTGTAATATCAAATGGCATTCATTATGCTTATTAATTCCCCTAGTGGTGAGATCATTTTGTCTTTTCTGTATTAAACAAATTAAACTTTCACTTCCAAGACCATTATAAGTAAATCAGAGATAGCTGTCAATTAAAAAGAAAAAAACACATATATTTAAATATCGTTTTTTTTTTTTTCAACATGAATTTTTGACTTTGAACTCCTCCTGACAAAAGCTCCATTTGATTCACACAACATTATTAACTCCAATCTATATAAGCCTGACTCTCAATTGATATGTAAAACTGATCACACATCATGGATTTCTACTACATAACTCTGTAATTTTCTTGTATTCAGCTGATTCTGTGATTCATATGCTGTGAGACACAGGTCATTATCATTCAAATTACAGAAAACTAAAGTTCTAACTGTGCAATGCAAGGTACAAAAGGAGTGACCATTCACCAATTTCCATTCACAACAAAAACCAAATCTCAATGCAAATGACATTATAGAATGTCCTCAGAAAAAAAAATTGTCAAAGGTTGACATAAATTTGCAATGGGAGGGAAAAGTAACAGCAAACTAACTTATCTCATTCCACTGTAAATCCTTACATGGTATTTTCTTGACTTTGTGCGAATTTCTCAGCTTTCCGCACTAATTCTTTATCGTTTTTACTACGCACTTTTACATGTATCTCCTAATCGATCCTGTGAAGGGAAAGTAAATAGAATGAACGAATCAAAACAACAACGACAGCAATAACACTTTCAAAGACATGACAACAGAGGACAATGAATAAACTCCATATGCTGAATTTCTCAAAAACAAAACAACAAAAAACAAAATCAGATTCTGATGGAATAATCTGACACATTTTGCTCAGAGTTTTCGTGATTACAGGCTCACTGTTTCCCACAATTTGATCATAGGACTGGATGGAGTGAAAAGAGTTTAAAGTAATATGAGCAAATTAGGAGCAACAACAGAGTACCAAAAGACAGGCAAGATGCTGAAATGAGCTGTCCGAAAATTTGGCAGGACAACGGGTAAATGAGACATTGAGATATTCCAAACTGATTCATCCAACATGGTATAAAATTCAAATGGTAAAACTCAAGTTACAAACATTTTTTACAGCACTCAAAAGCCTAGCAAAATCAATGTCATTTCCTGGGTAAGTAGTATCTTGCCAATCTTCAAAGAAATACAAAAGGTAACAAAGATTTGTTGTAGTTCAAGTAAAGTTCTGTCAGTTTCCAGAAGAAAAAAAAAAATGAAATCAGTGTTAAGCAAACAAAACCATCTGACAGATGACGACAAAGAAATTAGAGAGAAACTGATAATATGTTAAATGAATAAATTTCCACGTCATGTGTAAAAGTAACTGACTGATGAGGGAATGATGTAAATGACAATTCAATGTAAATTATAAGGATATTAATACTAAATGAAAACAAAAAAAAACAACAACTCAGTTTCATGTTTTCATATGAATTTTAGAAGCATTTAGAAATGGGCAAAAGAAGTTAGAAGGGCAAAATGTTATGACTCACATTGATCAATACTGGCTTACTGAATGATGTGAAAGCTACAGAACTAAAACATTTCACATAAAAAAGTGCAGATTATTCTAAATTCAAGTCTAATTTCATACACACCCTACATATGGGTTTTTTTTTTTTTTTTTTTTTATTTTTTTTTTATATTTTAAGATCCGGCTGATCTCACTCCATTTTCTTGCACCATGAGTGATGAAAAAATAAACACTAATCTTTCTTTGGTTCCTGTGTTGCTTCACTTCCACAAACACAGGGAATGCAGGTTCTCAGAATACATGAACGCATCCCTGTATTGTGCAACAAAACCAGTTACCAAATGACTTGCAACAAAGACCAGGCTCTGAAATATTACTGAGCTAATCCAACACCATGAAATAAACAAGAACGTGGAGTGGTGGAAGATATACACATACACAAGCATACCAAAATCTGTGAATAACAATCATTTCTAGACTTAATTTTTGAGAATGTTTGAATAATGATTAATGGCTGGTGAGAAACTACAACACAAATGCCCTGGTCAGATCTGGTTAATGGGTGCAGGAGATACAAGAGCATGGGAAAAACATAAGCTGGTACTCAGTTGCACAACTGTTAGATCAACTCAAAAACTGATTTGTCAACAGACACACAGAGCAAAAACAAATCACTCTTCAACAGACAGAATGCGATTTCTTATCTCTTACATATCTCATTTGATATTTTTTGTTTTTAGGGGCAAACTTCACCCGTTTACAAATCTGATTTTAGTTTTGAAGTGAAAGACGGCCCAACCCGCAAAACAAGCACAAACGTGAACAAGTGGTTAGAATAAGACATTATTATTCTACATTGTTAATTTTCATATGTGAATTTCAAAGTAAACAATTTATTGCAGACAGTAATTTTAATTGCAAGGCTGTAAATCCCAAATTTATCCCAAGTTGCAATTTTGAAAACATTTCAGTTTCCATGCAAAAACACATCGAGAGTTATCAACCAGAACATGTTATGTCCAATTTTATTCATTGCTTTTACATGCCTGTAGATATCCAAGACACAAGGTGTGTGACTTTATTTCATAACCCAATAAGACTATATATTCATGTGACCGTGTTGAAATTAGTGAAATTGTTTGAATTTTCATGAAGGTTACAAATTTCAAACTTGTTTTTTGCAACTTGACAATTTTGAACATGAAACATTCTGACAGCAAACCCTCGATATACACATGCCAAGACAAATCAATGCAAAAAAAAAAACCAAATATCTTGCTTTCAATCACAATTCTGCATAGCCTTCCGCACATAGCAGATAACCAAACACTCTACTGGCACAATTCTTCCACATTTCACAAGCACAGTCAACCACGCTAAGGCTATTCTATGGTACTATGGCATGTTGCTGGGAAAGACATGAAATGATGGAGATGCATAACATAAAAAAATTTCAAGGCATTTACACATATAGGAAAATATATCGCTATTGTAATATTTCTTCTAGAATATACATGACAGGTGCAATTCAAACTTCTGCATAATATGTCACATGAAAAGTGAAGCTGGGGACATCTTACTAACAACAGCAATGAACAAAGTTTAAGACAGTTTGCTTGTGGTTTTTGAACAATAAATGAAGTATGAGACCTGGGTGTTATATATTTTAAACCCCTTCATAATCTTTGTACTGAAAACCTTATTTCGGTGTCTAAAGATATATGAAACTGCATCGGTGCCCCTCCTACCAGCTGTAGTAAGTCTAAAATACATCCTTTATCATGCAGCTTATTACAACATTCCTTGGGCAATAGCGGGCATATCAGTTGGAAAAGGGAGAGTAAACGTTCACAAACAAACAGGATAAACGTTTCTCTGACTTGAAAGAACATTGATAAAATGACCGTGGCGAGAACCAACATTTGTAGATATCACAACCATTTGATGTTGATTTCATCTCAGAGAAATTGATCTGTTTTTTTTAAATTTTTTATTTAACAGTGATGAATTTGTCACCATATCCTAAAACTATAGTAGTCAGCTTTGGCTACTTTCCACAAGATGCAAAAAACTCTTTTATTTTAGCACAACTGGTCCAGTTATGATGAATTTTTGAAATTTGCCATTCTGTTATTTTGTGGCTCAAGAGTCTAGAACAAAAGCCATTTGATGTGGCTTTGAATGTAGTTGAATATATATAAAAATTTATTTTTTGAAGTTTTCAGCCACAGCAGTCTCAGGGAACGGTGACAATTTCTTATTCCTTCAGCTGTAAAATTTATCACATTAGGATCTGTTCCTGCAAAGAAAAAAAAAATCGTTTTATAAATCTCTCTGCGTTGCCCACACGCTTTGCTGGGGCCATCTGAAATCTAAAACATTCTTTTCAAATGTGATTTTCTCCCCATGAAAGGTGCAATTGATCACAGCGAATTTGTGAAAGCTGTATGAATGACAAGGCAATGGAAGCAAAGTAAACATTGATTTTCGAGACTCACAACTCTCTCTCAAGCTGCTTCGTTTTTCTTCTTTACAAGAAAGACGACATTCGCTACACACACCCTGCAAATAGAAACATGTTACATTAATCATAAACAAATAAAACTTTGCACTGCTCTGAGAGCACAGAGGTTTATATATACTTATGTACACAATATACAGAATTGAAGAGAATCACTTCACATCAATACTTTTTCTGAGATATATTGGAATTTTGTTAAACCACTAAGCCTGGTTGTACAAACATAAATAATTACACATACAAAATAAAAACAAGAACCATCAGATGGTTCCCAAACTTTGACCTAGGGCACCTGTCAGAGGCTTCATTATGCAAATGATGAGAGCTCTTCCTCAGTACATAAAGTTAATAACTGAGCCATGGACAGTTTTCATGGTTAGATCAGTCAAGCCCAGCAGCAACCACATTGTATTTCGTTTCAGCCCATATGGTGACTTCAAGAATATCTGCAAAGCAAGCTTACCAGTCACCTATGACTATTTTAGATTACGTTAGGTTGTATGGTTTCCAATCTCACAAAATGTAAAGGCTGGTTGAATGAAAAATGTTTTTGGTTTCAGCCCAAATAGACTTCAACAATATCTGCAACCGAGTAAACCAGTCACTTATGGCTATTTTAGATTACTTAGGTTGTATAATTTCAAATCTCACAAAGGTTACACACTGAGTGAATGACAAACACACAAACAAAACAAAAAAAAATAATATTAAAGATATCCTTTCACTGCAAAGGCTGTTATCGTGCAGACCCACCGTAAAGCCCAACTCAAACTCATTGCAAGCATCTGCAACTCTCAAAATGTCCACAGTGACCTTTCTTGAGACTCTGCTCACCACTGGAATCCACAGCTCAGAGTTTGGGAACCAGTTTCTCAAAAAAGTACATCAATAATGAAACTGGCATGAGCAATTCACATAAACGTAAGTTCTATTCACAAAAATATGTTATCAACAAGTCCATCTATATATTGTCTGCCTAGCAGCTGATACTGGTGCATTACTTACCAAATCTACAACTACTTCAACATAGCAGAACATACATTGCTTTTCAAAACCACATACATTCAGTATTTCATAAATGCTGGACAATGGGAAAGTGCAAAAGTAAATTGGGTCACAGATGGAAATAAATTAAGCATTATATAGCTAATATTAATGGTAAAATGAAGTTTGGAACTTTATGATTTAACTTACGCAATGTTAAAAATTTGCCATTTTGATCAGGTCTACGTGTTACTTTTTCTGCGTAGATGTGCCCGAGCTATCACTACACTATTATAACTCATCTGACATTAAAAAGTACTTTCGCACATCTTTTGCATATGCAGCTAGATTTGCAATAGCCTCATAAATAGGGTAACCTCGTAAGCTCGTAAATTAGAAAGTTACCACTGGGCACTTTGTTGTATGAATACATTGTTGTCAAGATGAAAGTGGCTCTGCAAGATGGGATGACTTCAGTTCTATAACACTGTCTTTGCTAACACTGCAGTGCGATAATAGGATAACACAAAAAGTATACTGTGTACTCTCATTGGCTGGAAAGCATTCTTTCTGCCATTTTCTTTAATTCCTTGCTTTTACAATGATGAAACAAAGCAATCGTATTCTCCAAATGCTATATACCAGATTACTGCATGCAAATGGATCAGTAATAAGTTATCACAAAAAGTTGCCCCACACACCAAGATTATGGAAGACCACATGAACACAAAATGTTTAATAGTATGTACATTATTGAAAATGGAAAATCATGAAGTATTTGAGAACTGAGGGCTCACTTTTCAGTCTGTTGTGTGACCGACAAAGCATTTTATTTTGCTATGTAAAATTCATTGACATGGCAATGAGAAATCAAGTAGATTAGCTGTCAGCACTACATATTTGAGATTTCCTAGCACAGCTTTTGAATGTAAGACAAAGAGAAAAACATGTTACTTGCACATATTGAAAGAACAGAAACAATAAAAAAAAAAAAGGGTAATAAAATCATTTTAATTTCCTGCTACCTACAGTATAATGTTTATGCTGTACAACGCCAACTGCAGCTATGCATTATCACAAGAAAAATGACAATAACAATGAATTTAATGTAACATTTCTTGCACAGGAACATAAAAGCACATTGTCCATGAAATTTCTTTTGCCTTTGGTATCCCCACCTGATAAAAAACCAGGCCCAAATAGTGAAGAAATGCTGGTTTCATTTGAAATGGGAAAAAAAAACAACCTTCCTCCAACAGCCGCTATCTTCACTTTCAAGCTGAACGAGGTTTATTTTTCCCTGCACTTTGCAGAAGTAATGAGAAGAATAGACATCCAAAGACAAACCAAATTTTTTTAAGAATTCAGCAAATTTTGTGTGCAGTGCCCAGTTTTCTGATGATATCCAATTTAAAGAATGCAGACAACTCATGTGGAGCATTGTGCTTTTCTCATTTCCTCAGTCTGCCTCATACAGGTACTTAGTTTTCCTCATTTTTTTTTTTTTAAGCGCAGAGATGGCAGAAAGAAAACTAGAAAATGGACTTTATCCAAATACAAAAAACAAAAAGCATCATATACACCTTCCAGTCTTTTCTGAGAGACAAAGTGGTTTTTGCTGTATTTTGCTATGCTCTAGTTTCTGCATGTAGTAATAAATGGAATGTGATGTAAATATGATATAATGTAACGGCAATTGGCTTACTCAATTTTTTTTTTACATATTACTGACCACTGACTACACATTATCTCCAAAACCAAGGACATTCATATTGTGGCACATCAAGCAAAGAAAAGAAAAACATATTTAGCCTTACCACTGCCTTTGGCCAATTACATCTGTTCACTCTTCGACCAACTGCAGCCACAGTTAATTGGCTTTCCAGAAAGGTATGCCCTGTTGAGGTTTCCCATTCCAGACCTCTGAGAGCTCCAAATACCAATTTGTATAATTACCATTTGCACAAGAAAAAAACCACAAAACAACTTTGCAATGCACCAACAATATTTGCCCCTGGCAGAGGTAGGGTTAAAAACAGAAAAAGGAAAGAAAGAAAGAAAAATGCTTCTACATTCACAATCAAAATAATGACACATTATTGAGAAGTATCATTGTAGTTACAGAGATAACATCTGATTACAAGTATTAACTTTGCTTACTCAGACACATGCACACATTTATCCATACGAGTGTGTTTAAAACTGTTTGAAAAGACAAGTTTTTAAATCCCTTATTTTTCACCTCTAAGCCCTCAATAGTTTACCTCTATTCCCCCTAAAAAGCAAGTGTGAATACCTTTCAAAGACTACCATTAAACAAACAAAAATTTATGTTATTCCACCGAAGGTTTAGCATCACTTTACGATTGTTGTACAATTTTACTGGGAAACTTTGATTGACAACTGATCTTTTCAACAACTCAATGATAACACCACTAGTAATTCATTACAGCAAAATCTCTCTACATCCCCTCATATTACCTGAAATAAACAACTGCATAAATATAGAATATAAATAGTTACTCTCTTCACAAATCACATGGATGCATAAACAGTGGTGCATATGAGACTTGTGAGGTAACTCTGAATATGCATGGTAATTGAAAGTTTAAAACTGTGCAACACTATGTTCTGTGTAAGAATATTAGCAATACAAACAATCTGGCTGTCAATACTTTCTTGCTTCATACAGTGAACTGACTTTGAAAGAACCTAAGCCACTCCCAAAGGAAAAATACCTGAGGGATTTCAGTGCTCCATGAAAGATTTCCAGTGAAACTCAAAGCAAAAAAGACTTTCTGATAATGTCGTGTAAAATTAAGCTGCAAAAATTGCATCAAGATGAGGTTAGTTCCAGTTCGTGGCATAGTCTTGTTGGATCATGTGTCAAACTCAGTGAAACTGACTGTAAAAAAACACTACAAAACTCTCGTGGGTTACGAGTCTTGGGCACTGAAGACAGGAATGACCTGGTTATCTAAACCAATGTTTTTCAACCCTTTTTTCTCCAACGCCCACTTCAATTTACCAAAAAATCATGCGCCCCACCATGATCGGGCAAAGGTAGTATATAGCACACACTAATAATCTTCATTCTGAAGTAACAAGCCCCACCAAAATATCCCACACCCTAGCCATGGGGCATGCAGGCCACCTTGAGAAATACTCATCTAGACATTTGGTAAGTAAGAATTCTGCATGTCAAAGGTTCAAGCAAAGCACCCAAAGAATCAAAAGCATAGTAAACTATGAGGTAGCAAAGCTGTGCTGGACAAAGCACCCTTATTTCATTCCTCTCTACAAATCCAGAACAGTGGTGTAAGCTGGCCTGTGTAAATACAAAAATAAAGCTACCAAATTGTCTTTCTGTGTCATTCATTCACTTTCATCATATAGTCACAACCCAAATCAGAAACACCGATTTCGGCAGTGAAAGCATTCAACAAAAAGTCTATCTCCAGCTACATCACAATAATCCAAGCTCTGTAAACAAGTCAGTCCTCTGAGTTGCTATGACAAATAATCAGCTTTGTTTCACTGTCGTATCCTGCTGCATTCAACTGCTTGTTGCCCACCGACAGCAAACGAATCTCATATCCGCTCCACATAGTTCTTGGGATAGAAGCCAATTCTACCATCTTTCTTGCCTTTACACCAGCCCATTTCATCTTCTGTGGCAATCTGGATGAAAATATCACCTGGGGATGATGATACACAAGTGTGATTTTCAAGAGCTAGCAAATTGTATAGATACATAGACAAAAACAGCAAAGTTGCAGTAGAGCTTGGATCAAACTTGAAATGTGGCTAAATAAACTGAAAATGATATATTTTGCAAAATTCAATGTTGATAACAAACAGATTTTATTTTTCAAATTTAGTTTTAAATAGTAGTAAATATTAAAGGAAGAAAAACCTCAAATGAAAATCAAATGAAAATATGCATATTATGAGAACCACTGTAGTGCTGTCAACAGCACTGCAGATGACAACTGTGCCTTGTTTCTGTTTTGTTAGAAGATATGGCTCTATGGTCAGTCTGTTCTAACTATGTTTAGCAAATTAAATAGCTGGTTAACATTTTTGCAATAGGATAAGACAAGCTTAAATCTCCTGGTCAGGATGTTAAAATAAATCTTTCAGTCTACAACATCGCCAAGCACGGCGAGACATGCTAATTTTCTGACTCAGATATGCATTCTACCTTTTGAAATTATCCGAGGTGCCCGGCCCTGCCCGGGATAAATCTGTTTATTAGTTTCCGTTCTGGGTCTGATTCACCTTGCCTGTTTCTTGAGGTTTATTTTGTGATTGGTATTGTTGTTTGTTTGTTTTTAGATAGGTCTTACTGGTGAAACATTCATGACAATTGACGCATGATGCATTGGTCGCGCACCTAGGCGATCGGCGATCAATGCACCATGCTTTGATCAGGACTGAAAGAGTTAAGCTGAAAATCATCTTAAAACTATTACACTAGTTACAGTTGATTTCAACCATATCTTATTATCCACTCTTTGTCCTGATCTTGGCTGAAACTGAAAAAAAAAAAAAAACCTTTCCAGAAAAGCACTGTGGCAAACTTATCTTTGCTCTGCAGCTGTGCTTTTCCTATAATAATGTCAGATAAAAACTGCCTTGACATGAAATACCCTGCATAATTTTTGTCTATTCTGTGCTGTTGAGTGTTTTCCCACCCCTTTCATGTTTTAATTTGGCAATTTGTGCCCATGCCATGTCAATCTTCTCCATGTTCATGGCTTGGATTTAAGAAATCTAGATCTAGACAAGTGTAAAACTGATTCCTCCTTCCAACACATCGATCCATAGATCTTGCCAAGTCTCATACCTGCATCCGACATAGTCGCTGCCAAGTAAATCACTTAGATCTAGACTTAGGCGATATCTAGCTTGGCTTAAATTTAAAGGAAGACTAATAGATATAAATCCAACTAGGTTTAGAAGTGATTCCTCCTTCCATCACGGTCGCAGCCAGATATAACACTTACACTTAAGTGAGGGTGAATAGATCTATGCAGTTAAGTTTCAGAATTGCCACCATGTGGAACGGTAAAAGGAATGTAAACAACGCGTGCAGCAAGTGCAAATCCCTGAATGGTACCAAAAAAAAAATGATAAGAAAGTAGAACTAACCTCCAGTTTATTCATAAAATGATCACAATATTCCAATTTTGTAAAGTTGTAATTAAAAACTGGAATCCGGAAGAAGAAAAACTGGGGAAAAAAATGCCGATTGCGGGAAGGAACAAAAAATCCAAATACCGGCCCTGCTAATCGGAAAACAGGAATCATGTCTGTTTTTTCAAGAGAAATCAAAATGGGTGGCATCTCTGCTAATTGCATACATGAGTTTTACATTTTTGGGATATTAAGAAAAACTATTTCTTTTCCTGTCATTTGGTGGCTTATGCCATTTTGATTCTATTGGATTATCACATTTTCCTACTGTTGCATTTATTTTGCTGCAATATTATCTGATAGCCCTCATGCTCATGAATGCATTGAACTGTCAGTTGCCTTTTGACGTAAGTCTGACATATGCCATAACTGTAGAGGAGTGACCATATAGAAAATGTATCTGGACAGCCATGACTCACCAGCCTTGAACTCAAGCTCATCATCTTCAGCTCTGACATAATCATAAAGGGCTCGAACTGACCATCCTTCACTTGGTGGGTCCTCACCCACCACGTCATCATCATCTGCATCTCCAAATGGGTTTTCTCCATTGTTCACAGGGGATTCCGATCGGCCTCTGCACAAAGACACAAAGGCATTATCATTACTGCCATACAACAGTTTTACCACTGACATAAAACTCAACTGCACGCAAATAATGTTGTCAATTTCTTGATTTCCACTTTTAAGGATGGCATTATGAAAAGCAGGTGGTTCCATCTATCAGCCTGAAGTCCTTTGTATTTGACACAATTTTTATTAAGTCATGCACTATTTCAATTTTCTATGTCCTAGACATTCACAACAGCATTACATCTACTAAAATTATGGCCCAGCTGCTACATTTGTTTCACACATACGACATATTCATTTCCAAATAAGTCAACAGCTAAATTGTTGACCTGAAGGTTGACACATACATTATCACGGCTCTAAAGGCTCTCTATGGGCAAATAACATACTGTGAAGACGGTCACATCCCAAAGTCCCTTTATCCATCAGTTTCAAAACAATATATAGCATGTGTTTGCACCTAATGAAATATTAGGCCCAGAGTATACTAGCTGATTTTGATCCACTAAATAATTGGATGGTGACCTCACGACATTGAACTTCAATGAGATGCAACTGGTTGGTTCGTGCCCAAAGTTTCACTGAAACTCAATTGGATGGTGACACCATCCAGCCAGTCGGCAGATCAAAATCGCCTAGTACGCGCCTGGACCTGGCGCCTACTAAATCTATGCTCTAAAAACAATTAAACTGGTAGAGATGATAAGGACAGTATTGTATGACGTGGTGAAAAAAAAAAAGTCAAATCAAAACAACTATGCAATAAATACATCTTACAAGCTGATCTCAAGCATTGGGAGAGCCATAAAAATTGAAGTGCCTTTACTATACCGATAAATAAATATCATTTCTGAAATTTTATTATGTCAATAAAATGTCTGTGCATCTAACATATCACATTTGAATTAAGTTGAACTTGAACAAAAAAAAACCACAAAAAAACATACTTTTAAGAATGGGGAGAACAAATCTAATAACTGAGTCTAAAAACCATAAATATATTAGTAAGAGGCAGCACATGATCACTGTTTGAAGGAAAAAAGTGCAGTTTATATACAGATGGGACTTACAGGGCAGATGCAATGTCATCATGCTTTCATTAAATACTATTTCACAGCTGTATCCTGAGTCTGCGTGAAAAACGTCTGTCACTAAAACAGTATTCATGCTGGGAAAGGCCAAACCAAAATGCAATATGGAAGACATTCATTCCAAAAAAAAAAAAAGGAAATTATAATAAAGATATTGGGGGCAGCATTTCCACTCAATTGTAAGTCATTAATCCAGTTTGAATCCATCAAGTGAAAGAAAAAAAAGGGCACTCTTTTCCCATATTTTTGGGGGATCCACTTTTGCTTTTTACACCTTTTTACATTGAGAAGGTTGGGACAGAATTTCAGTGCGAAAGTCATTTTAATGAATCCATTTTTCTGTTCATTTTTTGCTGTACTGCACAGGACATCCTCATCAAAACCAAAAAACAGTTTTCACATGAAAAAAAAAAACTGAAGAAAAAAACAACACAATTTTTTTAGCTGTTCTTGGCTGGCATAAAGTGAAGTCACTGACCCATTAAGATCGGCCGCTCTGCAAATGTCAATCTACACAATCTGCTCCAGACATACAGAATATACAAAAATGTACTGATCCTGGTGACATCCAAAGAGGAAAATGAAATTTTTACTTTCATGCAAATCACATCAACAATAAACTGCATTCACAATGTTGCAGTTTTCTCTATCAAATCTCTCAATGGACCTGGAAAACAAATGTTTCTAACTTCTGACTGATTACTCCAAAAGACTAACTGAAGATTCCATAACAGCATGACTAATAGGAATTGTTGGAGGCAAAGAACATCATCATACGAGTGTTCTGGAGCTTGACTCACTTGGCTTTAATTTCAATATTCTGGGTATTCCATTAAAAGTGACTGACTCTTCTTCTCAAATCCCCCAAACTGATATTATGCTGTGTATGGCTACTAAATTGATATTATGGTGTGTGACCACTGAAGGAATATAAGCAGTCAAAAATATTGAATGCATTTCTGTGTCAGCCAGTGACAGTAAAGATACTACTACAGCCAATCCAGTGCCTACCAAAACTAATGTCAGCAATGCAGCAATTGAAGGCATTATGCATCTTCCAAAAACAATGAATATTGATCCAGCATCTGCAATCAGTAGTTATCCTACTATCAACACAAATTCCTATACAATGAATTATACCAGCTGCCAACTGATTTTGTGGAATGACATGAACGTTTTTAAGTCATCTGGAATTAGAACAAAACAACTTCTCAACATTACTGTCATTATGTCCATTTTCTGATCTAACCGCCGGTGAAATATTTGGTAACTATGACATTCATCCACACATGTTTATGAGAGAGAATGTGGATCTGACATTACATTGTATGCAGTGCCTTTCGTTGATGCTCATTCTATAATACTGCTATCAAACTTCAAAACTGAACTTTCTGAGCTGTTCTAGGGGTAGGACAAGACACTCCACATAACAGGACAAACAGATGACACTTCTGACGGTCCAAAAGAGTGAAAGAGTGACTTCAACTTTAACACTCACATCTCTCAATATGTCAACATTAGCCCTACCATTCAATAATACAATTACCAACACTAGATCTACACAATGAAAATGCAGAATGTGGACTAGTTATATACTAAATGGAAACAGCTCAGATGCATGGGTATTCCTACTTGACACCAATCGTATGTGAATAGAAAGTTAAATCCAGATTTTTCAGAAATAGTTTTCCACAAAATAAATCAGAAGATAAAAACTGTCACACCCATTCTAACTTTAAACACATGGGCAAGTGATCTCTATCTACAACGGACCCAGGTTGAAACCAAAGAAATGAGTTAAGCTTTCTGAAAGGAGGAGTCTACTGGATAAGGACGTTTATCTAAAATGTCATAGCAACAAAACCTGAGCCTTCTATATTTGTCATAGAAAGAAAGACAAGGTATAAAATGAGCACAGCCAAACATACTTTTGTCTATCCAGTGAAACTATCCAAGCCAATATCTAAATCAATGTAAAAGGAACAGGAATTAATATTAAACAAACCACCAACAAATGATTCTTCCATGAACAAATATGGTCCAAATAAGTTTTTCTGATTCCTAATTAAAAGAGGCAATCTTTTCAATGATAATTCTACCGTTCTCTTAGAGCCGATTGGTCCAAGGGGTGCACTGCCAAGTGACACATCAAAGTACACTTTATTCAGATTGCAGCAGAAAAGTGCTCAGAATGTACACAGCAAAAAGCAAAATCCGTTGCAAGAGGGTGTTAGAGAAGAATTTGTCGCACAAAAAAAAATATATATAATTCGATAATAAATACAAATATCAATCAGTTTCCTTTTACTACTAACTCTGTAATCCTAAATAAAGTTGACAGTCCTTTCATTTTACTCTGCGCCTTTTCAATCTTATCGCTACTCTACCGTGTTTTTGCATTGTATGCCGTAGATTCCATTGGAATTATAACCCAATACAACTGAAAATGATATGCAAGAAATGAGGCTTTTTTTTTTTTTAAAAGTAGGATGGAAACTTGGTTAGATGTGGAAAAAATTGCCTCTTCAGTTGTTTCAGACAGAGTTAAAATAAGGAAAATAATGTCAACCAAAACAAACAAAGATGTTGCACAGCCATATCAAGCCAAATGATTATTAGCTCATGCAAGGCAAATCCATAACTTCAAACATGATGCCATGTGCTTTACTTGTCCATTTTCTCTTTACTTCTTGGTATCCTAACTGGCACACCATGACTGCTGGCTTTGAGAACTTTTTCTTCACTTTCACTACTACCATCATCATCTGTCTTCTTTCCAACCACGTCATCATCGTCTTCGTCCACTTCATCCTCACCAAATGGATTTAAAGAACCATCGTAACTCACTTTTCTGGTGCCACTGTACATCAGTAACAGTAAAAAAGAAAATTATGATGGAGACTTTCAAAGTAAGGTATCCTTGCCAAACAAATGTCATTTCAGTATTGGATGTGACACAATATTTAAATCCGTGTTTGCTCTGCACAAACAGCTGCAAAGTTGACATGCTAAGTTGTTCTAGGCTAACACAGATCTTAAAGCAAACCAACAGAGGAGTCTGCCATCACATGTCATAAAGCTATCTTGGCTTGATCATTCAGGTGACAGTTTCATCCAAAAATAACTCTTTCGTATTCTTGAAATGCTTTGACGCTTGAAGCGTGCAGTGGTGATTTAAAAAGTTATCTGTTCTGCCTGAATAATTATTCTGTGGCACTTTCTTTTTCATACAAAAAAACAAGGGATGAGATATTTGCCTTGAAGCTATATGCATGGATACTTCCCAACCTTAGTTCTTGTTTGTTTTATCTCCATTTTCTGAGAAACTGGAGATCTCTTGGGATGTAGAAGAAATATAACAAATGCACACTTTGGAACTTGTTTAAAATGTGTTGTGGCACTCTTCAAGCTGTTTCACAGTTCCGATTTACTCAAACTTCTTATGATAATACTAAAGCAACAAACACTTGATATTGAATTTCTCTGTTATGCAAAAAGTGGAATCGGAAAAAAAACAGAAACTAAGGTCACCATTTATCGAAATCTGCATTAAAGTTTTCAATCTGATGTTTTTAAACCAACCTGTCCTTGAAAATGTAACACCAACATTCAACTCATTTAATCAAATTCTCCACATTGAGACATCGGGACTTGACAGCTAAAGAGCTGTCAGATGTTAAATGCTGGGCAACTTATTCCATGTCCAGAGAATTTTTTCTCATGGCCAAGACCATAAAAGTAAGATAATCTGAAGTATGAAAATACAGCTTTGGGAAATCTATACCTGTAAACTGCTCCATGTCTACCTTTGTAGAATAATAGAGAGCAAGGATTCCATGTGGGGATCATGATGAAAAGTATGGAAATATTTGGCAGCATCCACAGTGGAAGTGGGACTGGGGGTGGTTGGGAAGGGGCTGTGGATATCCAGTTCTCTCTCTTGTTCATCTGGTAAGATTTGCTACCATTGGGTACACTGAGTAAACATGACCTGAAGTTACCCAGTGACTGCAAAGGTGTGGCATTCTTATGGTGTACAACAGGTACGGTGTTGCATGACCAAGGTAGATACATCTCTTATGCCATTGATTTTGATGCAAAAGGAGGAGGTAGCAAGACAAAACTTACAAAATACTGCTAATAGTCCATACACAGATGAACTCTCTGGGAATGGGACTACCAAAGTCAGTCACGTAAAATCTTCACATGACGCAAAAGAAAGCAGAAACAAAGTCAGTGTAGTACTAAAATCACTGAAACAACTGGAAATACTAGTAAGCTTATCCGATCCACTGACTGCAACTTTTCGTCTGTCTATTTTCTCTGTGCCTTTGACCATTTCAGAAAATGAACTAATATAATCATGAATATATCTTTCATTGTGATTCATTCAAAGATATGGAACAATCTATTTACAATATAACACAAAAAAAGATGACAACATTCTAACACCTGAAAAAATAATCAACCGGAGAAATCACAACAAATTTCAGTCAAACAACAAGATTACAGAGCATTCTTCAGACGACTAACTAATTATCTGTCACAACACAAGACATGATACATATTTCAGACAAAGATAAAGCAAACAGTTTGAAACATCATCAGTTTTTCATAGGCTGTCAAAAAGACAAGAATTCTGCACACTTTATGATTCTATAAATATCAAAATTGTCACCTTCTGTCTTGTGTGACTGTATATAATATTCATTTATAAAGCTCCCATACCCAATAACTGCCTCACATCAATTAATTATTATTCAAAACACTCAATAAGTTCAAAAAACCCCATGAAAGCAACAGAAAAATCAAAAGGGGGGGGGGGGGGGTGGTCTTCCACAATTACTGGCAAAAATTTGAAGCTGTGAATCCAAAGAATATTTCATCTGACAACATCATATTTTTTTTTTCATCAAGAGGTATCTGCCACACTGTTTGTTGTCATACAATATTCCAGCTGGACTATAAGGTTTTAATGAAAACTGCCTCATCATAATTAATATTACTATTACCACTACAGCCAATGTGATAATGTAGAAATAAAAACAAGCCAAAAAGAGACTAGAAAAAATAAATAAATAATCACACTATAAATTACTAAATCATATAATAATGGCCAATGAAATTGCAGGAATGTGAACAGATTTCACAAAAGAAATCTTGAGAAAGAGGTGTTAGCAAGCACCCAAATGTAACTGCACTCAAGGCATGCCATTTGAATACATAAATTGTAATAGTATTTTCCATTTAGAAAACTTGAGAAAGATTTTCATCTTTGTAAATGGACAGGAAAGGAAGTTGTTATTCAGCAAACCTGTGTATCCCATATTATTGTAACATTTCAAGTTTTGTCATTTGTCTTCCTTGTCTTTAAGAAACAAAAATAAAAGAACTGAAAATTCAATGAAAATAAGACAACTCCTTATGCCTGCAGCTGAAACATAGGAAAGAAAAAAATTGGACTGGAAATAGCAGTGTAAAAGAAGGTACGAACAGCCTGCCTGTTCCAGTACTCACCTATCCAGTCCACTTGAAGAGGCTCCATATGAGTTGCCAGATACCTGGGTATTGTAGCTGGACTGCTGCTGCTGACTCTGTCCACCAGTGCCTGGGTCATTCGTGTAGCTACCAAAACTGTCCTCTCTGGAGTGCTTGATGCCAGTGATCACTATACCACCATCGCCAGTTGTCAAATTAGATTTGCCTCGTTTGGAGATGGATTGCAGTTCAGGTGAATATTCCTGAGACAGAAGAGACATGATTATTTTTATAAATAATGAAATGGATAATTATCGCATACAATCAATTTCCACCTCACGTAATTAAAAAAAAATAAAAAAATTGCAATTCCAAACCTCCCAATTTTTTCAATACCCTAATCAGTTCCTGCCATTCTACAGAAAAGAAACAGGAAAGGTTTTCAGTAATAACTATGAAGCTGCTATCACCATCTACCATAACAACAGCATCAAAGGTGAGTTTTCACAGTTCCAACATCTGACCGACAATATTTTAGGCAATGCATAAATTCTGATACACAGATTCATACTTAATCTTTGAAATAAGGAGCAAATTAGATCAGAAAGTAAGAACAATAAAATCATAGCATTTCCAATCATCAGCTGTCCCTGGGCCAACATCCAAAGCCATTTTGGGCATTAAACCATGTGGCTGTGAGCAATTATACGAACAATAATAACATATCACAAAGGAAATCTAACGAAACATACCTCGAATGTTGGCCAGTTCATGGCCATGTCCACACCATTATTAGATGACCACCATTTCAAATCTTTGTTGTGATCTACATTGCCAATGGTGGAGTGTAAACTTGTGTAGATCTGATTGAACCTGAAGCACAGACATCAGGCAGTGTATGCCAATTAATTATCATCTAACTGTAACGACTCCACTGTCATATGATGTAAACAATAAATTATTCAATACAGCCTGAGAAATTATGTGACCAATATAATAGTAGTAAATGAAAAAAAAAACAAAAAAAACAAATAAAATGCTTGCAAGCAGACAATAAACTGTGACAAGCAGTATTTTGTTCTTTTCATTTTTCAGTGGGAGAGCTTTCTAATAATTTATCAAAAACACGTTAAAATAGAATCTCACGAACTTTTCTGGGGAATACATTAAGAGACACAACAAAATCATCAAAGTTAAAATTAGTTACAATCAGAATGACTTACCTGGCCTCAACACTAAGATCTAGGCACGCATGAAGCTGAAACAGTGTCTTCTTGAAGAACTCTATTCTCTTTTGTTCAAAGTCTTGACATCTGTTATAAATCTGTGGAGTTACAAGAACAATAGCTTTATCAAGAATTTAGTCTCCGATTGTTCACAGAATCAACAAGTATCTGGAGCAGAAAGACAAATGCAAAAAACTTGCACTTCACCCATACTATGAAGTCATATTTCCTTTACAATGTACAGCTCTCTATATATGAGTAGACTGTTTGGATGCCAAAAACACCCATCACCTCCATGCAATTGAAATTAATGGGATCAATTCACTGACGGGTAACAACTGTCTTTTTAATCAAAGCCTTAGGGGTCTCAGCTTTAATTTCTCAAGCCACTGTTAAACTATATCCACACGGATATACAGGTTATGGAAATAAATGAAAATTACAAGTTTTCAGTATTTTCAATGTATCATTTACGACACCTAGCTCTGATGTGTGCCCATTTCCCAGCCAATCCTCTGTTTTCACCACTCCACTCTTGATAAGCTATGGAAATCTATTCCTAGAACTGCACTGCTCAGAGTCAGACCAAAGTTTGTGAGTGATGCAATGTCTAATGAAATCTCCTCTATCTTCAAACTTGCAAAAAAAATTGTTTTGAAGTAACCCATAAGATAAATAATTTTAAAGACACACCACCACTTGCTTGTACAACTCCATACAAATCCACAAATATCTCACACAACAACCCATACACCTATTTGCATGTTAACCTTATTTTACATTCGTTTGATGAGGAGGCTGCTGTCAGGGAAGCCTAGCATTTCACATTATAAGCCATTGCTGAACATTCAATACAACTCAGTATTTTCTCTATATGGCTTTGTAATCAGACAATTCGCCCCTAACAACAGATGAAAAGAGTGAGTGTCTGGGGTCAATGAGATAATGGAAGTATTGTTGTTTTTTTTTCTTCTTTACATGCTGTAACCCACCACACTCGTACAGTTAAACATTCACAAACTGACAATGGCAGAAACTACATATATTTATTACCTCTGTCATATCTTCAATGTATTTTGCGTTGTAATTATTTAGGTCGTTCACAGCTGCATTGTACTTTTCCCTCGTGCTTTCCACTTCCTGTTGACACTTGCGCAGTTTGTCTTGCAATTTCTTCAGCTGTGAAATTATACCATAAACTCAAGATTAACAAGTTGCACAGTAAAGATGAACAAATACAGTAAAATATGATTAGATAAGCCAATAAAGATCACTTAACATAAAAAATCAGAACTGACAAAGTCTGTAAATTTCAATTCTATACAGCAATTCTTGCTGGCTGTAACAAAACACAAATTACGAGTTGCTTGCCCATTTTCAATTGGCAACTGAGGAGAGGCAGCAGCAACAGTTAAGCTGCCATTCTGTATCTCATGTTCATAAATTGCTTTACCTGTTAACATTTTTGTTTTTGCCCAGAGAAGAGCTTAAGGTCTGAACGTTTTTTTGTTGTTTTTTTTCCTTCCATTTGTAATTCTTTGGGGTTTGTAGTATAGTGTCTTCATTGTTTGTTGCTAGGACAGGACTTTACAACATTCAACTTTTGTCTTTTCTTTCTTTCCTTTTTTTTTTTCTGCCATATTTTAACTTTGTTCCAAGTCCTGCTGCAACCCTACAGATTATCTGTGGTTTTAAAGACATTTTGCAAAGGTTTTAGAATTACCAAAGACCCAGAGAAAACAGAAGCTTGGAATTTTTCTGTACAGTACTCACAGTTCACCTATCCATTTCAAATGTCATGATTTGTGTGGTATTTAACTGACACATTAGTGAATGACCACTTAAAGAAGGGACACCTAAAGGGGTACACATGCCGTAATCCTATGAAGGTGAATGGACACTGTCTGTGTCAGTTAGTTTTGATTTCCATAGAATTAGAAAGTACAACAAAAATACAAACCACGGAATATAAAACACTTCATTATATTTGCATAATGTGCAAACCGGCATCATCCCTTGCATTTTACTGGACCGAATTCTGCCTTCAAACTTGGCACGAATTTCTTTTTCCGTAATAAAAAATATTATTTCTCATATCTTTCCAAACAACCTTAACCACAGGAGAGTCCTGCTAAATAAGGAACAGTTTGTTTAGCTCTTTATTTTCGGAGGTTTCGCTGCCCTTGGCATTTACACCTCACTTTTCTTCTTTTGATTTTTCTTGTTACGCAAGAGATTAGGTGTTTTTTTTAGAATTTTGCCCGGGCAGGGGCCTTGTTTGGCCTGTTCTTCTCAACATTCAACTGCCATGGTATCTTTGATGTGCGCAACATGCACACAGGCTCTCCGAGGTTTTTGTACTTATCGGAGAAGTCTAGGTGCTTGATCCTATCTACCACAGGATCAGGGACTGGAATATTTTTTTTTTTTAAATATCCAACATGCCTGCGCCGACCGGGGGATCGTACCTGGTGCCTTCGGAATGAGAGGCAAGCACCTTGCCGCTAGACCACTGTGTCCCCATTAACATAAAGAACAGCTGGCAGGTCTGCTGCCTTTACACTAATTTGATATCAATGTACTCCCAATGTAAATATCATTCGTGTCCATCTTTCAGTCCACTTTTTCAAACTGGCCTATACAAGTCTCAGTGAGTGTTGCCAATCAGTCAGTATTGCTGTTTGTGAACTCACCTGATCTTGGGACACAGTGGTGTCTCCTCTTGCGTTGTTTTCTTGATTTGCTGTGCTTTTCTCTGTCCTGCATGCCGAGTGATAGTCCTTTTTGGCTGCAAGAACCTTAGAATATCTCTTTCCCCAAGGTTTCTGTGCCTGTAGAATGAAAGCATCAGATCAGTGAAAATAATGAACGCATTCTTGCATGACTTCAGGTGGTATTTTCATCTCCACTATGAGAAGTGAAACTTAGCTGTCCAAATTTCAACACTTTCAAGGAAAAACCAACAACAACAACAACATATAATGACTAAATAATGATCTGCTGGTGAAACCCTTTTAATGGTATGTTTAATGATGCAGTTAGTGCTTTTGTTTAATAACTAAGATAATGATCACAGCAGAATCAGTAGACTTATATAACAGATCATTATGGCCTAATCAAACCTTCTACAGGTATAGCTTCAAACATTTGGGGCAGCTCACATTTTTGATTGGGTCTGACAAAACCGGGCCAAAGGTGAAATACATTCCTCTTTAAAAAAGCAAAATAAAATAATTATTTCTATGACGACTTCAAGTAAAACCTTTTAGCTGCATGCAGAAAAAATGACTAATCTTTCACGTTGTAAGCAAATCTCTCAATGTCCACAGAAAAATGCTTCCCCCCCCCCCCCCTTGTAGGGGTTTGTTTTCTTAACAATTTGGTCTTTCACATTCAGCCTGATTTTGTCACATCCACTCATATTTGTGAGTGTGCATGAGAAAACCCGGCATAAGTCGGCAGAGCTGATTTTGAGAAAAATGTGAGTGTGCATGAGAAAACCCGGCATAAGTCGGCAACATGACATTTTGAGTTCTGTACATATAATAAAAGACAAGACATTTCTGATAAATTGAAGACAATGACCCCCCTAAAACAAGATTTTGAGAAAATGGCATTTAATCCTAAAAGTGGCAATAGCTAATTGACCAAGTAATATTGGAGTGATTGCTGTTAGGAGACCGTAGTCTAATAACTAAGCAGTTATAGAGATCATAGTGAGTAGTGTTCACTGCTCATGTACAGTTTACCCTGTAACATGCCACGATCCCCTAGCAACAGCCAAGACGGAAGTTTTTGGATCTTGTTAGGAGACCGTAGTCTAATTACAAAGCCGTTATAGAGATCATAGTGAGTAGAGTTCACTGCTCGTCTACAGTTTACCCTGTAACATGCCATGGTTCCCTAAACAACAGCCAAGTTGGAAGTTTGTGTCGGACCCATATTTTCACTTCAAAGCCGTTTTTCTCAAAATCAGCTCTGCCGACTTATACCGGGTTTTCTCATGCACACTCACAAATGGCTTTGAAACGAAAATATGGGTCCGACACAAACTTCCAACTTGGTTGTTGTT
Organism: Onchidella celtica; assembly: GCA_963931925.1. Taxonomy (NCBI): domain Eukaryota; kingdom Metazoa; phylum Mollusca; class Gastropoda; order Systellommatophora; family Onchidiidae; genus Onchidella; species Onchidella celtica. Next base: position 43,400,243 of record OZ007575.1, on the reverse strand, counting down.
TAGGGGACAGTGGCATGTTACAGGGTAAACTGCAGACGAGCAGTGAACACTACTCACTATGATCTCTATAAAGGCTTTGTAATTAGACCACGGTCTCCTAACAAGATCAAAAAACTTCCGACTTGGCTGTTGTTTAGGGGACCGTGGCATGTTACAGGGTGAACTGTAAATGACCAGTGAACACTACTCATTATGATCTCTATAACTGCTTAGTTATTAGACTACGGTCTCCTAACAGCAATCACTACAATATTAATGGGTCAATTAGCAATTGCCACTTTTAGGATTAAATGCTGTTTTCTCAAAATCTTGTTTTAGGGGGGTCACCGACTTCAATTCATCAGAAATGTCTTGTCTTTTATTATGTGTACAGAACTCAAAATGTCATGTTGCCGACTTATGCCGGGTTTTCTCATGCACACTCACATTTAATAAAACAATTACTCAGCACAACTTATAAAAAAAAAATCAAGCTGCCTCCTACAATGAGCGTGACAAAATATTATAAAAACGACAGAAAAACTGTCGGGTCACACCAAGGCTTAAAAGCAAAGACAAAAATTGGCAAAAAAGAAAAAGTTATATGTAGCAAAGACTCGGGTAAGAAATAATACCCAAACAATACAATGAAACGCAAAGAAAAAGGGAAGGAACACAACAAATGCCAATATTTCAGCCAAAACCTTGTATCACTGGGGTATTATATCTTATGGGAGGCTTTGCTACATACTAATTTTTCAGTTTTGCCCAATTTTGACTTGTCTCTCCTAAAATGAGCATGCATGAGACTTCACTATAAAACTGATGTCTGCCCATTTGTTGGGAAAGAAACATACCCCAAACAATGAATTTATACCTTTCTGAATCCATCCTCAAACTCCTTGGTCTCCTTGAAATGCATCATAGATTTGTGGTAGTTTTCTTTCTGCCAGACTTTGATTGCTGCATGGACATCAAACATCATTTTCTCTGCCATCCCAGTGTGTAGGTCAGCCACATGATCAGCCTCTGTAAGAACTCCTCTCCAGGCGCCTTGTGTGGTGCCATACTCTGGACCTGGGAAAAACACATTATAATACATTAACCCTTGCCAAGCCCAAACGCTCTTTCTTTCTCAGTTTCTGTCAACAACCAGATTAATGGATTATCGGGTAGAAAGAGTAGGAAGTGGTATCAAATTAAAGAGTACAAAACATGCCAGAACAGTGTTGGCGGACATATCGGCCTTGCAGCAGTTTTAGCATTAAACAGTAGGGCCGATGTATTGGCCGTGCGGCAGTCTTCTGCAACTAAACATATAATGGGCCAATACAATGGCCTTATGGCAGCGAGAGGGTTAAACTCTGTAAGCTAGTATCTGGCTGGCCCCTCCTCCGAGTAATAGAGTATATGAATCTATTTCACTCTCAGACACAATCTCTTGCCATTTTCCCCTGTTTCAAATTTAAATATATTGCATTGGTTTCTCAATTTCACCTTGAAAAAAACAAATCAATAAATGATTCTAAATGTTGGCCAATTTTGCTTTTTACTACATAGTATTCTTACACAACCATTTTAACATTACTTATTAATTAAGTTTTTGAAACTGGATATAGAAATTAACATTGATAAAAAATAATTAAAATTCTTACCTTTGTCCAAAAAATTGTTCCACTTCTTCGCCCACTCACCGAGCATAGCAGAATATTTCTTTTCAATTTCACTGCGTTCTTCAATCAGTTTCCTCAGGTGATTACACAACTGGTATCCATTGTCACAGCGCTTCACAGTGCGCATGTACTTGCCCACCTCCCAAAAGCTGTCGCTGCCATCTTGCATGTCATCGTTTACAGACATGATGGCAGGTGAATGATGGAGTGGAAAAATGTAAGTTCTGGATGGGGTACAAACAGAATGTCTTTGTCACGCCAATTTGGTTTTTAGCTCTTGCCCTGTCTTTTCACAGCTGAAGAAGATACAAGGAAACACACAGTTAGAGAAAAAGGTAAGGATTACCCCTACGTCGGGTAAACAAATGGTATGAATGCATGCAATGCTGTATACACTATAATTGCAATCTATTTCAGAGTATATAAAAGTGGCAAAATTTCTTTCTGAGAATCTACCAGTAACTATGATGAAACTAGTTTATCAGCGATTTGAGTTTTATACAGTGTCAAACTGTCAACTTACATCTATTACTAGGGCCACCTGAATATTTGTGTTACTTGTATTGGTTATTTGGCAATTTGGGTCACCATAAAGGTTCATTTTCGATGTTGCTGATGAGTCATAACCCATGTAACGAGTCAGGATGATCCAATCTGTTACCCATTTGGATCTGGCAATTGTATGTAAGGAAGTATCTGGCCCTTTTCAACATGAGAGATATTTGGTTTTGAATTACACTTTATACACAAAGACAATTTCTAACATGATATATATAATGCTTGTTATATATTTCTAAAAGTATCACCACCAGCAGCTAAGCCCCAAAAAAAAACACAACCGATCTGTCAATGAACAAAAAGTAGTGACTCAGCTTCTACACCAATGTGAACACTTGCTGCAGACAGCAAATAAGCCCAAGCATTGCAGCTTCAGTTCAGTGTAACACATGTCTTACGTTGACAACAAATCCTCCCACCTAAAAGTGTGATATATAAGAGATGATGTAACAGGCCATAATATTGACTCTGAATTTGTTCCTCCTGCAAGATCCTCTACATTAACCACTGAGTCAATGGCTCGGGAACAAAGCAAAACTACATAGTGTGTCTTAATCCAGTTGGCTTCTCCAACTCAACTTTCAATACAAGACAAAATGGTACAGTGAAGGATCCGACTTGGCACAAATTCCATCAGTAGTATCCTGTGGCCCCAGACCTAAATACCACTGGTCCGAGAAAGAAAATACGGGTTTGTTTAGGCTTAAATGTAGTAGCTGCAGGGTATAGAGTGTTATCATCTCTATGAACCACCTTAATATGCAGAATTATGTCCTATAAATGAAGAGAAGCAAAGATAAAGTTACAGAGACAGTAATTTGATTTCAAAACACCAGGGCTATGACGTAACTTTCTCCTCCACTGGGTTCAAGCCACTCCCTTCCACATACGCCCACACCTGACTGGACATTTAATGTGCCACACAGTAACACCTAACTGCACAAATGTATTTCCTACATGCACAAGTACAAGCTAGACATCCTCCAATGTAAAGTAAACCTTCCCACTTCCCACTCCCTGGACATCTCAATTTCAGCCGGACACTATGACCTCCCGACACATGTAGGGCAACCGCTTACCCAATTAATCACAAACTTAATGAACCACGAGGTCTGCACACAGCAATGGAGAAAGAGATACAGTGCACCAAACAGATAAGTGAACCTATGGCAACTCGATCCAAAACGTGGTTCTGAACAGCCAGATGTGGTTTTTCCAGAAATTACTTTTAGTAGTTAAAACGTTTAAAAGATAGCTGACAGGACAATAACACTGAAAACTATAAATGAACAGTTTTAAACAGATGAAAACCAATCATGGTACTAGAAAAACAAAGTGATGTGCTCCAACACAAACCACTTGCAATGTGAGATACAATGAAAGCTGCTTAATGGGAAACTTTTAATTTTCTTTTTCCCTAAAATCCTCCTCCACTTTTTTAAGTAACATACACTGGGTTTTTCCCCTATTTTCGGAGGAATATCTTTGAAAAGGTGTGGTGGATGTGCAAAATGAAAGACAGTTATGAGCTGACCCATGCATTGATCTTGGGAAAACTAAAGTAACGCCAAAATGGCATCTTGTTTTTCTGATCTTGCTAAAGTCCACATACCTTTGGGACCAAATTTTGAGTTATTGTTAGTTTTCTTTGACACGAAGCCGGTGGATGACTTGTTTAGGGCATGTAATGAGTGCATGGGGCTGCCATTCTGACGACGTCCGCATAATGACACACTAACATCAGTCGGACTGACGGACGTACTGGGATCGGGAATGTGCATGAGCTGAATACTCCAACTGACTCGGATACTTCCACACTCTCTGACAGTGTATGCCTATTTTTCATTTCTCCCTCTTGCCTTTGCAAAATGGCAAAACAAAAAATACTGCTACCCGATCGCTGAACGAAAATTCTGACCGGCTGGATATTAAATTTGAGCGGAGAGAGAGGCCAGAAGAAAAGAGACAGAAGATAATGTGAATGTTAACCCGGACACTGGGCTTTCAGCTAAAAATTGCATGGGTTTTCACGTGCTTGTCGGTACCTGCAAACTGGGCTTTTCCTGGAACCTTTTCATCGTCAAAGCTAAAATAGATGGCTCTTTCTCAGATACGGTTTTTACCATTTTCATTTTAGGCCACAAGTACGAAGCGGATTTTAATACAGTGAACAACAACAATAAAGTGAACGTGACCTTTTTTTAACCTTGACTACTTAACTCTCTCAAGAATCTCAAAACTGAAGTGGTTAACGTTTAGCCCTACCAGCTTGCCATGCCACAGGCTGCTATAATAATTATTTCATCTGGAGAAAAAAAAAACTGCAAATGCAAAACACTTTGAATATTATATTAACATACTTTTACACATATGTAATTGCTAGTGACGAGCCGACAGCGTTGTTCTCGGTTCCTGCTTGGTGGCGTTAATGCGTATACCGATATTGGGGCATTTCACCTCGGGCTATGATGGGTAGAAAAAAAAGAAACGCGTTTTCACTGCCCACTGGGTTCACATTTCACAGTTTACTGCCCACTGGGTTCACACACATCCTACCCGACAAGTCCCAGCGGTTTCAATTTAGCACTCTGGGACCGGGTGATGGTCCTGAACTCCCGTCGTTAATCGTACAATTATATGAATACTGCGTTCAGACAGTTACGAAGGGTTGTAAGTATAAGATAAAATGCGACAATGATATGAAAACGGGTTAATTTTCTCTTAAATGGATCCCAATGTTAATGGAAATAATGACACGACTCGGCGTATTGGTAACATAACGTGGACATAGGCGAAAATCATGCGTGTCTCCGGCTGTCTTCATGAAGATAGCAGCCTTGCAGACAGAATGAACAAAAACTGAAACAGGACCTATGATACAAACAGATAACTGAGATCATATGCAGGAACTGCGACAAACTGGGCCAGATGTTAAATCGTCCATCACCTTCCTTTCACTGACTTCGGCAATATGAATAGACAAAACAGATAGAGGGCGCAGTACTGGAAACAGTACCGGGCAGCTTATCGGCACCTTGTGACCTTACAACTTTTCCGAGAAACAGGCGCAAAGATAGACAAACACATTTACAGTCACGTGCAAAACCAACTGCTATCTGATAAAAGTAGTTGATTAGCTGGTGTGCATGGCATGTAGCAGGACAAACTCAACCAGTTATAACTTTCATGACGAGATCTAAGTGACTAAACATTCCTATTTCACGTAATCATTTCCGCTGAGATTCACTGACAACTCTCAACAATTCATCAATAGAACATTCGTAAGGACCCCACCCAAAACGCCGTAAATATTAGGAAACGGCTTTCCTCCCGATTTCAACTAGCATGTTTGTCTCACGTTCATTAGATTAACTAAGAATGTGGTAACTTTTCTCAAATTTTCTAACCTACACAGCACTGACCTCCACATCATAAAGACCTGTCAAAACGCGTGTTAACTTTGATGAGAGTAAGAAACAAATGTGTGTATGTTAGTATTTTTCAATCAACTGTATTCCTCTGGATCCAAAACAAGACACAAGCGACGATGTGGTGCCCTGCCAAAATGTAGGCCAAGGCACCAGCTTCCGAGGGGAAATTCCTCCGGTTACAGCACAGTGACACATTCGACACAACACTGACATTGACAGCCAGCAGTTGTTTCACGGCAAACACCAACATTTCCTTTGGCAAAAAAAAAACCAGAAGGATTCTTTTTACGGCCTGGCATGGAATGTTAGCTTTCCCCCTGTTTACTTGGCTTATCGACTCTTTTCTTTGAAATTGCAAAATTGTGGAAATAAAGAGTGCGGTTAACGCGTTTCAGGTATTTTATTCTATTTGTTGGTCCAGTCTGTTTATAATGTATTGTTTTCAACGATTCACAGCTTTTAGAGTGGCATTTAGCAATACCTCTAAACGATACTAAGTAAATAGGCTATCTGATATTTTTCCATCAACCGCTCTGTACAAGACCCCTGGCATGAAACAGACGCTATTTCAGTATTCTGAAGTAAGACGCATTCAACAGCACCATCAATTTGTCTACACTGAATTAACAACCCCCATTCACGTCATATTCCAATTTTACGACTATTTCAAAAGTTACACAAACACATCCACCCAGTGAGGAGGGGTCGGAGGGTTACCGACGGGTACGGGCAGTTTACAATGGATGTGCAAGGTAGAATAACTTCAACCACTTCGCAGAACAATTAGAGCCATGGACATCGCCATAAGAACTCTTGAGTTTAGCGCGACGCTTTAACTCTTCCAAAGAATGAGTGTAACAAAGAGTTTGCTTGTCCATCGCAAAAGATAAAGTCAAGCTTTGTGAACCAAAAGAAAAAAAAATGCTGCAATGCGCCGTGCCAAACAATTACACTTATTCATGCATGTCAACCTGCGCCTGGCTGAGATACAAGTACACTATACTTGTATCATTCCTGTTCACGGTATCTCCTGGTGATCTCCAAAATAAGATGTGTGCACGTTAAAAATACCTGTTCAATTTTCAGATAAAAGTAATGATTCTCTATAACAAATCCTTCCTATACAGATTACAGAGCTGTATGAAGCATAGTCACGTTGTCCTGTATCTCAGTTAAGTGAAATCAATCCCTTGTTTACTCATCGTTCAAGTATCCCACAATTTAAAACACCACTGCCATGTCTGACGACTCAGTATCCACAGTTTACAATAATTTATGTTTTACATCGTCAGTTAATGCCTGCATGTGTACACTGGTTCCGCTCCACTGCACCCGTCAACAATGCACTGAACACGACATGATATGAAGTGGTAAAACTAATGAACTGCTAGCAATACAAAGGCCTGGCCTTGTCATAAATCAATAAAGACTGCCATAAAATGAAGAAATGCAGAATGATGGTCCTGCAAAGGGGCTTCTAATATATTCACACAATAAGTTAGTTTAAACTGGCATTGCCCCTTCCTATTTTCATCTCTTGCCTTTCTAAACGTCAGGTAATGTGTAACACGCCGGCACTACAGCAAGTTAGGCAGAGAGCTGTAGTACACAGATATTATTATGAACTATTTTCATTGTTCTTGCAGCATCGGCACTGTTAGCAGTATGGTTAGTGGGTCAGAAAGTGGATGGAATGCCCGCTCAAAGGGCGCAGTTATCATCATACACGATCGACATCGCCAGTCCGAAGCGTAATCTTATTCCCATTGACCAGTGCTAGGCATTCCGTACCATCAGCTATGCTACTTGCCCCTCGTGCCACTAGAAGTTGACCATCTAGTGATCTGCCCTATTGGCCAGGCCGCTGGCACCTGCCAGATCTACCAGCTCATTAATGATGAAACGGCTACAAAACCCATTCACATGGACATAAGAAGAGCTACATAAGTATCCGACTTCACCAATCCCCAAGAAGACATCTCAAGTACTTTATCATTACTTTTGATACAATGAGTAAAACGTGAAGAGGTTTTTCCGGTGACCATTTATGCACACTGGGTGAGATGACCTGTTTTCCTTGAATCATGCATGGTTAAATTACAGGTATCGGTTCCTGTTGTTGTCTTTCTGCACTAATAATGTTGCCTGGACTTTTATCATCTTTCTTTTTACACAGTGGACAAATCCACAAACTATCGATTTCCAAATTTGCTTAATCAAAGCCTACTGCCCTACACCACAGGTCTATATGGCTTTTACTGGACTCAGCAAAGAAGAGAAAGGAATACAATAATAAACAAATAAATTTCCAATCGATGGACATCAATCATTAGACATCAATCAATTCAGAGCTTCCAGCTTTCGTAATTCGCTGGCTCAGAGAAAATCAATGCAACCGCCGCGCACAGAGGAATGCAGCAAATCAAAAATGCTGCTCTGGAAATGTCATTTAATGTTCTCCGCAACTTTGCTGAATTGTTAGATTGTCCTTCAACAGTCCAGAATTTCTGCACAAAATGGAGTATTAATCTCGCAGTGAATATGAATAATAATGTAGCCACAACAATAAATAAGCCAATAGCAAAAGACAATTGAATTGGCCGATATTAGTCTGCTAAGCATAACGTGGCAAAATGTAAGAAATCTCAGCGGTTTGCTTTTATTCTCGTCAGCACGAGAACTAGCCGTTTACATGTTACCATAAGCATGACACCATAATGGAGTGGCATGCCTTAGATTACACTGAGTATGTCCACTATTTACAAACATTATCATACTTACTGTAACTGCATGTGTGTACCGGTGAACTGGAAATGTTTAACAATGATACTGTTCTAGAAGCGATTTTGGCCACGGCTCAACGAATTTCAAGTGTTATGTTTATACACAATAAACGAGTTTACGCCGCTCCTTCAACAACTTCTGAAATTACATGCAAACAGGTCCACAACATGACTATGGACGGACGATTCGAAAAACATTAAATAAAAAACAACAACAACGGAACTAATTGAAACTTTGGAAAGTTACGATGGCCAACAATTCGACATGCTGTTCTATTATTAATAAGATCACAGGAAATGGTTCATTTTGAGAGAAAAGGAACCACTGTTGACTGAAGTACAACTGTGCATATGAATGCATGGTGCAGATACTGTAAATTTAATAATGCGGCACAAACAGATTTTAACAAATGAACTAATGATCAATAGGCATAAAATACTGCATCGTCTGGAGTCAGAAAGTCCAAGAGAATATCAGATTTTGAAACCCTCAGAAAATCATACAGAATCGGGTTACTGCTGGACAATGACAGCCGCTGACAGGTCTTGATTGGAATTATGCTGTACATGGTCACACTAAACCCCATCGGCCCACGCACGGGAAGATAATGAAGGGCATGGGGAAAATAATGTGAAAGCGAATGATTGAGACAGAAAGAGATAGCTGCACGAGTCAGATGAAACCCAGTATGGCAACATTTAATCATGTGGACCGTGTCCACTTCATTTTCTCGTCTCCCCTCCCCCCTTCACCCAGCGCAGCTAATCTGTACAACAGATCTGTAATATGCTGGACTGTAGATGAAATCTGAAGCTACAAAAATGGACTGGGCGAGTGTGTGATGTGCGTGAATCTGTGTAAATCAAACACCGCGTGTGTGTTAAGTACATGTGGACTCATGTGTGTTTATATTTAAGGTCTGTAAACCAACACGATGGCTTGCTGGCGGTGCCGGTACGGCTGTGGTTAGGAGGGGAGAGAAAGAGGGGAAAATTACACTGATGGATGGAAAAAAAATATCAACAACAACCCCCCCCCCCCTCCCCTTCCAGGCGTCAACTCCCCTGAAAACAGAAATGAACTAGTTTGTTCCTCAGCGCGCAGTTATTGGGAAGGACGAACTGGACACACAACTGGAAACCCCAACACCCTGCCTGGGAAGTTGTTTGCTTGAAGAAAAGAAGAAAAGAAAAAAAAGGCTAAAACAAGGCGGGAGAGAGAGAGAGAGAGAGAGAGTGTGTGTGTGTTGATGAATAGGGTCCCTTGCCTACCTAGCGTCCCGGAACCGTCATTAATTAGAAACATAATCGTATTTTGCACGCAACATCCGCACTATACTTAGATCGCTTTATCACTGACATGTTTCCTTTTTCTTATTCTCTTACACTGGGGGATGAGAAAATACTATCTTTCCATCTCTCACAAACAAAAAGGGCATTCATGTGTAATTACAAATTACAGGACTGTCAGATAAACTGCATTCAAGTTGTCGGAAGTGACAAATCCGTGATAGGACATGGCGGTCCACGATAAACGAGAGGTTCAATCTGGTAATCAATGACAGTATGTAGAGATGAAAAATAAAAGCATCACCTAAGAAGGACGAGCAAATGATGTTGCTCCACTTGTGCCAAATCACCCAGCCAGCCATTATCTATAACGTTGCAATGGCAGCCCTTTTCATTGTGGAATCCCCTGATGAAATTACTCCTACCAAAATATAACAGAAAAAAATGAATAAATAAAAACTGTGCAGTTTGTGATCCTGCAAACACGCACAGTAAATTCAGCTCAACATCAGAATAGACGGAGAGTTGAAAATCAAACTTACGTGCGAAGTCAGCAGGCCAATTAGTATGTACTGAAAAGGCACTGAGACTTGACTCCAACGTTACACACATACTTGTAACATCGCTCCGGTCCTGACAGTACTATTACAGTCCAGTGCTACACATCCTGGTACAAAACTGCAAGTTTAATTAGAAACTGCAACACAGACACTGCCTGGGTCGCAAGGAGGCGCCCGCTGGCTAATATTGACGCAGACACCTGAGTCTTCATGCTTTACGCGTCACGTGCAAACAACATCACGAGCTCCGCCGCTCAGCAAAGGACCTCAGTCATTTCAGGTATCTGTTGGCAGAGAGTGTTCTGCTTTCAAATTCCAGGGGTTGTGTCTTCAAATTCCAGTTTATAACACCCAAGGATGGTCATCCACACCAGAGACACTTCGAGAAAGATAAACTCAGGGCCACCCACAAAAATATTGCTTACAGAAGCTAATAGATGTAGCAAGATATCAATTATTCCCACCAACGCAGGCACGATCATAATCACAGGTAATTTAAGACTGGCCTTTTCTGGACCCCCAAAAAATAAATGTGTTGCCTTTTTCAGGCTCCGTATCACATTGGTTTTACCTGGAAAGCTGTTAATACAGATTTTTCTACACACGACGGTCTCTCTCTCTCTCCCTCTCTCTCTGAATGAGCCTTGCTGAAGTTTGTTAAACTGTGCCATCTTTCAAAATGCATTCAAATTTATCATATTTTGTACGATATTATGTTGTACTTTCGCTAAACGTGTTTCTCATGGGGCCAACACTACTCCTTGGAAAGCACTCCATCAGCTGTGTGATCGGAAACTGCCCATCAAGATTTACGATAATGTTATTCCCTCAAAACTGGCACCATCTTCAACGATCTTATTGGGATGTTTACTGAAACGATGATTACTGTGCCAGAAAGTCAAAAATTTCCATCTCTACAGTACAATCTCTGTCGCGTAATAACTAATCCGTACAAAACCACCTCTTTAGCTATGCAGAAGACCTTCCTACTCGCAAAAGCGCCCGACTCCAAAAATTTTCTATTAAACAAAGGCAAATAATCTTCCATGGGACATTACAAGGACAACGAGAACAACAGACAACAGTGGTGTACCACTACCAGCCCCAAACAGAGTCATGACTGTTGTCATGTACACCATTATGTAGGTTAACTCCAATATTTCACACTACAAATCCAACCTCTATACTGCTTCTTACCTGTGACAGTATCTTTATACCAGTTAATCCCTGAAGAGGTTACAATACAGTCTATTCATGGCATCATAAATCCCTGCGCCCCCTCCCCCCCCCCCCTCCTCCAATCCCATTTTTTGTTCAGCCTTCTCAGCTCTACAAGCCTAAGAGATTGACACGTGTACATCTGTTTGAATGTTCATGGAATTCTGTTCAAGCTCACAGTGTCACCGAATTCAATTCATCGGATAAAGTTTATGGTGCCAAAATAAAAAAAAAGGCGGGGTGATTTAAGAAAAAAAAAGTATAACGAGAAATAAAGACTGGTGAGAGGAGAATTCGAAAACCAAAGCATACTTTTAAATGCCGGAAGTACAGAAACTGAGAAAGAAATACTAGGTGCAAACAGGAGTCTAGAAGATCACCTCTGCCCGGTACAATATACATGAAACAGATCATGGCAAAGAACAGTGACCAGGAAAGGAGAACTAGAAAATGGAAGGGCCGCACGTGATAAAATTTCTGACAATGTCATGATGACCAGACCAATGACACACCGGCTGAATATGGACAATGCTACTCATCCATCTCTCCCATTGCATAATATCCTAACGATATGGCTCAAATATCAGGGCAGCCTGACAAAACAGACACATTTGACTTGAATGCCAGTCATGCCGATTGCATAGGTTAAAGACAGGGTGTGGATACGCCGTCATCACAACGCACTACACAATAATTTCCATGCTTTCATCACGCTTTGATCTGTTCCACATACTTTGAATTCTACATCGTGTAAAAAGACAGGTAGGTGACACGACATGCATAATGACACGCCACCTGAATAAATAGCCTGAAGTAAGTAAGTGATGTAATTCATGATGTAATAGTCCCTCATAGAAAACACATTGCTAACACAAAACTGTGCCCTGCCGAATGAACATAAATAGATTACAATATAAAATATCTGGCTATGAACCCCTGTTTTTTCAAGTTTACACTGTCATATGAATGACCCCGCCCCCTTTGTTTTCATGCACACAAATGAATGACACACATCCTCCCTCCCCCCCCCCCCCGGCTTTTTTTGTTCACATACATGAATGAAGTAACAAGACAAATCAGCACTTCTTTGTCAGGTAGTTCCTTCTACTGACTCAAAACTAGTCCCGGGCTGGCAATGAAACACCTGATAGACTGATAGTGTTACATGTATTTCTTTCAAACTACAAAACTTGTTCTGCTGATTTTTTAAAGAAAAGAACAGACACAAGTTGTTTCCAGGAGTCATTGTGATCATAACATGTCTGTTAATGGCAAAAACATTCATTATATGACTGTCTTGTCACTATATTTTTCCTAACAACTTTCAAGCACAGAACCTATCTGACAGTAACAAATGTGCCAATCGGGCCGCGAACTGAAATGTTGAACTAATTTTCAAATACAATGACCCGACACTACATGCACCGGGGTACATTAGTGACTTTTGTACTGTTTATCCAATGTTCACACAGCTCTTAGAATCCTTACATTAACATGTGGATGTGCTGGTTTCATGCACTGGCAAACTCGACCATCTGGCACCAATACACAAATAATTAAACACCGTGCGTCAATTACCGCCACTAGCACTACTGGAATATCCACTGTCGAAAGGACGCGACCGTGTGCAGCGTGCTTTGACAAACTAAACTGAATCATCGACAACGGTGTGTAGAATCTGCGATAGTGTTTACAATGATATCAGTCATCTCTTCAACCTTCACACTTAACAGCCCTGAAAGCGGGACAGAGACGTTGTACATCAATGACGGGGGACTCAGGCCTCCCAAGTGTCTTGATAACGGTAAACTGGTGCTGCTAGGTGGTCGGGGGCGCCCTTGATTCACTGGCCTACCTGCTGTGCCTCGGCCGGCCCTTGTCGCCATCATCCCCCTAAAAGTGGTTTTCGCCGATTCGATGGGGCAAGTGGCAGTACACTGCAAAACACACCTTGTACAGGACAAAGTACCAAACACTGGTGGACTATTTTAACCTGGCACAATGATAAAGGTATCTGAAGACTCTAGATGGCGGCAAAGGAATACCACCTTGAGATAAATGAGAGTCGATCTGACCACGATCATCTCTTACCACGCTTTCGAGCGGGATACTACATCTAGCTTGGAACACTGCTGGGACGGTTGACAACAGATACTACAATGTAATCCCGCTGAAAGCCACACAACTGTAACCGTTCCGTCCTGTCGGCGCGCAGCTTTCTGACTGTAGTTTCACTCGATAGTATTGTCAAAAGCACTGCCCTAACATGTTGCAGTTGATCACGGCTAGACCATTACAGGTATGCGAGGACATGACTGTGTGCGCTGCGTCTGCATAAAAATAATAAATTTGACGTATTCCTACATCGGAGTTTGGAAGTCAAGGACATGCGAGGACAAAGAATAATATTTAGAATGAAAAGGGTCTGAATTAGCCAATTTGTACAATGACACTCAGACTCCCACCTTATTGCAGAATGGCTAGTTAGCTCAGGCAAAGTAGTTTTCTTCGATTTAATCGGTCAAAGAGTAATCGAAACCAAATCGTTTTGCACCGCAAGGGATCAATGGTCGACTTCCTTTAATTACTATTAGCATGCAGTGCAAATCTTTCAAACCGACATGATAATACATCATTAATGAGCGACTCTTTCAAACTGACGACCCAGTTCCAACGATTGAGCTCAGGAAGAACGCTATTTGATTGCTGGCAACAACGCGGGCGCAAGAAAATGGTTCTACGACTGTTCTCATGGTGGATCCCGTCATAATGGTGAAAATCCTTGCTGTATTAAAAATTCATTCTCCTCTTACTTGAACATTCACCATAAAATCTCATGTTGCATTCATCAACGTCATCTGCTGAGTTTGAGTGTGAGTTTGGAAATGGCATGTTGACACGATAACGATCATGTTGCGCCAGGAAGAAGCAACATGGTACACTGTATACAGCAGGATGATAGGACAGAAGTAGGCCCTACCAGCATCATCAGCTGATCCTCAACAACAAAATACAAATACTCTAAAAGAAAAAGAAAAAGAAAAAAAAAGCAACCGTTGGTTATTGATACGTTTAGAATTACCGTAGAAAGACAACTCCAGAACGATGAAACAGTGTCCCAATCAAACATTAATAACCAAACATGGCGAAGGTATAATGATGCTTGTGACATCCGATCACTGTGGTGTATGCAGTGATAATTATAATCGACGTTCTCCGCAAAAGGAAGTTACAGGGTAATCATGTGGCAGTTCTGCGTTTCTGGTTGGACCGAGCAACGAGAAGTTATCACTGAACACTATTGGTCACTATTACTAATAACTCCAAGAACGCCTGAAATCTGTTCAAAATTTACTTCCTGTTTTCCATCAAACAGGACAGACAATGGGCGCTTCCTGTTTTCCTGTTCTCTTTGGCTACGTCCTCACCCTTCGCACTGATTTGTATCCCCTGCTTTCTGAGACAAACAGGATCTTTTAAATTTCACGTGCTGACTGTGCGTGTGTGTTTTTTAATTCAAAATTACGTGGTGACAAACACGCAGGGTGTGGACAGCTGTTTAGAAAATAAGACTCCCAATAACTCTCAGCCGGATAGCCGAACTTGTCATCAACTTTTTCAGCCGTGCAATGATTGCATGCGAAGATTTTGATCACATAGTGCTGGCTTTGACAACTGTGAAAACAGTATTTCCCCCATTCTTCCTCTCTAAATACATGATAATATGGGGCAATATTAATGACTCGAGAGACAGATGGGATTTGTATATCATTAATTGTGTAAAAAGAGAAATGAGATAACCAGGACTAACGTACATAACCGCAGAGTCTAGACCATCATCGCCTGTGATGAGCAGAAAAACAATCAGCTTTACTGATGGGCCTCTCTTCGCACAGCCAGTGACATTTCCATGGTCTCTGTACGAGTATCCAGCTGCATGAACTAACTGTTCACCGCCTGACAAATTCTAAACAGATGCAAAGTGCTGCTCGTTATAAAGCTTCAGTTAAAACCTTTTCCCCCTTCAGGACCATTCACAAGGCTATCAGATTCACATACATGAATTAATTACCGTCTTACTTCACACGCTGATGTTTAAACGACCGACCCCAATCTATGTAAGGAAGTCACGGACCGAAATACTTGTTCTCTATATCCGAGTTAAACGTTTGGAGAAAGCACGCCCATATGATAACGGCCATATTGTGCTAGGAAATCTAAGCAAGACGATAGACAAAATACAGCAGAATCATAGGATAGAAGGAGGCCATACCAGAAGCGCTCACCAACCATCTGCGTTCTCTATCGCTGTTCGAGCAATTTCGTGTTGTTTTTTTCTTAATTACTACACTTGGAAGAACTTTTCTTGACATCTCTTGGTTTAAAATGTCAAAAAGATAATCAGTGAAGTATATTTAGCCAGCAAATGATGTGCGATAGCTGGTCTACCTATCTGACTCACTGGGTCACCGCCAAAGGCAAGTTTCGGCGGGGCTTCATGACCATCTTGTGAGATAACTTTACGCCCATACAAATCTTCAGTGACATCCAGCACCTCTTTTCCAGCACCGGCCGTGATCGATGGCTCAACAGCCCTGCCTGTCAGGCTGGCTGTCAACTTACCCACGCGTTTAGCACGGCAGTGAAAACAAGGATGACAGACTGGGCCAGATTTGTGATGCTGATCGATACCGATTTCTTGACAACCACAAATATTCCAGTAAATTTAGCACTTTGGCTGAGGCAGGACACGGTGAGTGGTATTCGGCGGTTAATTTTAGAAAACAACTGCCACCTTAAAATGTAACAAACAAAAAAAAGCACACGAGTGGAAAGGTGGGTGACATCCTACCCCTGCAGTGACTATGGTGCCAGGATTCAAAACAACGTCCTTTAATCTAAGGCTACAGCAGCCTCTTCTGAAAGGGGGGGGGGGTGAGTCAACAACAAAACGAGAAAAGGCCAGACAAGAAAACAACAAAAGAGACAGTCGTCGACAAAGAAGACAACAAGGCAACAAAAATGACAGTCGACAACAAAGAAGACAGTAAGACGGCAAAAAAGACAACAACAAGACAACAAAAGAAGACAATAAGACAAAAAAGACAAAGAACAAGACAACAAGACTACAAAAAAGACAATCGACAACAAAGAAGAGAACAAGACAACAAAGAAGAGAACAAGACAACAAAGAAGAGAACAAGACAACAAAGAAGAGAACAAGACAACAAAGAAGAGAACAAGACAACAAAGAAGAGAACAAGACAACAAAGAAGAGAACAAGACAACAAAGAAGAGAACAAGACAACAAAGAAGAGAACAAGACAACAAAGAAGAGAACAAGAAAGGTAAGAAGAGAACAAGAAAAGCTGCCACTGGCAATGAAACAGCCTCTTCAAACAAAGATATCCACACAAACCTATCTAGAGTATATATAATATTCAAATAGAAGCTATTGTACATCTATCTCACATTACGCAAACTACTGGCAGATTACTGCTCCTGGGAGGTCTGGTCTATGACCATGCCATCATGAGAATGCCGTGCCTTTGATGTGATGTGAATCACGTAAAACAAAGCATCTGCAAACATATGTTACCATTTATGTCATCTACTCAAGGCAATAATGGCCCCTAATTGTTCAGCAGGTTGCAAGTAAAAGCATAGAAATAATGCTCAAATTGTATTTGTACCTGTTTCTCTGCGGATGTCCTTGAAGCTTACACATAACAAAACAAAACATTTAGCCCTCCAGGCACTATAATGTATCACCAGTCACACACAGAAATTAATCACTCGGTTGCACCTTCTACAGGAACTCAAGTGCGAGAAAAGTAAGTTATAAGTAGTGTTCTCTACAATACACACATTAAATCAACAAAATGATCATGAAAAACCCTTTAATTATGTCCCAAATAAGATCAAATTCTCATGAAATCAAAATTCTTTCACAAGCAAAAATGGGGGTCTAGCCTAAAGGGTTAAGGTTCCTAACGTCGGTTTAAATAATGATAATAAGGGGAGAGGGTGGTCTAGAGGCAAGGTGCTCGCCTCTCATTCCAAGGGTACCGGGTTCAAAACCCGGCCCGTGCAGGCATGGTGGAAGTTTGAGATTTTTCTCATATTTCCCTGTCCCTGATCCTATTGGGGGCGGGGAGGGGGGGGGGGGGCGGGGAGTTAGGATCAAATACCTAGTCTTCTCGGATAAGGACGAAAAAATTCTGAGGGCCCGTGTGCACGTTGCAGTTGGAAATCGAAATGAGCAGGCCAAACAGGCCGTTGCCCGGGCAAAATCAAATAAAAGTCACCCCTATCACCCCCCCCCCCTCAAAAAAAGAAACGCCGACCGGCGCTGCTCTGTGGCGACGTCTTGCCTGCTCCAGTTGTAACTGGGTGCAATGACACAAAGGCAAATTTCCCAAATGGGATTAAACTAGTATACAAATACATTAATACAAATACATAATGAACTAAATCCCCTACATACCACTATTTGCCAAGTCTAAATTTCAATATAAATTAAGGTTCCCGTGTTCTATTCCAATTGGAGTACATTGTCCAGATTTCAGCCACGACAAATAGAAGGACACACAGTAAAACAACTCACACAGGTTTGAGCTTCTATGCATTGAAAATTCATGAACACAATACACTCGTGCCAAAACAGTTAAAAAGGGCTGAATGTTCACACTGCTTTCTTTCAACAAACCCATTTCTCCCTAGATCTGATATGATAGGAAAAAGAAAAACAAACAAAACCAAGCAAGCATTTTGAGGGAAGAATTTGCGATCACTTACACAGTGGCCTTCGAACTGGGTGCGGCCAGGTTACAAGTTAAAGTAATTTCATTAATTTCTGCAATCCTTGCACAGGAAAAATAATTAATTCTAATGTACTGCTTGTTGTGGCTATATAGCCATCGACTTTAAAGCGTTTAGAACACAAAAAAAAAAAACACCTATCATTATAACCTGTGAACTGCTCTCATTCAAAACGATTTTGTTATGGGTATCACTTTGATCGAAATCAAATACTCATGCATTTCTACAAAGTTCAGATTCAACCAAACACTGCAGAAATGCGGAAAAAGTGTGGCAAACGGGAAAAAGGGGCAGTGTTCAACAACAACACCCCCCCCCCCCAAGGGGCTAAAAGACCAACCAGAAAATGAGGAAGATGGAGAGAAAATTTAAAAAGAAACTGAATTTCCGATGCAGGTATACATAGAAATATTGAGGAAAGGGCCCTGGTACGAAAAAATGATAAAAAATAATCACCTAAATCTACAGCCAAGCACAGCCAAGCACAGCATTGCCCGTGCATGTGCAAACAATGTCACAACGTTTGTACAAGCTAGGTCATAGACAGATGAAGATCTACACATCAGTATAAATACATGGATCTGGTGAGGACAGCACGATACGTCTTAAGCCAAAGCTCTATTGTCTCAGTCCACTTTGAACCAAAGGGAGTATTGCCCTAGGCTGGCGGATGGTAATTTCGACCTCGCGAGACCTTGTCCTTAAACACTGGTTCGAGTCCTGAATAACTAGGCCTTAAATCTCAGGTGATGGGGATTTTGACAACACTCAAAAGTCAATGTTCTGCTTAAGCCCCACACACATACACACACACACAAATTGCTTCCGAACTCATGATAAATAGTCGGGCATGGGTTAAAAATCACCGATTAGTAAGAAACCATTTGGAAATTTACAGGTCCAATCGACAATGAGCAGTGAATAGATGAATTAAGTAGTGGCTTTTATTCGTCAACAAATTCCACGACCAACACCCCATGAACTTGGCTCTTTATGCATGCTGTCCATAGAGTCCGACGTCATCCGAACAATCCGTCCCACCCTCTACTGATCTCAAAAAGCATTCGCCGAGGTTATGTAGTTAAACAACGGCTGGGAAAGCCACAGAATGTTGTACAATGATTTTTCGAACGATACAATTGACATATCCTAATGAGATAATACACATTGCACGTAGGTCGGCATGTTTTGGTAGCGATATGGCCCGCCTGTCTTATTTACTGTGTGTCTCTAACCTTAACATCTACAGCAGAACACAAATCGTTCCACTTCACTTACATTAAAAACAACAGTAACAAAATAAAAAACTGTTGCCAGGTAATAAGATCCAGAAAACAGCAAAGTTAAATCCCCGCTTACGCGAATCTGGGTGCCGTCTTGGTGACATAAAGAATTATGTAAGACACACTTACCGAAAACTTTAGCCTAGTTACAAGAGCAAAACCTCAGCTTGGCAAGAGACCCAATCTTGCTGAACAGTAGCAAGATCTACACTGTATCCAACTACATAATACAATAATACCTGTGTATGTGACAGCACAGGCTGCATCGTCCTGCACTGCCTGTTATCTTTTCTACAACCCCGCCCCTCCCAATACTCCTCTCTCTTGCTAGATGAGGACAGAGATATTTGCATTGACACTGGCTTTCAAAATAGAGTTATATGGTGCATTGGAAAATATTAAAAAAGGAAAGAAAGAAAAACATGAGCTTCGACTTGAGAAAAGGAATTTTCATGCATTATTGCAAAGAAATAAGGTCCACCATGGCCATACAAGAACTCTTTAATGAAGGCTTTACCAAGTGCCGACCCCGTTACTTCAGCAAAACTGCCGGTGGCTAAAGCATTATGCCCGTCTCTGTAATCTACTATACCATCGCATTCTACGACCGCGGGCTTCCCCAGTTCCCTCTCCGGTCAACGTGCCCGAACTGTTTTTGTCATCCTGATGTTTAGTGTAACATGCGCGACCACAGCGGGGACAATATTTCAGGACACAATCACGAGATGTGATGAAAGGGTACGGTATTTTGTTCGAGCACGTTTTTTACGTCATTATGTCACGGTCGGAAAACGTTTAAATCAATGTTCGTGCTAGGTTGATTGTGACATCCGTAATGACTGCCACTGCATATTTTGAATCATTTCAGCTTACATACAACTATGTGTCAAAGTTGTAACTTGAACTCCGGGATGCATAAATTTTCATAAAGCCTGTCCTTTGTGAAAGGAAAGCCAAAATGTGGTAAAATCTTGTATGTTGCAAAGTCTCGCATAAGAAATAATACAGACCCTCCGTTTTTGTTTTTTTTGTTTTTTACAAAATTAATGCTTTACGAAAGGACAACGACAAAGACAAGTAAGGAATGTGGACTAAAATAAAGGAAGGAGGCAAAGAACAACTGAAAAGCCCCAAGATTAGCTTTAAGTCAAACGAATACCGTCGTGAAGACATGGAGGCTCAGTGTACATAACACATCGGCTTTAGTCGGCCGACTGTGGCCACGAAACAGATAATCGAACATTCACCCACGTCAAAAATCGACTTGACATTCGCTATACCATCGGCTGGACGTATAATATACTGTGCTCAACGACATGAGTCACCACTGTACAAAGACCCAGGGGATATCTACTGGAAATATCGATATGAGTTTGTCCCAAATTAGCCTCATCCTTTCCGCCACCCAATTATCGTGGGGTCGACCACCTTATTCTTGCGTTTAACAGGATTGAGCCTCACAAGCCTCAAACATCCTTGTGGTTAGCCGAAATGAAATATTTGACATAATAGTCAAATACAGATAAATAACGCGAGGAAAAAAAATACTCTGTGGGCAAAG
The DNA here is from genome assembly GCA_963931925.1 of Onchidella celtica. Taxonomy (NCBI): domain Eukaryota; kingdom Metazoa; phylum Mollusca; class Gastropoda; order Systellommatophora; family Onchidiidae; genus Onchidella; species Onchidella celtica. Next base: position 43,379,085 of record OZ007575.1, on the reverse strand, counting down.
TCTGCCGCCTCCCTACATAACACTATCAAGCTAGATAAAGAAAGAAGGTGTGAAGAGAGAAGGCAGCTTGCGCGAGGCTCGTAACCCCGCACCTCTTTCACGGCTCTGTAAACAGAATCAATGTAACTCCGCAGGACATGGAAGTGCACTTGTTTGTGACACACATTTTGATTCGCAGTTACTGAATCTACGACGGTAACACACTCACCAAATGGTGGCCTTTTATTTTAAAGTCACGGCTCCAAAGCCTGCACAACAGCATTTCCCTCTTACGGGGCACGGCGCTTTAAACATGATGCTGCTGCGGAGAAACTATGCCCGACTGAGAAGACCTGTGAAAATGACCCGTTCAATACCAGGGCTGATAAAAATCTGGCGTAAAATGATTGGTGTACTATTAATTCTTTCAAACAAAAACATAAAATACAAACAAAAAACTTAAATTCCTTGTAAAACTAATCGTGAAACTGGCTGTATATCAATGGCATGCGCTAGGACAACACCCTGTAACAAGAATGTAGTGGATGATAACAACAGCTTGTTAATTGGTAAGATAACATACTTTACTGACAAACATCCTGTTTTATATCGATCTAGCGATAGACACGCTGGTGGTCAGATAACGATGAATTACAGGGGTTAAAAAAAAAAATACTGCCGGGCAAACAAACAACAAAGAAGGCCAAGATTATGAACAGACAAATGACTGCAAGAAATGGGAAAAAGTACGAGGCATAGAGAGCGGCTGCTCATGTTGATATCATGATATATTAAAACCCTCCAGGAATACACTACTAAGACTGAGGACATAAAAAAAGGTATGTCTCCAAGCATACCAATCCTAACCGAGATAGACAATAAATCGCTGTTAAGATGTCACTCCTGCCTGCAATATACCTACGCACAAAACCCTCTCTCACTGCGCGGTGATCACAGGCAGACACTAACCTCAGCACGACAGGATGGGAGTTATTGTCAATGTATACAAGGATCAATGCAATGACACGTAATGAATTATGCTGTAGTCGTAACAATTCAATGAAACCTGTCAGTAGTTCCGTTGCAATCTCAATCTGGCAAACTAACCTTTTCATCAAACACGAATAGTATCAAAGATATGATTTGTCAAAATATATCCACTAGAGTTTCTCTTTCTGTCTCCTTCACATGACAGACTGAAAAAATGGGAAAAAGAAAAACAAGTTCTTGTTTTTCGGGGGGGGGGGGGGGGGGGGGGGGGAGAAGCGACAAATAACCAGTCTTGCTAAGTATCTCCAATTGTTACATGAAAGCAGACATCTGAGGCAAACTTCTGATGTATTCACTTCTAAGCAACAGAAGATTTCATGAACGATCAACAGGCCTATTCTCAGTCCAATACCCAAACAGACCTACTGCACAATTAATTTAATGGACAGCTGCCAATCAAAACAACAGTATAATGTGATAACGCTATCTCCACCATCTATGCTCCTAATCCGTTGTTGCCAAAATGGATAGCAACCAATTCCCGGCGTGTTTGTGTGCTTAGAGAAATGGGGAAAAAATGCGATGATTAAATACTTCGTCTGACATTGCCATTTTCTCTCACTCCATCCATCCATACCTCACGTCTTCAGCAGTGTGATACAGATTGGTGTCCTTTTAATTTTACGACAGCTAAAACGGCCTTGGTTCTCCAAACAGAGGTGTTACTTTTCAACCAAAGATACAAATAAAATTGCTGGTTCGCAAGTTACGTACTGTGCCCCTAACTCTGCATGGCACACTGGCACAGGATTCAAAACGGGCCATGACCGTTACATAAGTGCAAGTCAACACTGATAAAAACTGTCTTGTATTTACTCAGTTTGAAATAAACCTTGAAACTGAAGAGGTGAAATGATGTGGGTCTTGACGTTTTCTGCAAATACCTAAGCAAACTAAACCAAACAGATGCTGAATAGAACAAATATAAGCCCATGGAACTCGTCAAATGCATACATAATTATAATATTATAATATATAGCGGTTCAACAAGAACGAACTGGGCTCAGAGAAGCCTATTACTAAGAAGTCTATAATTATACATGAGCATAATAATAGGCCCATGTAGAGTCACACTAAACATTTCATATAATCCACCACTGAGTACAATGGGCTGTTGTTTTTTTTCCCCAACGTTCAGACTCATCTGTAATTATTTGCTGATAACAGGTTTTTCTTTAAAAATGAGTTGGTTGTTTTTTTTACCAGCCTACACCACTTACCTGTAAAAATAGGCATGAATTTGACTGATAGACATCGGGAACTTTGACAAAAGCAATGTATCCCACCCCCCACCCTCCCGCCTTTCTTCTTTCCTTCTTTTTTTTTTTAACGTCTCCTATGTTGGAGGTTGTGTTCATAATTCGAGTCTGACCGGTGTTAAAGGATGGTACAGTGCGGTCAGAGGGTCTACTTGTAACGCCCATTTACCAACCACGCGTAAAGAGAAAGACGGAGCCAATAATTGCCAAACAACCCCCTCAACTCGGCCGATGCAAGGTAAAATGGGTGTCTTTGCTGCAGATACTCTGGAAAGGGATCTTTCTTTTGGCTGATGCAGTAATATTTAAGAATTGACCCCACAGTGCTATGTGGAGTTAACAGATCAATACCTCAAGCACTGCTGACACTGGAAAAACTATGCACGCAGCTACCTCAAGCACTGCTGACACTGGAAAAACTATGCACGCAGCTACCTCAAGCACTGCTGACACTGGAAAAACTATGCACGCAGCTACCACAGACACTGTTCCACCGCACACTAATAAGACAATGTTTATAGTCAAGTAACAGTATATCATGGCGCTGACATAAAAACCGAAAGTACAGCATGAATGATGGCTGGACAACCATTATTACCAGTGGTTGCAAGTTATCAACACCGACCTATGAATCCAATGACATCCACTTCAAATTGCCTTCAGAATGAAACTGTTGTCTCGAACACTGCACGGCTCTCAATAACCCAACCCAAGTATTTACCAATCCCTCTACCATATGTCCCGATAACACCATTAAATCGTTGACGGCGTATACACCTTCCACGCTGCTACACAGCTTATTGTCTCAGGTATTCCAGGTATGCTGGTCTTGTCAAACGTCACGCTCTGCGCCCAACAAGCGTGCTGTTCCCTCTGCCACTGTCACTCTCTCCCTTCCGCCAACTTCCTATCGTAGCACCTCATCTAAATCACAAGTAATCCAGATGGACTAAATCATAGTGCAGCTCGTAGAATAAGGTATTCCGTAACTCCAAGGAAGCTCCTGGAGTAACTCTCACTTGCAGAACGGAAGTTTTGCTCTGAGCGAAATCAGCACTGCCTTTCACTTCCTCAAACAACGGCACAAGATACTGCAAGTTACAATAGATGAAAGAGGGGTGCGGGGCTGTCCGATGTCGAATAGTTGGGGGTTGGAATATGCATCATCATTTAAATTAAAATATTAATTAACCACCGATTATGAAATTCCCATTTCAAAGGAAATAAATTGCCCCTTTTCACTTCTTAATCCAAATCAAATTGCCAAGATTAAATCACTTCCTTTCAGCTGATGACTATCCGTGGCAATCATATCGACCCGAAAAGACAGAAAGCAGCGTAAGGACGATATTCAGTTCATGTACATCTTTTTTTTTTTTTAAATTTAGATTTCAAATTGCAATATCGCTGCATCTATAAACAGTTTGCCAATGCAACTGAGGGTTGGCAGCGCAAAAAAAGTGACCGAACACTACACTCATACATTAATCAAGATAGACAGGGCTTAGTTCTGCTGAGTTGACACACAGGCCACTGTCTGTCGAGCGCCTTAGATCACTTCAGCTTTGTCGCATCCTGGTTTGATCGTTGGTAGTTTTATATCGGCCACGACAGCACTATTTGACAAGTAAAGGTTCCGTGTTCTACGGACACAGCAAAGAGATCGTCAAGTACATCAAAACGGGAGTCTGTACAAGCCTTAGTAACAAGAGATTGGAGGCTGAAAAAAAAGACATTCAACACTGTACATAAAAAGTATGAGGTATGGGTTCTAGAGGGAACATAAGTTACTATGTCAATGTCCCGAGTTTAAAAAGGGAATGTGAAGGCGGTTGGAAGAACATAAAGTGACGCCAAATAGTTTTATAGTTGATCGATGATCTCATAAACCGTAAACGGCATCATTGGTGCCAAAACTGTTCGGATGAGTTACACTAACATATATCAGCAAATCAGTTTGACACTTTTGATCACTAAGTGCCTACAATGTATTTTCATCACGCTTGAAAGTACAATTAAGATTTTCATGGCCCAGAATTGTGACAGTATTGAAAAATAGGTATGAAGTATCTGTGAATGAGCAAAACTGAGGCACGGCACAATACGGTATTCCTCGAAGAAACCTCTTAGATGACGTGTGGGAACAGAATTACCAGTGAATGAAAGAATAAAGTACGCAAAACATCACACTTGACTGGCCAAATACAGGCAGACCTCTCCAATGACACGGAGGGTGAGAAAGACAGGCCAAACCTTTCCGCGCGGTTTGCCACGTCCACAAATCACACCGCCCTGTATTCCCACTGAGGTAAGACGAAAGTGCTTGGCCTCTGCTATCTCTCTTGTGAATCAGTGGGTTGAGGAAACAAACTATTAAATTATCCTGAAAGACGAAATACGCATGCAGGCTTTCTTCATCTTGTTTGCCACGATTCCAAATTATTAAAGTTATTATGTATGAGCACAGTATCTTGACGTAGGGAAACTTCAAACAGTGGCTGAGAAGATTAAGATGTAATACTATGTTACATTCGACCATCATCCGCCCTCATCCCATCCAAAAAGTGTATACAAGATCAGTCTCACAACCTGTTATCACATTCCAGCAAGACTGCAAAAGTAACGATTTTCACTTATCATAATTATTATGACTCAGAATGAACTATCTCTAAATTCTGATGACAAATTTGCGTTTGCTGTAGTTTTCAGCTAAAACATAAACACACCTGACGCCCATACAACCGTCACACTCCAGTGACTGCTACACGCCTGATGGGAACTACTAGAATCGTTAAAACATTAGTCCTTGAACCTGTGCCTTATTGCTTTCGCCATCTGAGATACCTTTGATAAAGTCCTTTTATTCGCATCTTAAACCGTGTTTTTCACATTAGATTGAGCTGACCAGGCCTCTGATGATGGGATGCTGCAGACACAGAGGGCAGTGTCGCCTCGTCTTATAATCTACTTCAATAAAACTATTGTGACCACAGTTGTGAAAGGCGCTGTGACCTGTGCTTTAATACTGTTCCAAACTGATGCACTAAAGCGGGTTCTTGGATCAAACTAAGCTTAATTTGCTACATATTTTTACAAATTACCAACATGCTCCAAAACAAGAACGTCGTCTTCACATTTCTATGGATCACCTTTATTTTTCTCAATCAGAACAACCCATAATAGTATCATCATCACCACTGCAAATGTTCACAGTCTATACATGACGCGTGTGCTGCATCTTGCTCACTGCATATGTTCATCTCTGGTGATCCCTTAAAGGATCCTACAATGATTCAACATTGTAATTTTATATAGATTATTTAAAGCGATTTCCCAACCCAAATGATGCAAATCATTACAGTAACCCTCCACATCTATCACTAATTACAACAAAAACATTCCGCTAAATCCAAATCCCACAACTATTGTTGCAATAAAATATGTCCGTTTTGGTAAAGTTCGAAAGTTCCAAGAACACGCGAATGAACCATAGAGAAAATAATAACCATACAAATGAACCTGCACCATCACTTAACTTTTCAACTTGCCACTATACACGACCGCACTAGGAGCCAACTACACTACCGTACCTGGGAGGGGACGAGAAAATTATGAGGGGCCACTGAATTCCGGGCACGATTTGTGTTGTGTCAACACTTACAGCACGACACAGAAAAGTTAACCACCGGATTTTAGCATCGCCGATTACATACCGGTTATCTACTCTGACTCACATTTACACAAATTTACGGTGGAGGGCTGAGCTTCAGTCCCTAGGCAGGTACATGACAGTAATGTGTGTAAAATTAATGTCCTGTATACTGCAAGGCATGACGCTAATGGTCGTATTCCAATTACGCAGAAGAGAAGTATAATTAAATTAATTCAGTGAGAAGAAAAACTTGGACAGGATGAATGCATTGTTCAATGTCACTGTTAGACAAACATTTTCCGGATAATTCCATTCACTTTAAATAGATCTGTATTTAGCATTACAATGTACTTCAGCATTATAACAGTTTCAAATTCTGTAAGTATTTTAAGTTGGGAGATCCCAAAAATGTTCTCAATTCAATCAAATATTGTCTATTCCCTCTATAAGAAATTAAATATCTTAGTCCTGATTCAGTGCCTGCTGATCGTTTTATGGGCCACTAAAACACACAAGCATACATCCAAGCAAATGCAGAAAAAAATATGTTAAGATCTTAATACATAGCGTGGCCGATAATGTCAGATGTGTCTAATTCAAGATCCACAGACCAGATTTTCAACAACCAGTGGCAGCATTTATCTTGACAGGCCAAAGCACGATACCCCACAACACCAATGTAGGTCTTCAGAATGAGTCCATAAGTCAAGCATTTGTGGGGATTCGATGTAGGTCATGGTAGTAAATAAATTACCCTTCTCTCCGACAGGTTTGTTGCTCTTTGGCCTCAACTTTTATTACCATGAGGAATTCATGTGTTTGTTTTTGTTGTTGTTTTTTCGGCTGACAATCAACAACTTTCTCTAAAATTTGGAGAATAAAACTTTGGTTTCTTTACAGGGAGGACACATTTCATTATGCTTTGTTAGTCGGTAAGATCGGCACTGTAGCGCGGGCATGCAGATTATACAACGTGCATGGAAAACATTTGAATGGAAAACAATCCCTAACAATCAGCTTAACCTAAGATTATAAAATAAATCGTTGAAAGATAAGTTATAATGCACAGACTCTGCGGTATTCCGGTGAAAATTGGAAACAACACGAACTCCCAATCTCCACTGAGGAAAAAAGTACACAGCGACACCTAACATATATCCGCTTTGTGTTGTCAAAAGTAGACTTTACATTACATAGATTGTAAATGTTGACACTTCAACCGTGAAACTTCGCCACGCACGCAGTTATTGTTCATGACCTAGCCTACACTAGAAAGGTTTCCTCAAATCTAGGTTAGGAATCTGGCTACACATCACTTGGCAAAGCAACAAAATATCTATTTATACAAACTTTCGCAAACACATGTGGATTCCCAGCACTGTACAGCATAACATGAAAAATGCATGGAACAAAATAAAGCGCTGTATATCACATTTGTTGACCTCACAAAAGCCTTTGACACAGTGTGTCGTGAAGGCCTCTGGAAAAACTTGGCGAAGTTTGGGTGTCCACCCGAATTCATCACAATAGTGCGCCAGTTTCATGATGGCATGCAAGCTGCAGTCAAAAGCAACGGCAGTGTTTCAGAGCCCTTTGCTGTCACAAATGGGGTAAAACAGGGTTGTGTCTTAGCCCCAACTCTGTTCAGCATCATGTTCTCTGCAATGCTACAAGAAGCCTTTAGCTCTCCTCCTCATGGGGTAAGCATCAAGTACCGAACTGATGGCAGTCTATTCAACCTCAGGAGACTTCAGGCAAAAACCAAAACCAAAAGTACTCAAGTCTGTGACCTACTATTTGCTGATGATTGTGCACTTCTGGCACACGATGAGGATAGCATGCAAAACTGTGTTGATAAGTTCTCTAGTGCCTGTGACAACTTTCGCCTCACAATAAGCACAAAGAAGACGGAAGTGCTCCATCAGCCTACTCCAGACGACAAGTATCCTGTGACCCCAAATATCAAAGTCCATGACAGTCTTCTGAAGGTGTCGGAGAACTTCACCTATCTTGGCAGTACACTGTCTTCCGCGGCTCGTGTTGATACTGAAATTCTCTCAAGAATCAGCAAAGCCAGCTCTGCATTTGGCAGGCTTCGAAAGAGAGTGTAGGATGTTGCCGGCATTCGCACAGACACTAAGCTGAAAGTGTACAATGCTGTGGTCCTTCCCACCCTACTCTATGGGGCTGAAACCTGGACAGTGTACCAATCGCATGCCAGAAAGCTAAATCACTTTCATCTGGCCTGCCTTAGAAAGATCCTAAGGATCAAATGGCAGGATAAAATTCCAGACACTGAGGTCCTCAATCGTGCCATGGAATTGAGCATCTTCTGCCACCTGAAAAAAATTCAGCTACGTTGGGCAGGACATGTTGTCAGAATGCCCGACTCCAGACTCCCTAAGCAAATCTTCTTCTCTGAGCTCTCCAATGGAACGAGGAATGTTGGGGCCCCAAAGAGACGTTACAAAGACACTCTCAAGCAATCACTGAAGGCCTTTGCCATTGATGTGAGTGAGTGGGAAAAGCTCTCGCTTGATCGTGCAAATTGGAGGGCGGCCCTTACCAGAGGCAGCAAAGCATGGGAAGCTGACAGAGTCCAGCAGGCTATCAAAAAAAGAGAACGGCGCAAGAAAAGGCCCAGTGGTACTGAACCAACGGAGCACTCTTTGTCATTTATGCGGAAGGGTCTGCAGGGCAAAAATAGGACTTATCAGTCACATGAGAAGCCATAAGTCATGAAAGAACAGTCTTTCCATTCTGTCCTCTGTGTCCTTTAGTTCTTTTTATTGTCCATGTGTTGAAATTCTCAACAATTTCTGTTCTTTATTCCTCTGGTGTTGTTAAGGTCATCATCATACCTGATGGACGAACTATTATTACAGCATAACATGTAACATAATATATCTTTTTTAACACGGGAGTTCCATAAAATTAAATTATAACGAATTCCAGCCACTAGTTGTGGGCAATGAAGTAAATAATAAATTGCATTTAATCACCCTAGATATATTTACTAACAATACCCCCCCCCCCACCCCTATCTCCCCCGGCGGCACCTACAAGCAAATTCAATATTGTATGAATAATGACTACAAACAAAATGTCTGCTGTAATATAAATATACAGCATATTTGAATGCTAAAAAAAAAAAAAAGACACTGACGAAATGCATTAGTGTTTGGCTATCTCGCCCCTAGACCAGGGTTAGCCGCGCTGCAGCTCGCCAGTACTGAGCCTGTTGACAGAGTAGCGAAATCCTCTTCTGACAAGCCCTGGGTCAACATATTAAGGAGACTCGGATTAGGATGAAGAAGGGGCAAAACAAACAGTTGGACTGCCAACGCCACACACCTCTTTTTGCAGCGGCTGTTTCTGTATCATCCTAATAATATAATGATATTTCCCTTTTTCTTCAACGTCACAATTAATCCGTCTATTCGGGAAACAACATTATTATCAGGTTATCTTGAGTTGAAGGTACATTTACGGACAAGATTAAAGATTAGGGACATGTTTGATGTAACAGGTTTAGGATTGGGGACAGCGTTCGGGTTACTTAAACACATTCTTTTCATGTTTGATCATAATTATCTTTTCTCACTCTTGCCCATTTGACAAAGTTTAGTGTCTTTTCTGGAGAAAACGAGTATCGGTAACCCTTCCATCTTTTCATATCCAAACGCCCCCCCCCCGCCCCCCCCCCCCAAAACCCCACTAAACCCTGAAAAACGAAATTAAGGGTGGATAAGAAAGAAAAAGGGAGGGCGGTGGGGGATTTCGTAGGTTCTTTCTGACCATGAGTTTCGTCTATCCCCGCTGCGCGTTTTATGTCTGCGTCGCTGAGTGAGTGCATACATGGGGGCTAATGACCCTTGTGACAAGTGACGTCCCAGTGCACTGTCCTGTGTACAGAAATGTGCCTGTATGCAGTAGTAGCAAACAAGGCCCGCTGTGCAGCCCAAAGCAGGTCCTCTGTCAACATGATTATAATGCCCAGCAGCTTATATATCACGTGCTTCTCTACATTCTCGGATCGACTCGCACCAGAGTCAGATTCCCGACTGACTGGGTGCACTAGCAATGGACAACTGAATTCTGGTTAATTTTGGATATAAAAAAACAAGAGATAATGATTTATCCTTCATCTGCATAGGACACAGAGCTCTACCGTTGGATTTAATCTTAAATAATTAACTATGTTCTCAATCTCACAACTGCTACGGGAATGTCACCTAAATTTTGTTTTTGCACTACTGAGGAACAATCTGCACTAACCACTATGACTTGGGTCTCTCAAGATAAAGGAACTTACGTTTCCCTTCTCTCTCTCTCTCTCGCTCGCTCTTTGGTTACCTAATCCTCCCAAATCAAGGCGTACTCCCAAATCCAAACCATTTTCGGGGAGGGGGGGAGGGGGGGTGAGGTTTGGGGAGGGGGGGGGTGAGGTTTGGGGAGGGGGCGGTGTCTTACTTTCTAAACTACAAACAAAACGTAACATTGCGCCGTTCTGGAGTACCCAAACATTTCTCCCCCGAGATTCCGTTAATCCAAGCGGATCCCAGAAATGTTACCACTGATTGTCAAAGGAGATTAGCCATTTCACATTACCCACTTGTTATTTTTAGTGTGATTTCATTACACCGTTGACTTAACCCATAGGATAGAAATACCAAGGCTGTAAATAGAGAAAGGTTCTGCCTAGCTGTTGCGCAGGCTAGGGTTCTCGTTTGCTGTTTCTCCATGAACGCAAAGGCATCTTCCCTAAAAGTAAACAGTTCGGATGACTTTCAAGCGTGTAAAATAAAATAATTCTTCACGTTGGTGTTAACTTGGCGTCCACTGATTTCAGTTACGAGCACAATTATACTTTGTTACAGAACATGAAGAATCTGCTGGAACGTAAGCAAAAGTACAATTACACCTTTACTCTGAACCTGGTTATCAGAAGACCATTTTAGAATACAACATAATTAAATGAAGAAATTGTCGCTGAAAAGGTGACAGCAATGCAAGTGACAAAATGCTAATTCCAGAGCCTTTATCTTGAAACGCTGTGTTATATAACCCCTTGTCCATCTATTAGTAATACCTGCTGTGTTTCCAACTGAAAATTCTAACTGCATATTGTAATAATGTCTGATGCTTCCCTTTACGTTTATCTCTGGTGACATCACTTTCTGTGACTGGCGTAAAAGAACAAAATGTATTATGACACCATGTACAGTCACAGTAAAATTTCAACGACTTTCACAAAACTTTCATCATTAAACTATATCTAACTCATTAGCATATTTCCTTTTGTAACTGGAACAGCGACAGAAGCAGATCCGTTTATCAAATGTGTGGCTGCTTAAGCATCAATTTACTTTCTCTTCAAACAATAAATCCTACCAAAGTTACAGGTCTTCAGAGCCAAACACCAGCCCAAGTCACTGATGTTAAATGTCTGGGAAAATCATGATGGCACTTCAAAGGCTATCAGAAATTAAGAAGCAATTTCAAAGGACACTACAATTTCGCTCAGGATCAAAACTTTAAATTAGCAAAGTTAATCCACATCTCTATCATCCTTCATCACATTGCTAAAGCAAAATGGCTGCTCTTAACTTGCCATTCTTTGAATCAATGCACACAAAAGACCCTGCTGAGATTTAAATCTTCCCGTTTATTTAACTATGAAAATATAAAATAAATTATATTCTCCAAGTCTGATGGTGGAGTGATAAAGAAAGTAACCTCTAGGTCAACAAACTTCTCAAAAGTAAAGTCAAAGGAATGTAGGTCAAGGTATGCATTCTTAAATAGGAAAGGATACCAAGCCAGTTAGAGAGTCAAGGTTTGCATATAAAGAGGCAGAGTATACCTAAATTACTGAAGACCATTTGTTTTAAAGAAACTCCACTGGAAAGGCGTGCCGTATTAAAATATGCCATGAATTCAACATGATTGTCATTTGCACTTCCCCAGATCATGTAAAAATAACAATGCATCAAAACTAATTTTCAATTTCGAAACTGCTTTCACCTGATTAATCAACCAATGTAAGTAAAACAGCAAGATGACCCACATTTTTTAATTAATGTAGAGTATGAACAAAAGAGAATATACCGGCTACATGTTGTAATTTTTTTTTTTTTAAATTTCATAGAGATGCCTGTCCATTTAAATCCAACTAATAATAAATGTTGATAGGTATTACAAAAGGCTGGATGAGAAATAAACATTCTGAAGAGCCTGAATGAGTTACACAATAGCAGATTTTTAATCTTTCCTACACCACCCAGACAAGAGTTGCTTATGTGATAGTTACCTTTCTCTTTCCATAACCACATTATCACATGCTACAACCCCTACAATACCACAAGATACAAAAAAGCTTCGGTACATTTTTCTAATTCTTTGATTAAAACAGTTATTTTACATTATCCCACCCAACTGGCAAAACATGAAATCAAGTGACATCACCAAAGCTGCCACTAGTGCCAGTCTTGAAGTCTTGATGGGTGAAACTTCATCCAGGATAATAAATTAAAAGTGCACGCAAATTTATCACACGAAGACATGATAAAAAATGGTGTTTGGTGGACAAACAATCACTGAATCAGTTACCTGACTGGATGAACATCACAAATTCAGCATTAAATCTGGCATTCATTCAAGTTAAGCCGAATTGTAAGAATTTCTGACAAAATGAATAGCACCTTAAACAAGTTAACTCACCGACTACAAGTATTTTCCACGACATCCCCTCTGGACCAGCTGCTTCTGGTATTTTTAAAGATCCTCACGACATCTTTCTTAATTAACTGTGAAATTTGGACAAATTGTATTGCAACATAAACAATTTCCCGATCTTTAAAGAAAATTTTATTATCTGAGTCACAGTCGGCACTGAATTTGTCAAGCCAGGTTGCAAAACCCTGAACACCACAGTCACTATCCCTGCCACTTGAAGTTGTAAAATTATCACTGCTTGCTTCTTATTCATCCTATTCTCCTATTATGACTTCGCAACTTTCCATACAGTGACAGGAAAATGCATGCTTCAAATAGGCGAAGCTAAAACTACAACTGCTCCAGTATTAAATGCAAACAAAAATTAGGAGTTGTGGTACTAAAAGCAAGTTATAGTTCCAGCAATGATTTTTACCACAGCTGACCGAGTAAAAGTAGTCAGTGACTCAGTGAGTTAAAATTCATGGTTCATGACAATGGCTGTTGTTATAAGTACGTACACACCCCACACATTTTGCCGATTTTGCGCTAGGGGCGTGTACTTTATCCCTAACCCAGTCCTTATCCTCAACCCCAAATCTTATCGAATCCCTAACCTTGCCGCATGCACCTTTTCATTAAATTTCAAACAAAAAACGGGCAGAAAACAATTAAAGAAAATCTGAAAGAATAACATTAAATTAATTAAGAATGTCATTAGGAGCATTTTCTCTAGCTCTGTGGAGTCACAAAAGGCTTTAAAATACATAGCCCTAGAACAAAAAACTTGGGGGACACAGACGTATTTGTACCAACATTCCATGACATTGACAATACAGATTGATTCATGCAAAATTTATATCCAGGAATCAATTTTCAATTTAAATCTATAGAAAAGAGAACTCCAACAACGTTACACGTAATGCAATTGACAAAATGAAATTTCCCCAGCATGTAGGCCTATTTGACAAAGTCAGAGATTTTATTATTTTAATTTAAATTTAACTTGTTAAGCCTTTAAGTTTAAAACAATCTCCAGCTTTAATCACATTTTGATTCAAGGCCTGAGGCATGGCACAGGAGGACAGAAAAAGTGGATAAAGCCAGGAGGGATAGGTGATTTATTGGGAGGGTCTCCACTTGAGGTGTTCAGTAGATCTAGAAGATCTAGACTCTAGATCTAGATCTAGATCTATATAATATGAATTCTAGATCTAGATCTAGATTCTATGTCCCGACCACTTTAAACTCACTTGTTTTACAAATATAACTCTTCACAGATTGTCTAAAACTTTTGTTTTCTAGAAATTCTAGATCTAGATCTAGAGTCTAGAATCTATCAAGATCTAGATCTAGATCTAGATCTAATATATCTAGAGATGAATCTAGAGTCTAGATCTAGATCTAGACTCTAGATCTAGATTCTAGATCTAGTTGAAAAGATTTATAGTTTGGCAAGAGGACAGGGTAAGGAGTGAGTTTAAGGTTAGGGACAGGTTGATCTTGACTTGGTAGTCGGGATGTACGGACCTCTTGCTCTTTCCTAAAATCAATTGGAACAATGCCATACTGCCCATAGATCTAGTGACATAGTCAATCTAGATCTAGATCTACTCATAGTCAATGGCTTTTCGAACAGATTTTAAAATGTTCTGGTCTACAGCATTCCGTATGTTTAACGATAGGCCTGCAATCTAACGCATACAATACACATATCAAACAAGATCTACTAGCCTATTTCAGGTTTGCTGGTCGATGTTAAAAATCGTTGTTTACTGAAAAGGCAAAGACAACGCCCACACCACACAACAGATTCAGTCACAACAGAGACTGAGAGAGGTGACAATGAGCCGAATGACAGATCGCTAGATCTATCCTTTCCAGTTTCTTCGCAACAAACTGCAAAATTCCAACTAAGCGTTAAGAAGCCACTTCCAGATCACAACACAAAAAATTAGTATTCAAAGTTTTCAGTAAAATATCGCACTCACCTGTTTGCCCAGATTCCTCCTATCACGGAAATTGTCAGCAGAACTAGGCTAGCAGAAAATAATATGGCGAGGACTTGTAACATCAAGTGAGCAATATAACTCACAAATTTTGGCGTGCGATCAACGCAACCAGCACAAGAACCTCCTGCTGAGCTTATGGCAAGCACATTAGTTTGCAAAACAGGGGAGGGTATTCAACATTTTAGTATATAATATTGCTGTATCGTTACTGTTTGAATAGTTTCCCTTAGTCCCCAACTAACGCTCTACGACTTTATAACCGAATGTTCTGTTTGTTGTTGTTGCTGCCATTGTCAGTAAATTGAGTCTTGACTTTATGATAGGCAGGACACAAACTGTGGCTCAGACCCATTCACCATTCAACTCTTAACAGCTCCTTCTCTTTCCACAACCCTCTTTTTTTCAGTCTGTATTTTTCCCCAATAATTATTCTTTAAACTTTTAATCATGCAGCTAACTACAGTGTGCTGTTATTGTACGCCGCACTGGCATCTTCATTTGCATTTCTTTTTGTCTATTTTTCTCCTTTTGCTTCTCTTCTTTTTACAGCCTGGGGAAGAAATGCAAAGCAGCACGACAAGAACAAAATGAACAACTCTATTATCAAAAAAAGTTTGCTATCTAACTAACAGTGAGTACTTGAACTTTGATGAATTATTTAAGCATTCGTGCAGACAGAACCTAAAGTCAATTCTAAATGATTGCTCCCACCCCTTGTTCCATCAGATAGTCCGATCCCAAAGAAGTGGACGAATAATGTATTTAAAAACAGAGAGCGCTATAGACGATCATTTTGGTCATGCGTAATTCGAAACAGTATTGTTTCCTGGTGTTGTAGCCCAGTATGCTCTTGTTAATTTTTCCTTATGGATTGTTCTGACAGTGTGTGTGTCTGTGAGTAATGTTCCTTTTTGCTGGTAATATTGTGTGAGCAATGTGCCTGTGTGCGGCACGCGTTAAAGACCTGTAGGTTTTAAACATTATATTTACTGTTGTACTGTTACTGATGCTGTGACAACAAATTTCATGGCAACAGGATAATAGAGCTATATCTGATCTTATCTTCTTCTGTTTGCAATCTATCATATATCGACACACATCCATGCACACACACACACACACACACACACATACACACACACATCCACACAAAACATATTCATGAACATCCACACTCGCACCCACATCAACACACGCATAGTTAAATGCTCAGTATACACACATCCACACTCACATCCACGCACAAATTACCCACATCCACACACAATCCACACATACAAACACACGCATACATACGCGCACACTTTAATTAACACATAAACAGAACCATAAACATATACACTCACACTTTTAATATACGTACATAAACACACCCACACACATTCACGCACGCGCAGACATTCACTCACTTTCCAATCACACATTCACACACATGCATACACAAACACAGCCTCGCACATACATGCCCCCCCCCCACACACATACACACATCCACATACACACCCACACCCACACACACACATCCACACACACACTCATATGCACATCCACACATCCACAAAGATACACACACAAACAAGTAATATCCATACGCCCGTGTACACAAGTCATTAAAATACAACCCCCCCCCCCTCCCCACACACACTAAAGCCAAATAAAGCTGGGTTCTCATGTATACGGAAATGGAAACGGCAACGAAAACGTCAAAGAGCCTTCAAGTAGTGTAATAGAAAGAATGTTTCCGCACGCCGTTTCCGTACACATGGAAACGCTCTTTCATTTTACTATATGAGGGACTTTTTGCCGTTTCCGTTTCCGTACACATGAGAACCTGGCTTACGGAAACAGATTACTGACGTGTACGAAAATAATGTTCTACCCTGCAGTATCAAGGGAGATAAAGAGACAAAATTTTCCTGAGCCGAAACGGTGGATAAAATACGAGTAGTCTCCCACGAAGGACAAAGACCAGAAAGACAAGTATAACTTCAAGAAAGACACAAAATGGTCAATGGCCGTATGCATGAACATTGTAGGACTATTACATAAAAATCAAACATAGACTGTCTTGTATTTACTGTCACGAGCGAGTGAGCGAGGATCAGTGGTTAGAATAAAGTTAACCCACGGGCCACGGGGTAAGGGAAAGCGTGCATGTTGTGAGTGGGGGGGGGGGGTCTGCATGAGGCGAAAGCGCTGTATTACTATCACTGCACACTAAGACGTCCTGTAGAACGGACGCAGGAGAAAGCCCCAGAGGGCGAACATGAGGAGAGCAGTCGGAAGACTTGGGAGTAGTGTTTTTTCCAGTGATGACTGGTAGGTGAAACGATGATTGATAATAGTTATGATTGATGTATTATATTCGTCTATTAGCATGATGTAAATAAGTATATGTGAGGAATGTGGAAGTCCTTGATACTGTATATAGCAATGTGCGCCATGAGCGATAGATGGAAGTTGAGTTCATGGATTTGTAGCGAGAGTGAGTATTGTGTACTACGGTGGAGGTGTGTTACCGTAAGATGTTTGGTGAGTGAAATGTGAACTATTGTGTGTACGCTTCATGAGTTGTAATGAGGGGTGACGTGATTAGAAGTGGTATAGTATTATACCAATGTAATGTTATTCTTGTAGGTGCCGGGGACGGGCCGAAGAGCCGCCTACGGTGAGCACAGGGGATAGGCCAGCATAGGGCCGAAGGCCACACTGTAACAGGGTGATAGATTGGCAAGGTATAACTAGTAGTTATAATAATATTGTGCCTATAACTAGCGTGGGAAGATAGTTAACGGCGGGGAGACAGAGTCATTGTAGGCCAGAGGGGGAAAGTATGGGATGCAACTGAAGCGCTTTGACACCCGAAAAGGGTAGTGTTTACTTGACCGCCGTACTTGTCGATCAGATCACCTGGGAATTGCTTGGGGGGTAGAGCTGTTTCAATAGTATTTGACGTGGAGCCGACGGGGGTGGCTATTAGGATAACTAATGCACACTCGGTGGGCGTCTTGGGACGCTACCTGACTGGGTATAAATCCCCGAACGCTCCTTCCAACTTCAGACCGCTGAGAGCACTCACCAGCTTCGTGCCGAAGAGGAGACCACAACTGCAACTGTAACTTTGTACTAGTTTTGTGAGTGGGGAAGGTCAGGGAACCCGCAAACATCCTTTGTCAGAGCGTGGTATCTTTGGTATCTTGTCGGCATTTGGGCTGTTGCTGAGTGGTAAGTTAATTGTACGATGTATGTGTATTTTACTTAATGTTCATGATTGTAGAACCTAAATCTAGTGGGTTTACTTTGGTATAACTACTGCCTCTGAGAGAGTCACGGAAACGCCGTTATATATATGTTACGAAACCTTATAGGATGGGGTCCGTTAGAGAGAGCGTTATTCTTCGTGGGGAACGTGTAAATATCATTAAAACTGTATTGATCGTTTATTCTATTGCCTATATGGGAGCCTATGGAGTATGGGAGCTGCAGCCTGACTTATAACAGTGTCAGCGGTTAAAAGTGTTAATGATGAATATCCGTCATGGAGTAAGTATGGAAGTCATGCCTTCCAGCAGTAGATTAGGACTTTGCGATTGTTTTTCTACAGAGGAGGAAGAACAACACCTTCTTGGCTTCTCAACTTCTTGTACTTTGATTAACGACATCGTGGCTTCTTGGCTTCCCGACCTATTGGTACCTGCCGATACCTGTTGATCTAACTGCGCAGTCAAGCCAGGGTAGAGAGGAAGAACCAGTGCCCAGGTAGCGCCATACACCCCTAAAGGAGAGGTTTCCTTATGCTGAATGTTCCCATGTGTTTTATAAAATGTGCTAGAGATTGAATATTACGAAGCCATTTAATTAGCATGTACTGATTTGCATCAACTTCATTCCATCGAAATTCACATGAAATTGTATGACCTATGTTCCTATTATTATTGAATGAATTAATAATTATTGTATATATGTAAGCAATACAGATATCGTTTGTTATAACTTATAGAAGAGAGATAGTCGATTATTTAGTGTGTTTGTGCCGTGCCCATCACGGCTGGTGTCAGAAGAAAGTTAGTGAGAGAAAGTGGAAACATCACAATGGTGTCAGAAGTGGGATCCTGCTAGTAAATAACATTTAATTTTGATCTTGGTTGTGTCAAGAGGCTATTGTGTGATTGTGTGGACAGGTCATCTGCCCTGAGGCGAGTGAGAGAGATTGACATTTACTACCTGCGACATGCTCTGATTTTACCTGTGCATTGACTGTTCAATTTTGTCTTTTGTCACAGAGAGAATTGTTGTTTGCTATTGCAGGAATATTGTTGTTAACTTCACAGTTACGATCCACGCTTTATTGTTAGCTTTGTTTACAGGTCAATTGCTGATGGACTATCTGGGCGCACTGAAGCTTGCCAGACAAGAAGGCATTAGTGATGAGGAATTCAAAATTAGGTGGGACGAAGAGAAAGCCCAAAACCGAGAACAAAGGGCTATCGAACGAGAAGAAAAGGAACGCGAACGAGAAGAAAAGGAGCGCGAACGAGAAGAAAAGGAGAAGGAAAGACAATTTGAAAGGGAGAGAATGGAATGCGAACGGGAACTAGCCAAAAACGGGTGTCACAATGGTAAAGGGAATGGAAAATCTGCTGCCCCGAAGGTACCTAAAATTGCCATTTTTGATGACTCGCGCGAGGATCTCGACTCGTATTTGAAAAGATTTGAAAGGCTCGCGCAGGCAAATGATTGGGAAGAAGACACCTGGGCAGACATGTTAGGGGCATTGTTAACTGGCAGGGCGTTAGATGTTTATTCCGGTCTCAGCGATGAAGACAGTAGGGATTACGAGAAGGTAAAGAAGGTGTTGTTCAAGAAGTATCACCTCACGGCAGAGGGTTATAGGCGTAAGTTTAGGGAGAGTCGTCTAGATAAGGACGAAACTTATACGCAGCTGTCCGTGAGATTGCAGAGATATTTTGAGAGGTGGGTAGACCTCTCAGAGGCAGAGAGAACTATGGAAGGGATTACGGATCTGTTAGTCAGGGAGCAGATGTTGAAGATTGTCGACTGTAATCTTTCCATATATTTGAAAGAGAGGGACCCCAAGTCCGTGCATGAGTTAGTTGAGATGGCGGACTTGTATAGTGAGGCTCATCAGTCGAAGCGAGGGCTGGAGCAACAGCAGAAGTCAGGTAAGAGGGTTGAGGAGAGCAGAAGTAAGGGTTTAGGAGTGAGTAAACCGGTATGCTTCAACTGTGGCTCTCCCAATCACCTGAGTAGGCAGTGTGACCAGGGCAGGACGAAGAAGGGTGCTGCTGCCACTGTCGAGGACAACCGAGGTAAGTCCCAGCGTGAGAGTGGGCGTGGTTGTTTTGTGTGTGGGTCACTTCTCCATATTGCGAGATTCTGTAGGAAGAGACAGAAAGAGACGACCGCAGTCGTACTAACCAGCGATGAGGAAGCCGATGACAGTCAGTGGGAGTCATCGGGCAGGGCGAATACTCAACCAGGGGCTGAGCAGAGTGTTGGGCCACAGACCTTCATTTCTTGGGAGACGGAAGGTAAGAGTATTGAGTTAGAAGGTTCGACAGAACATGAGCCCGAAGACGATGTTCCGGAGAATGATTTATCCGCTCCATTTTTGGAGAAGGGGAGGATAGGGGATAAAGAGATTACTATCCTTCGTGACACGGGATGCACGTGTGCGATTATAAAAAGGGACAAACTGCCTCCTAACAGCTTAACTGGGAAGAACAGGAGTTATGTCCTGATGGACGGGACGAGAAGGTCTGCTCCTGTCGCGGAAATGTGGGTAGAAACCCCATTTTATACTGAGCTTCTCAAAGCGCTAGTAGTGGAAGACCCAGTGGCCGATTTGATTATAGGAAACATAAAGGGGGCGTCTCTTGAGAAGATAAGTGTGGTACTCACGCGATCTCGCAAGGTGGAGATTGACAAGGAAGAGCATGAGTGTGAGAATGCGAGTGCGAAAGTGAGTCAGACCACAGATAATGAGGAGGCCAAGGGCAACTCAACGGAGGAGGTAAGGGTAGGGGCCAAGATAGGGGAACTCACACCAGGTGAGATAGCCCGGGCCCAGAGAGAGGACGAAACTTTGAGAGTTTTAAGGGAGAGAGCCACGTTGGAGCAATCGGCTGAGGTAGGTACTCACATAAAGGAGAGTAAGGGAATTTACTATCGGGTAAAGAAGGCCGGGGCTGGACGTGCTGATGTGGAGCAGTTGTTGGTACCTAAGCAGTACCGAAGTGAGCTGATGAAGATAGCTCACGAAGGAGTGTTCGGGGGACACTTAGGAATTTCGCGCACACAGGACAGAATAATGCAGTCGTTCTTTTGGCCTGGGATAGGTGCGGACGTAGGTCGTTTCTGTCGATCGTGTGACGCGTGTCAAAGGACATCCAATAACGGTAGGGTGACAAAGGTACCCCTAGTGCCGACACCCCTGATCGACACGCCCTTTTCGCGCGTCGCCATAGATTTGGTTGGTCCACTTCCGCGTACGGAACATGGGAGATCGCGTTATATTTTGACGCTAGTAGATTATGCCACGCGTTTCCCGGATGCCGTAGCCTTAAGGGGGATATCAGCCGAGCAGGTCAGTGAAGCGTTAATGGAAATATTTTCTCGGTTAGGCATACCAAAGGAAATAGTTTCAGATAGGGGATCACAGTTTACCGGTGAGCTGATGAGAGAGGTCAGTGCACTTCTCAAAACGAAACGGATATTCTGCTCGCCCTACCACGCGATGGCCAATGGTCTGTGTGAAAGATTTAACGGAGTGCTGAAGAATATGCTTCGCCGAGTAGCTCATGACAGACCCAAGGACTGGGACAGAATGTTGTGTCCACTGCTGTTCGCGTATCGCGAAACCCCACAGGCCAGTACAGGTTTTTCGCCGTTTGAACTAGTGTTCGGTCACCCTGTGAGAGGACCACTTGCAATACTGAAGAATCTGTGGACTGGGGAAGCGGAGTCAGAAACGAGGTCATCGTACGAATACGTGGTAGATATGAGAGAACGATTGGAGGATGCCATGAAAGTCGTAGCCGAGAACAGCAGCGTCGAAAAACACAGGCAGAAGAAATACTACGATAGGGGGGCCAAACAGAGGAAATTCCAAGTGGGCGATTCCGTCCTCATACTTCTCCCAAGTGACGGATCGAAACTACAGATGACTTGGAAAGGGCCTTACAAAGTAGAAGAGCAGAGAGGGTCAGTGAACTACATGGTGAACGTCAAGGGGAAGAGACGACTGTATCACGCGAATATGCTGAAGAAGTATATTGAGAGGGAAGACGAACAGGAAAACACAGAGGCAATAGCTGCAGCTATAATTGACGAGACCGATGAAGGAGAGGAAGCGACTTCGATGCCTCTGGAGACAGTCATGCCTAAGCTAGAACAGACCGAAACCTACAGGGATGTACAGTTAGGGGACACGCTAGATCAGGATCAGAGAGAACAGATGCAAGAGCTCATGGAAGAATACAAAGATATATTTACCGATGTACCGGGGCTCAATGACCTGATCAAGCACAAAATCCCATTGCTAGATCAAAAACCTGTGAAGGTAAGACCCTACCAACTACCGTACTCAACTAGAGAAGCTGTCAATGCTGAGGTAGGCAAGATGCTTGCGGCCAGAATCATCGAACCGTCCGAGTCCCCGTACAATAGTCCAATTGTATTAGTTAAGAAGCCCGATGGTCAACATCGTTTCTGCAACGACTACAGGCGGCTAAATGTTGTGACTGCCGATGACGCCGAACCGATGCCTGAGGTAGAAGCCATTATTTCCAATCTAGCGGAGGCAAAATATTTCACCAAGCTGGACTTGACAAAGGGCTTTTATCAAGTTCCGATGGCCGAGGAAGATAAACACCTGACGGCGTTCGCCACACCGTTTGGGCTATACCAGTACAGGGTCATGCCGTTCGGGTTGAAGGGATCCCCCGCCACATTTAACAGGCTCATGAGGAAAGTATTAAAAGATGCTGGCGAAGGGGTAGATGCATTTGTAGACGACTGTCTTATACACAGTGCAAATTGGCCTGACCACTTGGAACGTTGTCGGAATGTCTTCGAGCGACTGAGACGGGCAAATTTAAAAGCTAGACCTACCAAGACGCTAATAGGGATGACAGAAGTCGAGTACTTAGGCCATAAGCTGGGACAGGGGACTGTAAGACCGCAGGAGAGTAAGGTGCGAGCCATTGTCGACTGTGACCGACCGACGACCAAGACACAAGTGAGGAGTTTCCTGGGGCTAACGGGGTACTATCGGAAGTTTGTACCAAATTACAGTGCAATCTCGGCGCCGTTGTCAGACCTCACAAAGAAGTCCCAGGGCACAAAGTTCGCGTGGGGACACGCGCAGGAGAACGCGTTCAATGCCCTAAAAATTTGTTTGAGTTCCGAGCCGATACTACGGATGCCAGACTGGAACAAGGAACTGATTCTCCAGACAGACGCATCTAACCTTGGAGTGAGTGGCTGCCTACTTCAAGAAGACGAGGGTACGAAGTATCCAGTTGTATATGTTAGCAGAAAGTTGAAACCCGCGGAGAAGAACTACTCAACAATTGAAAGGGAATGCCTGGCCATAGTTTTCGCCGTTAGTAAGTTGCAGGCGTATCTGTATGGGAGAAACTTCGTGTTAGAGACGGACCACCGACCTCTAACTTGGATGCGAACTAAAGACCAGAAGAACGCGAGGGTAACTAGATGGAACCTGGCGCTGCAACCATATAACTTTCGAGTCGGCAACATCAGGGGGCGAGACGCTCTATGGGCCGACACTCTATCTAGATTACCAGTAGATTAATAATTTTATTAGCCGATTTTGCCAGGGAAAATCGACTTAAGTGGGGGCGATTGTAACAGGGTGATAGATTGGCAAGGTATAACTAGTAGTTATAATAATATTGTGCCTATAACTAGCGTGGGAAGATAGTTAACGGCGGGGAGACAGAGTCATTGTAGGCCAGAGGGGGAAAGTATGGGATGCAACTGAAGCGCTTTGACACCCGAAAAGGGTAGTGTTTACTTGACCGCCGTACTTGTCGATCAGATCACCTGGGAATTGCTTGGGGGGTAGAGCTGTTTCAATAGTATTTGACGTGGAGCCGACGGGGGTGGCTATTAGGATAACTAATGCACACTCGGTGGGCGTCTTGGGACGCTACCTGACTGGGTATAAATCCCCGAACGCTCCTTCCAACTTCAGACCGCTGAGAGCACTCACCAGCTTCGTGCCGAAGAGGAGACCACAACTGCAACTGTAACTTTGTACTAGTTTTGTGAGTGGGGAAGGTCAGGGAACCCGCAAACATCCTTTGTCAGAGCGTGGTATCTTTGGTATCTTGTCGGCATTTGGGCTGTTGCTGAGTGGTAAGTTAATTGTACGATGTATGTGTATTTTACTTAATGTTCATGATTGTAGAACCTAAATCTAGTGGGTTTACTTTGGTATAACTACTGCCTCTGAGAGAGTCACGGAAACGCCGTTATATATATGTTACGAAACCTTATAGGATGGGGTCCGTTAGAGAGAGCGTTATTCTTCGTGGGGAACGTGTAAATATCATTAAAACTGTATTGATCGTTTATTCTATTGCCTATATGGGAGCCTATGGAGTATGGGAGCTGCAGCCTGACTTATAACAGTGTCAGCGGTTAAAAGTGTTAATGATGAATATCCGTCATGGAGTAAGTATGGAAGTCATGCCTTCCAGCAGTAGATTAGGACTTTGCGATTGTTTTTCTACAGAGGAGGAAGAACAACACCTTCTTGGCTTCTCAACTTCTTGTACTTTGATTAACGACATCGTGGCTTCTTGGCTTCCCGACCTATTGGTACCTGCCGATACCTGTTGATCTAACTGCGCAGTCAAGCCAGGGTAGAGAGGAAGAACCAGTGCCCAGGTAGCGCCATACACCCCTAAAGGAGAGGTTTCCTTATGCTGAATGTTCCCATGTGTTTTATAAAATGTGCTAGAGATTGAATATTACGAAGCCATTTAATTAGCATGTACTGATTTGCATCAACTTCATTCCATCGAAATTCACATGAAATTGTATGACCTATGTTCCTATTATTATTGAATGAATTAATAATTATTGTATATATGTAAGCAATACAGATATCGTTTGTTATAACTTATAGAAGAGAGATAGTCGATTATTTAGTGTGTTTGTGCCGTGCCCATCACGGCTGGTGTCAGAAGAAAGTTAGTGAGAGAAAGTGGAAACATCACAATGGTGTCAGAAGTGGGATCCTGCTAGTAAATAACATTTAATTTTGATCTTGGTTGTGTCAAGAGGCTATTGTGTGATTGTGTGGACAGGTCATCTGCCCTGAGGCGAGTGAGAGAGATTGACATTTACTACCTGCGACATGCTCTGATTTTACCTGTGCATTGACTGTTCAATTTTGTCTTTTGTCACAGAGAGAATTGTTGTTTGCTATTGCAGGAATATTGTTGTTAACTTCACAGTTACGATCCACGCTTTATTGTTAGCTTTGTTTACAGGTCAATTGCTGATGGACTATCTGGGCGCACTGAAGCTTGCCAGACAAGAAGGCATTAGTGATGAGGAATTCAAAATTAGGTGGGACGAAGAGAAAGCCCAAAACCGAGAACAAAGGGCTATCGAACGAGAAGAAAAGGAACGCGAACGAGAAGAAAAGGAGCGCGAACGAGAAGAAAAGGAGAAGGAAAGACAATTTGAAAGGGAGAGAATGGAATGCGAACGGGAACTAGCCAAAAACGGGTGTCACAATGGTAAAGGGAATGGAAAATCTGCTGCCCCGAAGGTACCTAAAATTGCCATTTTTGATGACTCGCGCGAGGATCTCGACTCGTATTTGAAAAGATTTGAAAGGCTCGCGCAGGCAAATGATTGGGAAGAAGACACCTGGGCAGACATGTTAGGGGCATTGTTAACTGGCAGGGCGTTAGATGTTTATTCCGGTCTCAGCGATGAAGACAGTAGGGATTACGAGAAGGTAAAGAAGGTGTTGTTCAAGAAGTATCACCTCACGGCAGAGGGTTATAGGCGTAAGTTTAGGGAGAGTCGTCTAGATAAGGACGAAACTTATACGCAGCTGTCCGTGAGATTGCAGAGATATTTTGAGAGGTGGGTAGACCTCTCAGAGGCAGAGAGAACTATGGAAGGGATTACGGATCTGTTAGTCAGGGAGCAGATGTTGAAGATTGTCGACTGTAATCTTTCCATATATTTGAAAGAGAGGGACCCCAAGTCCGTGCATGAGTTAGTTGAGATGGCGGACTTGTATAGTGAGGCTCATCAGTCGAAGCGAGGGCTGGAGCAACAGCAGAAGTCAGGTAAGAGGGTTGAGGAGAGCAGAAGTAAGGGTTTAGGAGTGAGTAAACCGGTATGCTTCAACTGTGGCTCTCCCAATCACCTGAGTAGGCAGTGTGACCAGGGCAGGACGAAGAAGGGTGCTGCTGCCACTGTCGAGGACAACCGAGGTAAGTCCCAGCGTGAGAGTGGGCGTGGTTGTTTTGTGTGTGGGTCACTTCTCCATATTGCGAGATTCTGTAGGAAGAGACAGAAAGAGACGACCGCAGTCGTACTAACCAGCGATGAGGAAGCCGATGACAGTCAGTGGGAGTCATCGGGCAGGGCGAATACTCAACCAGGGGCTGAGCAGAGTGTTGGGCCACAGACCTTCATTTCTTGGGAGACGGAAGGTAAGAGTATTGAGTTAGAAGGTTCGACAGAACATGAGCCCGAAGACGATGTTCCGGAGAATGATTTATCCGCTCCATTTTTGGAGAAGGGGAGGATAGGGGATAAAGAGATTACTATCCTTCGTGACACGGGATGCACGTGTGCGATTATAAAAAGGGACAAACTGCCTCCTAACAGCTTAACTGGGAAGAACAGGAGTTATGTCCTGATGGACGGGACGAGAAGGTCTGCTCCTGTCGCGGAAATGTGGGTAGAAACCCCATTTTATACTGAGCTTCTCAAAGCGCTAGTAGTGGAAGACCCAGTGGCCGATTTGATTATAGGAAACATAAAGGGGGCGTCTCTTGAGAAGATAAGTGTGGTACTCACGCGATCTCGCAAGGTGGAGATTGACAAGGAAGAGCATGAGTGTGAGAATGCGAGTGCGAAAGTGAGTCAGACCACAGATAATGAGGAGGCCAAGGGCAACTCAACGGAGGAGGTAAGGGTAGGGGCCAAGATAGGGGAACTCACACCAGGTGAGATAGCCCGGGCCCAGAGAGAGGACGAAACTTTGAGAGTTTTAAGGGAGAGAGCCACGTTGGAGCAATCGGCTGAGGTAGGTACTCACATAAAGGAGAGTAAGGGAATTTACTATCGGGTAAAGAAGGCCGGGGCTGGACGTGCTGATGTGGAGCAGTTGTTGGTACCTAAGCAGTACCGAAGTGAGCTGATGAAGATAGCTCACGAAGGAGTGTTCGGGGGACACTTAGGAATTTCGCGCACACAGGACAGAATAATGCAGTCGTTCTTTTGGCCTGGGATAGGTGCGGACGTAGGTCGTTTCTGTCGATCGTGTGACGCGTGTCAAAGGACATCCAATAACGGTAGGGTGACAAAGGTACCCCTAGTGCCGACACCCCTGATCGACACGCCCTTTTCGCGCGTCGCCATAGATTTGGTTGGTCCACTTCCGCGTACGGAACATGGGAGATCGCGTTATATTTTGACGCTAGTAGATTATGCCACGCGTTTCCCGGATGCCGTAGCCTTAAGGGGGATATCAGCCGAGCAGGTCAGTGAAGCGTTAATGGAAATATTTTCTCGGTTAGGCATACCAAAGGAAATAGTTTCAGATAGGGGATCACAGTTTACCGGTGAGCTGATGAGAGAGGTCAGTGCACTTCTCAAAACGAAACGGATATTCTGCTCGCCCTACCACGCGATGGCCAATGGTCTGTGTGAAAGATTTAACGGAGTGCTGAAGAATATGCTTCGCCGAGTAGCTCATGACAGACCCAAGGACTGGGACAGAATGTTGTGTCCACTGCTGTTCGCGTATCGCGAAACCCCACAGGCCAGTACAGGTTTTTCGCCGTTTGAACTAGTGTTCGGTCACCCTGTGAGAGGACCACTTGCAATACTGAAGAATCTGTGGACTGGGGAAGCGGAGTCAGAAACGAGGTCATCGTACGAATACGTGGTAGATATGAGAGAACGATTGGAGGATGCCATGAAAGTCGTAGCCGAGAACAGCAGCGTCGAAAAACACAGGCAGAAGAAATACTACGATAGGGGGGCCAAACAGAGGAAATTCCAAGTGGGCGATTCCGTCCTCATACTTCTCCCAAGTGACGGATCGAAACTACAGATGACTTGGAAAGGGCCTTACAAAGTAGAAGAGCAGAGAGGGTCAGTGAACTACATGGTGAACGTCAAGGGGAAGAGACGACTGTATCACGCGAATATGCTGAAGAAGTATATTGAGAGGGAAGACGAACAGGAAAACACAGAGGCAATAGCTGCAGCTATAATTGACGAGACCGATGAAGGAGAGGAAGCGACTTCGATGCCTCTGGAGACAGTCATGCCTAAGCTAGAACAGACCGAAACCTACAGGGATGTACAGTTAGGGGACACGCTAGATCAGGATCAGAGAGAACAGATGCAAGAGCTCATGGAAGAATACAAAGATATCTCATGGAAGAATACAAAGATATATTTACCGATGTACCGGGGCTCAATGACCTGATCAAGCACAAAATCCCATTGCTAGATCAAAAACCTGTGAAGGTAAGACCCTACCAACTACCGTACTCAACTAGAGAAGCTGTCAATGCTGAGGTAGGCAAGATGCTTGCGGCCAGAATCATCGAACCGTCCGAGTCCCCGTACAATAGTCCAATTGTATTAGTTAAGAAGCCCGATGGTCAACATCGTTTCTGCAACGACTACAGGCGGCTAAATGTTGTGACTGCCGATGACGCCGAACCGATGCCTGAGGTAGAAGCCATTATTTCCAATCTAGCGGAGGCAAAATATTTCACCAAGCTGGACTTGACAAAGGGCTTTTATCAAGTTCCGATGGCCGAGGAAGATAAACACCTGACGGCGTTCGCCACACCGTTTGGGCTATACCAGTACAGGGTCATGCCGTTCGGGTTGAAGGGATCCCCCGCCACATTTAACAGGCTCATGAGGAAAGTATTAAAAGATGCTGGCGAAGGGGTAGATGCATTTGTAGACGACTGTCTTATACACAGTGCAAATTGGCCTGACCACTTGGAACGTTGTCGGAATGTCTTCGAGCGACTGAGACGGGCAAATTTAAAAGCTAGACCTACCAAGACGCTAATAGGGATGACAGAAGTCGAGTACTTAGGCCATAAGCTGGGACAGGGGACTGTAAGACCGCAGGAGAGTAAGGTGCGAGCCATTGTCGACTGTGACCGACCGACGACCAAGACACAAGTGAGGAGTTTCCTGGGGCTAACGGGGTACTATCGGAAGTTTGTACCAAATTACAGTGCAATCTCGGCGCCGTTGTCAGACCTCACAAAGAAGTCCCAGGGCACAAAGTTCGCGTGGGGACACGCGCAGGAGAACGCGTTCAATGCCCTAAAAATTTGTTTGAGTTCCGAGCCGATACTACGGATGCCAGACTGGAACAAGGAACTGATTCTCCAGACAGACGCATCTAACCTTGGAGTGAGTGGCTGCCTACTTCAAGAAGACGAGGGTACGAAGTATCCAGTTGTATATGTTAGCAGAAAGTTGAAACCCGCGGAGAAGAACTACTCAACAATTGAAAGGGAATGCCTGGCCATAGTTTTCGCCGTTAGTAAGTTGCAGGCGTATCTGTATGGGAGAAACTTCGTGTTAGAGACGGACCACCGACCTCTAACTTGGATGCGAACTAAAGACCAGAAGAACGCGAGGGTAACTAGATGGAACCTGGCGCTGCAACCATATAACTTTCGAGTCGGCAACATCAGGGGGCGAGACGCTCTATGGGCCGACACTCTATCTAGATTACCAGTAGATTAATAATTTTATTAGCCGATTTTGCCAGGGAAAATCGACTTAAGTGGGGGCGATTGTAACAGGGTGATAGATTGGCAAGGTATAACTAGTAGTTATAATAATATTGTGCCTATAACTAGCGTGGGAAGATAGTTAACGGCGGGGAGACAGAGTCATTGTAGGCCAGAGGGGGAAAGTATGGGATGCAACTGAAGCGCTTTGACACCCGAAAAGGGTAGTGTTTACTTGACCGCCGTACTTGTCGATCAGATCACCTGGGAATTGCTTGGGGGGTAGAGCTGTTTCAATAGTATTTGACGTGGAGCCGACGGGGGTGGCTATTAGGATAACTAATGCACACTCGGTGGGCGTCTTGGGACGCTACCTGACTGGGTATAAATCCCCGAACGCTCCTTCCAACTTCAGACCGCTGAGAGCACTCACCAGCTTCGTGCCGAAGAGGAGACCACAACTGCAACTGTAACTTTGTACTAGTTTTGTGAGTGGGGAAGGTCAGGGAACCCGCAAACATCCTTTGTCAGAGCGTGGTATCTTTGGTATCTTGTCGGCATTTGGGCTGTTGCTGAGTGGTAAGTTAATTGTACGATGTATGTGTATTTTACTTAATGTTCATGATTGTAGAACCTAAATCTAGTGGGTTTACTTTGGTATAACTACTGCCTCTGAGAGAGTCACGGAAACGCCGTTATATATATGTTACGAAACCTTATAGGATGGGGTCCGTTAGAGAGAGCGTTATTCTTCGTGGGGAACGTGTAAATATCATTAAAACTGTATTGATCGTTTATTCTATTGCCTATATGGGAGCCTATGGAGTATGGGAGCTGCAGCCTGACTTATAACAGTGTCAGCGGTTAAAAGTGTTAATGATGAATATCCGTCATGGAGTAAGTATGGAAGTCATGCCTTCCAGCAGTAGATTAGGACTTTGCGATTGTTTTTCTACAGAGGAGGAAGAACAACACCTTCTTGGCTTCTCAACTTCTTGTACTTTGATTAACGACATCGTGGCTTCTTGGCTTCCCGACCTATTGGTACCTGCCGATACCTGTTGATCTAACTGCGCAGTCAAGCCAGGGTAGAGAGGAAGAACCAGTGCCCAGGTAGCGCCATACACCCCTAAAGGAGAGGTTTCCTTATGCTGAATGTTCCCATGTGTTTTATAAAATGTGCTAGAGATTGAATATTACGAAGCCATTTAATTAGCATGTACTGATTTGCATCAACTTCATTCCATCGAAATTCACATGAAATTGTATGACCTATGTTCCTATTATTATTGAATGAATTAATAATTATTGTATATATGTAAGCAATACAGATATCGTTTGTTATAACTTATAGAAGAGAGATAGTCGATTATTTAGTGTGTTTGTGCCGTGCCCATCACGGCTGGTGTCAGAAGAAAGTTAGTGAGAGAAAGTGGAAACATCACAATGGTGTCAGAAGTGGGATCCTGCTAGTAAATAACATTTAATTTTGATCTTGGTTGTGTCAAGAGGCTATTGTGTGATTGTGTGGACAGGTCATCTGCCCTGAGGCGAGTGAGAGAGATTGACATTTACTACCTGCGACATGCTCTGATTTTACCTGTGCATTGACTGTTCAATTTTGTCTTTTGTCACAGAGAGAATTGTTGTTTGCTATTGCAGGAATATTGTTGTTAACTTCACAGTTACGATCCACGCTTTATTGTTAGCTTTGTTTACAGGTCAATTGCTGATGGACTATCTGGGCGCACTGAAGCTTGCCAGACAAGAAGGCATTAGTGATGAGGAATTCAAAATTAGGTGGGACGAAGAGAAAGCCCAAAACCGAGAACAAAGGGCTATCGAACGAGAAGAAAAGGAACGCGAACGAGAAGAAAAGGAGCGCGAACGAGAAGAAAAGGAGAAGGAAAGACAATTTGAAAGGGAGAGAATGGAATGCGAACGGGAACTAGCCAAAAACGGGTGTCACAATGGTAAAGGGAATGGAAAATCTGCTGCCCCGAAGGTACCTAAAATTGCCATTTTTGATGACTCGCGCGAGGATCTCGACTCGTATTTGAAAAGATTTGAAAGGCTCGCGCAGGCAAATGATTGGGAAGAAGACACCTGGGCAGACATGTTAGGGGCATTGTTAACTGGCAGGGCGTTAGATGTTTATTCCGGTCTCAGCGATGAAGACAGTAGGGATTACGAGAAGGTAAAGAAGGTGTTGTTCAAGAAGTATCACCTCACGGCAGAGGGTTATAGGCGTAAGTTTAGGGAGAGTCGTCTAGATAAGGACGAAACTTATACGCAGCTGTCCGTGAGATTGCAGAGATATTTTGAGAGGTGGGTAGACCTCTCAGAGGCAGAGAGAACTATGGAAGGGATTACGGATCTGTTAGTCAGGGAGCAGATGTTGAAGATTGTCGACTGTAATCTTTCCATATATTTGAAAGAGAGGGACCCCAAGTCCGTGCATGAGTTAGTTGAGATGGCGGACTTGTATAGTGAGGCTCATCAGTCGAAGCGAGGGCTGGAGCAACAGCAGAAGTCAGGTAAGAGGGTTGAGGAGAGCAGAAGTAAGGGTTTAGGAGTGAGTAAACCGGTATGCTTCAACTGTGGCTCTCCCAATCACCTGAGTAGGCAGTGTGACCAGGGCAGGACGAAGAAGGGTGCTGCTGCCACTGTCGAGGACAACCGAGGTAAGTCCCAGCGTGAGAGTGGGCGTGGTTGTTTTGTGTGTGGGTCACTTCTCCATATTGCGAGATTCTGTAGGAAGAGACAGAAAGAGACGACCGCAGTCGTACTAACCAGCGATGAGGAAGCCGATGACAGTCAGTGGGAGTCATCGGGCAGGGCGAATACTCAACCAGGGGCTGAGCAGAGTGTTGGGCCACAGACCTTCATTTCTTGGGAGACGGAAGGTAAGAGTATTGAGTTAGAAGGTTCGACAGAACATGAGCCCGAAGACGATGTTCCGGAGAATGATTTATCCGCTCCATTTTTGGAGAAGGGGAGGATAGGGGATAAAGAGATTACTATCCTTCGTGACACGGGATGCACGTGTGCGATTATAAAAAGGGACAAACTGCCTCCTAACAGCTTAACTGGGAAGAACAGGAGTTATGTCCTGATGGACGGGACGAGAAGGTCTGCTCCTGTCGCGGAAATGTGGGTAGAAACCCCATTTTATACTGAGCTTCTCAAAGCGCTAGTAGTGGAAGACCCAGTGGCCGATTTGATTATAGGAAACATAAAGGGGGCGTCTCTTGAGAAGATAAGTGTGGTACTCACGCGATCTCGCAAGGTGGAGATTGACAAGGAAGAGCATGAGTGTGAGAATGCGAGTGCGAAAGTGAGTCAGACCACAGATAATGAGGAGGCCAAGGGCAACTCAACGGAGGAGGTAAGGGTAGGGGCCAAGATAGGGGAACTCACACCAGGTGAGATAGCCCGGGCCCAGAGAGAGGACGAAACTTTGAGAGTTTTAAGGGAGAGAGCCACGTTGGAGCAATCGGCTGAGGTAGGTACTCACATAAAGGAGAGTAAGGGAATTTACTATCGGGTAAAGAAGGCCGGGGCTGGACGTGCTGATGTGGAGCAGTTGTTGGTACCTAAGCAGTACCGAAGTGAGCTGATGAAGATAGCTCACGAAGGAGTGTTCGGGGGACACTTAGGAATTTCGCGCACACAGGACAGAATAATGCAGTCGTTCTTTTGGCCTGGGATAGGTGCGGACGTAGGTCGTTTCTGTCGATCGTGTGACGCGTGTCAAAGGACATCCAATAAAGGTAGGGTGACAAAGGTACCCCTAGTGCCGACACCCCTGATCGACACGCCCTTTTCGCGCGTCGCCATAGATTTGGTTGGTCCACTTCCGCGTACGGAACATGGGAGATCGCGTTATATTTTGACGCTAGTAGATTATGCCACGCGTTTCCCGGATGCCGTAGCCTTAAGGGGGATATCAGCCGAGCAGGTCAGTGAAGCGTTAATGGAAATATTTTCTCGGTTAGGCATACCAAAGGAAATAGTTTCAGATAGGGGATCACAGTTTACCGGTGAGCTGATGAGAGAGGTCAGTGCACTTCTCAAAACGAAACGGATATTCTGCTCGCCCTACCACGCGATGGCCAATGGTCTGTGTGAAAGATTTAACGGAGTGCTGAAGAATATGCTTCGCCGAGTAGCTCATGACAGACCCAAGGACTGGGACAGAATGTTGTGTCCACTGCTGTTCGCGTATCGCGAAACCCCACAGGCCAGTACAGGTTTTTCGCCGTTTGAACTAGTGTTCGGTCACCCTGTGAGAGGACCACTTGCAATACTGAAGAATCTGTGGACTGGGGAAGCGGAGTCAGAAACGAGGTCATCGTACGAATACGTGGTAGATATGAGAGAACGATTGGAGGATGCCATGAAAGTCGTAGCCGAGAACAGCAGCGTCGAAAAACACAGGCAGAAGAAATACTACGATAGGGGGGCCAAACAGAGGAAATTCCAAGTGGGCGATTCCGTCCTCATACTTCTCCCAAGTGACGGATCGAAACTACAGATGACTTGGAAAGGGCCTTACAAAGTAGAAGAGCAGAGAGGGTCAGTGAACTACATGGTGAACGTCAAGGGGAAGAGACGACTGTATCACGCGAATATGCTGAAGAAGTATATTGAGAGGGAAGACGAACAGGAAAACACAGAGGCAATAGCTGCAGCTATAATTGACGAGACCGATGAAGGAGAGGAAGCGACTTCGATGCCTCTGGAGACAGTCATGCCTAAGCTAGAACAGACCGAAACCTACAGGGATGTACAGTTAGGGGACACGCTAGATCAGGATCAGAGAGAACAGATGCAAGAGCTCATGGAAGAATACAAAGATATATTTACCGATGTACCGGGGCTCACTGACCTGATCAAGCACAAAATCCCATTGCTAGATCAAAAACCTGTGAAGGTAAGACCCTACCAACTACCGTACTCAACTAGAGAAGCTGTCAATGCTGAGGTAGGCAAGATGCTTGCGGCCAGAATCATCGAACCGTCCGAGTCCCCGTACAATAGTCCAATTGTATTAGTTAAGAAGCCCGATGGTCAACATCGTTTCTGCAACGACTACAGGCGGCTAAATGTTGTGACTGCCGATGACGCCGAACCGATGCCTGAGGTAGAAGCCATTATTTCCAATCTAGCGGAGGCAAAATATTTCACCAAGCTGGACTTGACAAAGGGCTTTTATCAAGTTCCGATGGCCGAGGAAGATAAACACCTGACGGCGTTCGCCACACCGTTTGGGCTATACCAGTACAGGGTCATGCCGTTCGGGTTGAAGGGATCCCCCGCCACATTTAACAGGCTCATGAGGAAAGTATTAAAAGATGCTGGCGAAGGGGTAGATGCATTTGTAGACGACTGTCTTATACACAGTGCAAATTGGCCTGACCACTTGGAACGTTGTCGGAATGTCTTCGAGCGACTGAGACGGGCAAATTTAAAAGCTAGACCTACCAAGACGCTAATAGGGATGACAGAAGTCGAGTACTTAGGCCATAAGCTGGGACAGGGGACTGTAAGACCGCAGGAGAGTAAGGTGCGAGCCATTGTCGACTGTGACCGACCGACGACCAAGACACAAGTGAGGAGTTTCCTGGGGCTAACGGGGTACTATCGGAAGTTTGTACCAAATTACAGTGCAATCTCGGCGCCGTTGTCAGACCTCACAAAGAAGTCCCAGGGCACAAAGTTCGCGTGGGGACACGCGCAGGAGAACGCGTTCAATGCCCTAAAAATTTGTTTGAGTTCCGAGCCGATACTACGGATGCCAGACTGGAACAAGGAACTGATTCTCCAGACAGACGCATCTAACCTTGGAGTGAGTGGCTGCCTACTTCAAGAAGACGAGGGTACGAAGTATCCAGTTGTATATGTTAGCAGAAAGTTGAAACCCGCGGAGAAGAACTACTCAACAATTGAAAGGGAATGCCTGGCCATAGTTTTCGCCGTTAGTAAGTTGCAGGCGTATCTGTATGGGAGAAACTTCGTGTTAAAGACGGACCACCGACCTCTAACTTGGATGCGAACTAAAGACCAGAAGAACGCGAGGGTAACTAGATGGAACCTGGCGCTGCAACCATATAACTTTCGAGTCGGCAACATCAGGGGGCGAGACGCTCTATGGGCCGACACTCTATCTAGATTACCAGTAGATTAATAATTTTATTAGCCGATTTTGCCAGGGAAAATCGACTTAAGTGGGGGCGATTGTAACAGGGTGATAGATTGGCAAGGTATAACTAGTAGTTATAATAATATTGTGCCTATAACTAGCGTGGGAAGATAGTTAACGGCGGGGAGACAGAGTCATTGTAGGCCAGAGGGGGAAAGTATGGGATGCAACTGAAGCGCTTTGACACCCGAAAAGGGTAGTGTTTACTTGACCGCCGTACTTGTCGATCAGATCACCTGGGAATTGCTTGGGGGGTAGAGCTGTTTCAATAGTATTTGACGTGGAGCCGACGGGGGTGGCTATTAGGATAACTAATGCACACTCGGTGGGCGTCTTGGGACGCTACCTGACTGGGTATAAATCCCCGAACGCTCCTTCCAACTTCAGACCGCTGAGAGCACTCACCAGCTTCGTGCCGAAGAGGAGACCACAACTGCAACTGTAACTTTGTACTAGTTTTGTGAGTGGGGAAGGTCAGGGAACCCGCAAACATCCTTTGTCAGAGCGTGGTATCTTTGGTATCTTGTCGGCATTTGGGCTGTTGCTGAGTGGTAAGTTAATTGTACGATGTATGTGTATTTTACTTAATGTTCATGATTGTAGAACCTAAATCTAGTGGGTTTACTTTGGTATAACTACTGCCTCTGAGAGAGTCACGGAAACGCCGTTATATATATGTTACGAAACCTTATAGGATGGGGTCCGTTAGAGAGAGCGTTATTCTTCGTGGGGAACGTGTAAATATCATTAAAACTGTATTGATCGTTTATTCTATTGCCTATATGGGAGCCTATGGAGTATGGGAGCTGCAGCCTGACTTATAACAGTGTCAGCGGTTAAAAGTGTTAATGATGAATATCCGTCATGGAGTAAGTATGGAAGTCATGCCTTCCAGCAGTAGATTAGGACTTTGCGATTGTTTTTCTACAGAGGAGGAAGAACAACACCTTCTTGGCTTCTCAACTTCTTGTACTTTGATTAACGACATCGTGGCTTCTTGGCTTCCCGACCTATTGGTACCTGCCGATACCTGTTGATCTAACTGCGCAGTCAAGCCAGGGTAGAGAGGAAGAACCAGTGCCCAGGTAGCGCCATACACCCCTAAAGGAGAGGTTTCCTTATGCTGAATGTTCCCATGTGTTTTATAAAATGTGCTAGAGATTGAATATTACGAAGCCATTTAATTAGCATGTACTGATTTGCATCAACTTCATTCCATCGAAATTCACATGAAATTGTATGACCTATGTTCCTATTATTATTGAATGAATTAATAATTATTGTATATATGTAAGCAATACAGATATCGTTTGTCATAACTTATAGAAGAGAGATAGTCGATTATTTAGTGTGTTTGTGCCGTGCCCATCACGGCTGGTGTCAGAAGAAAGTTAGTGAGAGAAAGTGGAAACATCACACACACATAGGCCAGGAGTGAAGCTGTCGGTGCAGGACAGTAGAGGCACATGAGTCGTGGCAGTCTGGCCACAGACAGGGATGTATATTTGATTGTGAATGTGCTATTGAAATGCTAATGTGCTATTGCCATGTTGATGTGCTATTGAAATGCTAATGTGCTATTGCCATGTTGATGTGCTATTGGAATGCTAATGTGTTATGGCAATAGGAAGGTGCTATTGGGAGACTGCGGTGCCAGTGAAATATTAATGTGCTATTAAGACATGGAGAGGAGAAGCTGAGACCGAAGTGTCTTTAGAAAGTAACTACCGGGTTGTGGACCCGAGGAAGAGTGCATGGGGGAATAAGGCCGTTGGACGGCAGTAACTTGAATAATATAATGTATGTATGTAATTGCACTGTTATCTTTATATTTATGTTAATAAATGTGTGAGTCTGATGGGTTGTTCTGTTAAGTGTTATACTTGTTCGTTCGTGATTGTTGTCTTGTTATAATTATTACATCTCCCAGTCTGGGATTTGTGACATTTACAATGAAAACAATCAAATACTTCGTGCAAAAAGCTACTTCAAGGGTCAGAACAATCAAGGCTTTATCATAAATATTCGATTCAACATTTTAAGGCCATTTTCGTTCATCCAAGAAGGGGAGTGGAGGGGGCGGGGAGGGGGGGGCGGGAGAGGGGCGAAGCCAAGCATAGGAGAAGCGTAAGAGGCGGGGAATCGGAAGGGGAAGGGGAGTTGAAACCCAGGTTATGAAAAGCCAACAAGGAAGAGAGCGAAAGGGAGAGCCAAAAATTAGCAAAGTCAAGCCGACAGACTTTATAGATGCCCCCCACCCCCACCCACCTGGATTCAAGTTTCATTTTTTGTTTTGTTTGTGTAAAACTCTAGTTGTTCTTGTTGCTGCGTGTCGCTTCCTCGTGCACTCAGTGGTGAGTGATGGCGTTCTCAAGCAAGCTTAACCCTTTACATGCCAGCGCTGTATGGAAGTTAATTGCCATCAGTTTGTGATGTCGCCTAGAGCTTCCCCTCCCCCCTTCCCCCCGCGCACACTGGCCGATTAGTTGGTTTGTGGCGTCATAATATTGAGTTGCAATGAGGGGAAAAACATTAGTTAACTAGTGCGCAATATCTCATTGAAACTAAAGGCCGTTACGTCACCATCCAACTAATCCAGGCTATTGCGCGCCAGGCCTAAGACGTAGAAGACTTCCGTCAATACAGTGCACACGCTCAATATGGGAGATTTTCACCCCCCCCCATACCTCTCCCACTTCAACCCTTATACGCTTTCTATAATGCTAAACTTGAAATTCCCCCCCCCCCCCCCCCCTTTTGTACGACACACGGCCACAAGGCCTTCTCACCGAAAACTCCAACATTGTGCATGAACTACTTGACTGTTTTGCATTAGATGTCATGATTCGGATGTTATTAAAACTCATGCAGAGAGTGAGTTGTTTTTTTACCAGGGCCATGAGAAATTGGCTGGTGGCCTTGAACGGTCCTCGCCAAATTATAGTTGGTGAGTAAATAAATGTAAAGTTAAACTGTTAGATTCACGCTTGTGGGTTTTAATGTTCGTGATTAATAAGTAATGGAGTAGGGGTGAAACAAGGTGGGGCTAGTTGACATTGTTAAGTATGACTAGACAAGTTTTTGCACGTTAACTGGCTGGTAGAATAGTGCAGACGTATTACTACAATTAAAATGGTGGGAGGTTTCGACCTATGAGATAGCTGAACTAATTGGGCCAGCGGACTAGCACGCTGGGTAGTTAGATAGTATAAGACATCGTGTAACGTTCAGATTTGGTGAATACAGACGAGCAGAAGCATCGTGTCGTGAAGTATCTCCGGTTGACCAGTACCTGAACTGTGTGCTTCGAAGACAAGAAGTCCTTGCTAACGGACTGATTGAGCTCTAGAAAGAAAGGTCTGAGTGGGCTGACCTTTGAAAGCCCACGCTGCGCTATATTGATGTTCGCGCCTACCAGTAGGCGTGAGCAATGGTAATATATCTTATTTATTCAAGCATAATAGAGATCGGAGATAGAGAGAGAACTACAGCCTCATAGGAAGACTAAGGAAACCCCAGCTGGCACTCGACCACGAGTGTCCTGTATCATAGATCTATTGCCATAGTATGATGGAATAATATAGCACATTGTTGATGAATTGAATAGTGATTGTGCATAAAATATAGTCTTTTGGCAACTGCTTAAATTACCTACAAGCCGAAGAGTGCTTCTGTAGGCTTTGAACATACTGGGCTCTCCTAACACTCAAGCCCATATGATTTAGGGAGAGTTTGCCTGGCGACTGGCCAGTGGCGACTCAACTGTCACTTTAAAGTGATATCTAGTTTCGTATAATATACCTATTTGCTATTGATTGCAGTACCTCCATAGTTACATGAATATCATTGGTTAAGTTATTAATTAGAGTTTTTTTGGTTTGAATATATACCCCTATTGCCTTTTGTTTTGTTATTAATATTTATGTAAACTATGGCCTGACCGGCCTGACATATATACGCTCTAGTTATTTAATACTTTTCTTGTGTGGTTGTGTCCGAGTGTGAGTTAGCTGCCTCTCGTGCAGTCGTAACATCCCCAAGACCCTAACTCTGCTCGTGACATTAGAGATATGCTTTTCATAAAATGCGACGACTTAATTTGCCAAGAACAAAAAAGTATGACCATGACCAGGCGGGCACTAGCTGACTTTAAGCCGTCAATTAGTTGGCTAGTGAAGTCACGACACTGAGGTTCAGGGAGACCCGCGCACTAGCTAAATAGTTGGGTCTCATTGAAATTCAATGTCCTGACATCTTCACCCAATTAGTCGGCCAATCAAAATCGGCTACTGTGCGCTTCGTCGTAGTTTCAGTAGGATATCACCCGCTAGCCAACTGCTTTTTTATCACTGAAACTCAATGTCGTGGCGTCACCAAGCAACTAATTGGCTGATTAAACTCGGCTACTGTGCGCCAGGCCTAAAAGTAACAATAAGCAGGAAAATCATGAATTTCCCGCCCCTGGCTGGAAAAAGGTTAACGATCGAACGCTCAAACATAATTTTGTCTTGGTCCATTCCACGAAAAGTCAACCAGTATGAGAACATCTGGAATTTGAAATATAAGATTAAAAAGCCTTGGTTTAACTTGTAACTTGGTTTATGGACCAAAAAAAAAAAAAAAAGGTGTTATCTGAGGAAGAAAACAGACTAGATTTCATAATTTTACCGCATGTTTTCTGAGAACCATACTACATACTGAGAAGCAAAAATATTCAATATTTTGGAGTTTTATGTTTAATAACAAGTAACTGATGTGATCCATTTTTTGTCTCTCCTTATACGTGTAGTGCATTAACATTTTAACGATGTATACTGACAGGCAAAAGAAACTACACATCCATATTTTATTCTGTGAAAATGTGGTTAGGGGGTAAATAATAACAT
Organism: Onchidella celtica; assembly: GCA_963931925.1. Taxonomy (NCBI): domain Eukaryota; kingdom Metazoa; phylum Mollusca; class Gastropoda; order Systellommatophora; family Onchidiidae; genus Onchidella; species Onchidella celtica. The sequence continues at coordinate 43,338,302 of OZ007575.1, read as the reverse complement.
GTATGCATTTTCTAGACAAGAAATGTTTCCCCGGTGACAACGACATGCGTTTTTGCGAACTGTTGTTGTTGTGCGTGATGCACGTGCAGCGAACGCTTTCAGCTCCGTGTAACACGAAACACCTGTGTGCAAAACAGGGGGTGGTTAAAAATGTTCATCATTGCTTCTGTGTGTCAAGAAGAAAGAAAAACCATTCAGACGATGCAGCTGTCTGCCTTTCTGTCATGCCGCGCCTCACTGAAAACCAGCGAAACCAAGCCATTGGTCAACTGCAAGCAGGGGCATCAGTTACTGATGTTGCCTTTCGTTTCAATGTGCAACGAAACACCATTTATGCGTTACAGAGACGTTACCTTGCTACTGGAAGCACACAAGATCGTGTTCGATTAGGCAGACCCCGTGTGACCTCTGCTGCCCAAGACCGATTCATACGCACCAGCCATCGTGTCCACCCTGCGTGGTGTTGAGCCCAGGCCAGCCGCGCCTGAACATGTCGTGGTTGCAGTCGGGTTCGCTGTGTAGCACGGTAAGCCCTGATCCCTGCATCAGCAAGACGCCTTCGGACAGTTCCGCTACCGATCCTTGGACCGCCTGGTAACGTGTCTGCCGTTCTCTGTGCCGTTTGAAAACGATTCCTTAAATGGCTGGTGCGTATGAATCGGTCTTGGGCAGCAGAGGTCACACGGGGTCTGCCTAATCGAACACGATCTTGTGTGCTTCCAGTAGCAAGGTAACGTCTCTGTAAAGCATAAATGGTGTTTCGTTGCACATTGAAACGAAAGGCAACATCAGTAACTGATGCCCCTGCTTGCAGTTGACCAATGGCTTGGTTTCGCTGGTTTTCAGTGAGGCGCGGCATGACAGAAAGGCAGACAGCTGCATCGACTGAATGGTTTTTCTTTCTTCTTGACACACAGAAGCAATGATGAACATTTTTAACCACCCCCTGTTTTGCACACAGTTGTTTCGTGTTACACGGAGCTGAAAGCGTTCGCTGCACGTGCATCACGAACAACAACAACAGTTCGCAAAAACGCATGTCGTTGTTACCGGGGAAACATTTCTTGTCTAGAAAATGCACACATGTTATTATTTACCCCCTAACCACATTTTCACAGAATAAAATATGGATGTGTAGTTTCTTTTGCCTGTCAGTATATAAATAACAAGAAATTGTATTACCGACTTAGGTTTTGTCTAGAAAGAATCCAACAGACGCCATCGGTGGTGAGTGACACCCGTCTCACCTTACATATTGACGTTTTTCTCTAGCAATAAATATTTGAGACAGATCAAAATCAATTATAAAACCAACATAATTTATTACTGTAAATTGTTAAACATTCAAGCTTAAATGCAAAATATAATCTTATTCCTGAAAAGGCACTTGAAAAGTGAAGATGTGACACACGTTACACAAAAAACAATGTAACACACACCACGGCACTTTTTTGCTTATATTATCTAAAAATGCAAGAATTATGTGGTACGTAATTTGCCATATTCGTAGCAATCATTTACAAGTATCATTAAAAAATTTAGGTGAACTTCTTAGACTAATTTCACCTAAATTCCAGAAAATGTTACTCAAGCTGGAAAAGGCACTTTTGCCAAGACAAGTTAGTCACGCCAAGTTAAACACCGTGTTTGGCTTAGATCTAACTTTCAAGTTTTTTAAATTAAAGATAAAAAACTGTAAAGTGATCATGTTTGTTGTTGTTACAGGTTTAAATTAAAAATATCTCATTGAATGATTATTTTGTTTAGGAAGCTAGCAAGGTGAAAAACTGGTCTTCAGGTGTAACACACGTCACATGGAATGGCCCTCCCTTATTGTTGTTTGTTTGTTTGTTTTGGTGTCGACGGTGAAACGTTTACCAAGTTAACTCACGGAAGGCACGTGGACGGCGGGCAAGACACGGGCAAACGCGAATAAGTTCAGCGTCGAGTCAGTCCACGTGGTTACTTCACAGAGACAAGCTGGGTTTTCGAAAGGGGAAGATTTTCACAGTTGATCGAAAAAGTATTTGAACATCGTCAAAGTTTGATGCTGCCGAGAATGAAGCTCTTCTCTACAAGGTAAGTTCATGAGGATGGATGCTCATATAGCAGCAGTTACTGCTCAGATGATCTAACAACCACTGTAGATCCCAACTCGCATCAGCCAATGTGTGGACCAGCATTATGCTTAGATGACAGATCACTAAAGTCTGGCCGAAGCAACTACACAGCAAACTTCTTATGGCTGTGGTCAAACTGGGCCCAACAGAGCTGGATTGAGCATGGGATATCTGGTAAGTTTGATTTTTTTTAAAACCTCTTTTATGATGTTCTACATGACTACAGCTAACACTTGCAACAGAAATGATCTTTCCACTGCACAGGTTTCATGGTTTATGTGGGTTAAGTCCCCGAGGAGTTCCTTGTGGAAAATAATATGGCCCACCAACTTCCATAGTATGGGATTAAGTGCCTAAATTGTGTGTGGAAGAGCAGAAAAGAGTGTTTGATACTAGATCTATTACATCACCTTGGGACACATTTTCCGTCCTTCTTTGTCGATTATTTCAAAAACCTTCTTGTGTAGCGCCCTGCGTGTTTTTTTTAATAAATCTGTAATTGTCCAGCCACTCTCAAAGGCATGCTGCACGTACAGACAAAACTGATCAGTTCCTGGAAGGTATTCCGCCCGTCCGCGCCAGTCAAGAAAACAACTACCCCAGCCCCTTTTCGCCTGATTAGTCAATCTGACTACCGCCCATTGATAGAAACTGACAAGACCCTCACGCCCCCAGGTCCATCTGACCATTCCATGTGTTGTGAGTTTAAATTGATAACAGTGACAATGTGTAACCCTGGGCTTTACTTAATAGCGGTAAAAATTTTGGCGCGGACGGGCGGAAGACCTCCCCAGTTCCGTCGATTTCAAGAAGTCGTAACGTGTAATAGGGAAAACTGATTAAAAAAAAAAAATTGTCTCACGACAGATCGAGAATATCAGACGGCCGCTGAAAAAATCGGTCCAACCGTCGTCAGTTTTTGGGGCGTGGCTATCCGAAATGCTGACTCATTGAACCTTTCACCAGTCACAATAGATTTTTATACAAATTATTTGAAATATTGATCAAATAAAAAAAAATACCAAGTGCATTTTCAATAATCAGCTCATCAAAATGAGCAAAATGGGTTGCCAGTAACTCAGGCTGGATGCTTTATTTAAAAAATTAGATATTTAAAAAGAAAAAAGTTCAATTCCGTCCCCGTTTCTCATTTTACATTTTTCTTCACAGCAAAATAGTGCAGATGTATCTAATTTTTAATTTCACTGGTATTTGCTGAACTGCTTTTATTAACTTTGTCCATTTTGCCATTTTAAAACAGAAAAAGATATTTCAAAGACCTGATTGAGAAAAACGTTAAAAGGCATCATAGGGTCAATTTTATCGATTTTGCGTTTTCAGTATGTTAATTAAATTACAGAAAATTTTTTTCAACAAATGAAAGGACTTTGAATAACCTATTAATTTGGCGATACCAATATCTCCATATCACCGGGCGGCTACACAAATATTTCGCATTCAGAGCCGTCAAATTCAACATAGAATTGAATACATTCATATACACACCAGTAAAATTCTAAAAAAATTTTTGTATAGATCGGGAAAACGTTTTGTAAACGAGTACAATAGTTATTACATCAAGCTGTAGATTTTAGCCTCTCTCAGAAAGGGCAGGATGCATTGTGGGTTCATTTCAGATAATTCTTTCATGGATCCGCAGGCATAGTGGCTTCTTCGGATACGCATGAAGTCTACACATTCAATCAAAACGTGTAATTGCAACGCTCGGATAGACAAAACTGATAGAAACTGAAATCGACGGAACTGATTAGTTTTGTCTGTATGTGTGTAATAGGGCCTTTTCACTTACTGTGTGGATACGCTTTTTGTTTTTTGTTGTCTACTCATTTATTACGAGTCCCGCGGTAAACGAGCTGCCCTCACATGACGTCATTTCTTACTTTTGTTTGAACTCCACGAGATTTCTGATCACTAGACTAGTTGTACTTGCTTGGAGAGTTTCACCTTTCAGCTCTCACCTCGCACATTTAGATCGCGCAACACGTCAGCATAATTATTAAGGAGGGGTTATTTCAAGTCCTGCTTCCTGAGGTCATTCTGTTGATTATTCTTTATGGGATTCCTGCCAGTTCCATGAATCTGTCTGAAAACTACAGGTTTAGGGCAAGGATTAGGTTTATCTAACTGGCTTTAACAGCATTGTCGTTAGCGGCATCACGGCCTCAGGAACTCTTGTTTCTCGGAAATTGCCAACAGATGGTATTTAAAAGGCTGGTGTATTTTGTTACATGTCCCAAAAAAGACTTTCTTCATGAGGGTTTTAAAGACACTGTGCATTCTTCTTGAAGGGTTTAAAGACACTGTATATTCTTCATGAGGGTTTTATAGACACTGTTTATTCTTCATGAGTTTTAAAGACACTGTGTATTCTTCATGAGGGGTTTCATCATCATCATCATTGCCTTTCTCACCCTGGATCAGGGTATAGGCCACCAACAAACACTTTCCATCCCTCTCTATCATGGGCCTTAAAATCAGTGTATTCTTCATGAGGGTTTTAAAGTCAGTGTATTCTTCATGAGGGTTTTAAATTCAGTGTATTCTTCATGAGGGTTTTAAAGTCAGTGTATTCTTCATGAGGGTTTTAAAGTCAGTGTATTCTTCATGGGGGTTTTAAAGACAGTATATTCTTCATGAGGGTTTTAAAGTCAGTGTATTCTTCATGAGGGTTTTAAAGTCAGTGTATTCTTCATGAGGGTTTTAAAGTCAGTGTATTCTTCATGAGGGTTTTAAAGTCACGGTATTCTTCATGTTTTTAAAGTCAGTGTATTCTTCATGAGGGTTTTAAAGTCAGTGTATTCTTCATGAGGGTTTTAAAGACAGTGTATTCTTCATGAGGGTTTTAAAGATACTGTGTATTCTTCATGAGGGTTTTGAAGACACTGTGTATTCTTCATGAGGGTTTTGAAGGCAGTGTATTCTTCATGAGGGTTTTAAAGACAGTGTATTCTTCATGAGGGTTTTAACGACCTTGTGTATTCTTCATGAGGGTTTTAAAGACACTGTGTATTCTTCATGAGGGTTTTAAAGGCACTGTGTATTCTTCATGAGGGTTTTAAAGACACTGTGCTTTCTTCATGGAGGTTTTAAAGACACTGTGTATTCTTCCTGAGGGTTTTAAAGACACTGTGTATTCTTCATGAGGGTTTTAAAGACACTGTGCTTTCTTCATGGAGGTTTTAACGGCCTTGTGTATTCTTCATGAGGGTTTTAAAGACAGTGTGCGCTTTTTTTCGTCATGTAGTGGTGAAAATTTAGAACTGTATAAGACACGGGGTGTTAGCCGTATTGCACAAGTGCAGAGGAATAGTGGGGAGCCCGCCATTTTTTACTTTATGGCTCAAGAATCTAAGACAGCAACACAAATGCAGAACTGTGGTAAGGAAGATTGTAGTGGCTTCATACAAGAACCTGCCTACTACAAGCCCTGTAAATTTTATGCTTAGTATGCCGGGTTATCCAATTTTTACCTCTTCTGCATGCAAAGCATTTGAAAACAAAACGGAAGGACAAAATTTTATCTGGCGAACGGAAGAGGTTCAGATGTAGGTCATAGATCGAGTAACTGTTGTGTATCGAATTGGTGTTTGTTCAATTATGTTGCACTCGGTCATAAAGTTAACGCCGCAGATTTGAATTTTTTACACTGTCTCCCAGAAATAATCATAATTCTTTTGTATAATATTTCTGTATAACTTGTCAGTTCCAGTTACATGCAATGAACGGACTTTGATGCGTACATTTGGTGATTTGCCATGTATTTTGTCTGGATAATTATAGGGACCCAACAAATCTGAAGTGCCTCGGAACACCAAAGGCCTAAATTGGGCTCTGGGTATAATTTCTCTATGGAGGGTTTTATATGGATATTGCAACATGCAAAAGCATACGCTCGCCCCTGCTTTATATATATATCTGGTTCAGAGTGCAAAGTTGTGCCATAAATTTTATCATTTCTCACAAAGTGCCGATACTTGCGGCCGAGCTATTTATATAATCAAACTTTCGCTATAAATAAGACCAATTTCCAAAATTTACGCAGAGTGCCCAGAGACAACCACAGAAGTTTAAAAAATAAAAGTGGTTGTCACAAACTTTTAAAAAATAATGTATCCTAAGATGAACCAATGAATTTGTCAGTACATATCATACTATAATGGAGGTAAACATGTAAGCAGGTAAAATTTCATGATTGTGTGACCAAAAAGTATGAACATTTGTGTACTACCTCAATTGTTGCTGATACATTACGTAGACACAATCATTTGGGACAAAATTCAGTTCTTAACTCATTCGCTACGGTAAGCCGAATATTTGGCTTTCTGGTTTTCTCTTCGCTACGGAAAGCCGAATATTCGGCTCGAGTGGACACCGATTTCCAACACTTCTTGAAGCATTGAATCCCATCCTGGTACATTGATTTTCTTTTATTTTAATGTCTAAAGTATTAAGTCTTGTGTTTATACTGAGTGACTGAAGAATCATCTTTGAACTACGTGTAAATTTTAAATCGGAGTGTGTCGATTGTTCTCGTCCACACTTAAAAAGTTACCGCAGGGAATGAGTTACTAAGATTATTTACGATTTTTTGAACCACCAATAAATGAGACACATTTTTGTCGAGTAGAATCGAAAAGTGTAATCGGAAATTTCATTTTTCGGGACTAGCTAGCTCTATAAGGCTCATTCAGAACAATTTACAAAATTGAGCCTTTTTTTCGCGCCACGGGTTTCTTAACATTCCTAGATTTTCCTGCTCGTGTTGTGTAAACAACAAAAAAAAATCCTTCATCAGGCGTCGTCTTTCGGTACTGATGTTTCACTTTCTGGTGCTGTAATAGTCACACTGCATCAGTGGCGTGCAGAAGGGGGGGGGGGGAGGGGCGGCCCCGGGCATCCATTTAAGGAGGCAACCAATTAAGAGTAATAATAATAATAATAATATATTGCATTTATATAGCGCCCAACCCCGTCGATGACAAGCTCTGGGCGCTTTAACAAACTCTTACACACACACACACACACGCATACACAAAAGAAATTCAAAAATATTTACTATTGTTGCTGCCGAAAAACACCTAGCCTAGTTTGTCTGAAAGAAATGGGTCTTCAGATGGCGTTTGAAAGAACCAATGTCATTAATTTCCCTGGTTGTCTTTGGAAGAGTGTTCCAGATGGTAGGGCCAAGAAATGAAAAGGACTTTTCTCCTACAGTGGACAGATTCATTTTAGGTACTTTCAATTTTGTAGTGTCAGATGATGATCTTAGTTGACGAGATGGAACATGGTAATCAGTTAAATCAACTAGGTACGATGGAGCAGTATTATTGACACATTTGTGACAAATGGATGACAATTTGTACATTATTCTTTTCTCGACTGGCAGCCAGTGCAAACTCTGCAGAAGTGGCAGTGCTGAATCTCTTTTCTTTTTCTTCAAAACAAGTCTCGCTGCATTGTTTTGAGCAATTTGGAGTTTTCTAATATTTTTTTGTGAAATTCCAGCCAAAAGGGAGTTGCAATAGTCAAGCTTTGAAAGTACAAAAGAATTTACTAAAACAGCCGCAGTTTCAGTTGAAATAAGATGTCTGATTTTACCAATTTTCCAGATTTCCATGTATAGAATACGAATGAGGTGACTAACCTGAGATGACATAGAAAGATTTGAATCAATGTAAACCCCTAGGTTTTTTACTTTTTTTGAAATTTCTATTGAATTAGTGCCAATTATCATCTCAGTTCTGTCCACTTCTTGCAGAACCCGCTCACGGCCTAATAAAATAACCTCAGTTTTATCCTCATTTAGTGCCAGTTTGTTTTGGTTCATCCAGCTTTTAATTTCTGTTATACAGTTTCCAGCCTGCTGCAGAAGGCTGTCAACATCGCATGGCAAGGCAGAACTGTAGAGCTGGGTATCATCAGCATAGAAATGATATTGTAAATTAAATTTCTTTATTTCATGTACAAGTGGAATAGTATAGATAGTAAACAAAATAGGACCAAGCACTGAGCCTTGTGGTACGCCATACTGAAGCGCATAAGAAAAAGATCTTATTTTGTTGGTTACAACAAATTGGTGGCGATTTGACAGGTAAGATTCGACCCATTTAAGGGCGACCCCTCTGATTCCAAACGATGTTTCTAGCCTTCTGAGCAGGATTTCGTGATCGATGGTGTCGAACGCTGCTGATAGATCCAACAAATTTAGCAGAGTAATATTTCCAGAATCTGCCTTTACTAATATGTCATTCATGATTCTTAATAGTGCAGTTTCAGTACTGTGGTTACTTCTGTAAGCAGATTGAAATGGTTCCAACAGGTCATTATTTCTCAAATGACACATTAGTTGTTGTAATATCACCTTTTCAAGGATTTTTGAAAGAAAAGGAAGGTTTGAGACGGGTCTATAATTTTTCAACATGTTTTGATCAAGAGTCGTTTTTTTCAAAAGTGGTGTTACCCAGGCTGTTTTAAAATAATCAGGGACAGACCCACTTAAAATAGAGTTGTTTATTATTTTTGTAATAGTTGGAACCAGTTCATCAATACAAGATCTAACCAAAAATGTAGGAATAGGATCGAGGTCACAACATTTTGATGGCGATGCCATGATGATAGATTTTACAGATTCATTCGACACAACACCAAAAGTGTCTATAGGATTTCCCTGAAACTCATCAAAATGATCAATGGCATCAAAACTGTCAAGATTTTCTCGGATAGTTGTAACTTTTTTACCAAAATAATCAGCAAAAACATTGGGCAACAAATTGTTCTCGTAAATTGTGGGTAGAGGTGTTTCCTTTCTTTTCCCTGTGAGTTCATCACAAATACTAAAAAGTTCCTTACAAGATGTAGAATTTTGAAGTTTAGTGACATAGAAGTCTTTTTTTGCCAGTTTAATAACACATTTCCATTTGTTCTTCTGGTGTTTGAAAATGTCCTTGTGGACTGTAAGACCTGTCTTTAACCATTTCCTTTCTGCTTTGCGACATTCTGCTTTGGCTGCTTTGACATCTAGGGTGTACCATGGAGCGAACGGTCTGTTGGAGATGGACCTGGTCTTGATAGGTGCATGTCGCTGTAGTAGATCTTGCTGGATGTTATTATAAGATGTGATGTCGCCTTCAAAGTTCTCGAGAGCATTGGCCATTTCCGTCTTGAAGGCATTGATGTCGATACCTTTTATGTCTCTGGACGACACAACTTTTTTGATGATATTTGGCTTTGCGAAATCAATATCGAGTACGATGGTTTTATGATCCGAAATGAGTTTTTCTAGGACGGCGGTGTTGGTGAAGGTGCTCAAGGTTTGTTTGATGATCACTAAATCTAAGATGTGACCAGCTCGATGAGTTGGACATTTGATTATCTGAGACATGTTGCATTGGTCGATAAGTTCTTTAAGTCGTTTTACTTCAGATGATGTTTCAGAATCAAAATGAAAATTAAGATCACCCAAAAGAACAGGGTATCCTTTCTCGCAGGTTAAGCGTGGTAGGAGAACTTCAAGTTCACTCAGAAAATTGGTTTTACTGCCTGACGCTCGATAAATGCAGACAAAATGAAAGACTTTGGTGCCAAGATCTAATGATAGCTCCATAATCTCAAATGTTTCAGGTTGGTAGCTGGTTTCCGGTTTAATAACAATTTTTTGTTCAAGTGATTTTCTGAAAATTACAGCTATCCCGCCTCCAAGACGATTTCTCCGAGGAAAAGATTTAATTTTGAAATTAGGAGGTGTCAGTTCATCTTCAATAATAGCATCACGCTCTTTCACTAACCATGTTTCAACGATAAACAGTAAATCTAGATTCTTTTCGTGAATGAGGTCCACAATGTCTTCAGTTTTATTTCTAGATGACTGAGCATTTAAATAACCAACTCTGATGTTACTGCACTGGTCACGTTCTACATCATCAGTGTCCACTTTGATTAAATTTGCTTTGCATACTTGTCTATATCCAGGGAGACAACCATGTCTACTGGTGATGTTTACTTTAGTTCTCTGTTTGCCTCCCCTTCTTGAGCGTTTGGTTGCTGGTATTAAGTTAATTTTGTTGTTTCTTAATCTATGCATTACACTAGGTGGTACAATTGCTGTGTTCAAGGGTCTTAAAGCACACAGCTGGTCTCTTGAATAGGCCATTGTGGGATTACACAGTTGTTGACTGAAGGTGTTCATATTGACTTCACCAAGCACATCAGTGTGCACACCGGTCTCAGTGTGTAAGTGTTCACTTGTCAAAACAATGTTACCTGTACTTGCCATGAGTAGTGACAGGCCAAGAATAACACAAGCACAATGGTGGAAATTATTCCAACTTGAAGATCTTAAAATTGATCTGAGAATTTCTGACTTCAATTTCATAATTTTCACAATATTTTTTCACACATGAATTCACTGAAACCTAATAAACATGCTGGTATAAAAATCCAAAAGAAAGCCGATGTTGATCAGGAACAACAAGTAATAAAATGCAGAGCACAAAAAAGGCTGCCAACCGGCGCACTGTGTCATTACAATTTACTATACTTGAGTCTTGGGACATACAATCAAGGAGCTAGCCCCTGGCACGAGGGGGCATCACCAAACCTCTGCATGTCATCCCACTGTACATAACACAAATCACGATGCTGAGAATAATCCTTTTTTCGTACGGCCGAGCGCACGGTGGGCTATTCTGCTGGTCGTATTTCTAAGGTTGGTGTGACGCATTGAATCAAGTCTATTTGTTTGCATCTGTTTTGACTCAGTGCGCATGTGCGAGCGTTTTAGTATTTGTTTTAGTCAGGACGACAGTGGGCGAACACAAGGACAACGTGAGGCAGCCATATTGTTTACTCAAGTCCCGTCCTGAGACTTTATTAATTACTAAAGAGACATAACTCAGGAAACGACAACAAACAATAATAAACAGAGTTATCTAACTTAGAGTACTTGTCGTAAAGCTATGTTATGTCAAACACTCAATACAACACCTTCCATTCTCACAAAAGAAAAAGAAAATGTTATTTTGTTTTTCTGTGAAACTTGACATGTGTTTGCTAATATAAAAAAAAAAAAGTACATGTAGATCTATTATTACTACTAAGTAATTAATCACTAATCAATCAAAAAGTTGAATTTGAAAAGGATAAAAGAATACTAATTTTTGTATTATTATTATTATTTTTTTTTTCTAGAGGCTATGTGGCCTCATCCAAGGGAGGATGTTATTATGATCCTATGAACCCCTTGGTCCCTACATTTAGAGAATGAACAAAAAAAAAAACTAGAGGCTATGTGGCCTCACCTAAGGAAGAGTGTTATTATTGACTCTTTTACCCCTTAGTCCCTACATAACCATTAATTTACTCCTTGAATCTGGCAGGTTTCTTGACTAGACGACCAGATCTAGTGCGGTAATCTTGAGGTTGTGGATTCATAGATCTCCGGAAGTCTAGTGGTTCAGGATTAGTGTTGCTAGAGCTTTGTCTTTCACCAGAGTTTTGTTTGGGAACAGGAGTTTGTCTGTGTGGAGTCTGCGTGTTGGTTTGAGATTCTTGCATCGGACGTGATGTTGACGTTGGTTGTTGCGTTGATGCAGGTTGGAATGTTGATGCTGAAGTAGCACCGAAGTTTGGGTACAGAAGTTGTTCTGGAATCCATGGTCGGGTAGGAGCCAATTTAACATGTTTTCTGTTTCTTCGTAGGACTCCCTTGGGTGTGTCAATCAGGTAAGATCTTGGTGATGATAGTTTTTTTTACTCTGCCTGGAATAGCCCAGTTGCTATCATCAGTCATTTTAACCAGTACAGAATTCCCTTGTTGCATTTCTGGCAGATGCCTGGCACCACGAGTTTGATCAACTTGCTTTTTGAGTCTTTGTTGGTATTCTGAATTTTTCCGATGAGGATCTTGGATTTGAGGTCGCAACTTATCTGGCAGGATAGGTAGAGTAGTTCTGATTTTTCTGTTAAAAAGAAGTTCTGCGGGGCTTACCCCTGTTGATGTAACTGGAGTTGACCTATAACTCATTATTGCCAATGAAGGGTCGGACTGTGACACAATTTGCTTGGCAATTTTTACTCCTGCTTCAGCTTGTCCGTTACTTTGTGGGTATCTAGGACTTGAAGTTTTGTGATTAAAATTCCATTGAGATAAGTTGCTAAATTCTTCAGATTTATAACATGGACCATTATCTGTGATTAAGGTCTCATGTACGCCATGTTGCGAGAAGCATTTCTTCAATGCTTTAATGACAGCTGTTGTTGATTGGTTTGGTAGTTTTTCAATATCCAAATACTTGGAGTAGTAATCAATAAGCACAATATAATGTTTCCCAGAAACTTCAAAAAGGTCTGATGCTGCTTTTTGATAAGGTCTTTCTGGTATTTCAGAAGGCAAGAGAGGCTCACTTCTTTGTGATGCAGATTTCTTCAAACAAAATTGACATGAAGATACTTTGTCACAAATGTCTGAACTGATTCCAGACCACCATACTGCTTGCTTCGCTCTCTCTTTGCATTTTGTGATTCCCGGGTGACCTGCGTGCAGTTTCTCTAAAACTTCCTCTCTCAGATCGAAAGGAATGACAATTTGATCGCCTTTTAGAAGAATATTCTCCCAACAACTCAGTTCACCTCTTATTGAGTAGAAGTTGCGAACTGCCAGCTTCACATCTTGCTTGAATTCTGGCCAGCCATCTAATACATAGTTCATTACACAACTAAGAGCGACATCTGATTTGGTTTTGTCTGATTTTGTTCAGAAATTGGTCACTTACAGGCCAGGAAGATCTAACGAAGTCTAGATGTGTTTCAATTTCATCTGCTAATTCTGTGTCTGTGTTAGCAGAATCTATTGGTGACCTAGATAATGTATCTGCAACGACAAGGTTTTTGCCGCTTGTATGTTCAACTGTAAGATTGAACCTCATGAGTCTGATCAACATTCGTTGGCATCTCAATGGAGCCTCAGGAATGTCTTTTTTGTTGATGATAGGCACAAGTGGTTTGTGATCAGTTAGCACTTGGAAGTGAGGAAGGCCTGTTAGATATCTGTCGAATCTTTCACATGCCCAGACAATACCTAGGCATTCTTTTTCTATTTGACTGTATCTTCTCTCAGCTGATGTTAGTGAACGAGAAGCATAAGCAACAGGTTGAAAGTTTCCCTGCTCATTTTGTTGCATGAGAATACCTCCTAGTCCAAAACTTGAAGCGTCAGCACTGACAACAGTTGTCTTCTTTGGATCATAGAAAGTAAGAGTTGGTGCACTAGTCATCATCTGTTTTACCTTTTTGAAGGCTTCCATTTGTTTTGTGCCCCAAAACCATGTTTTGTCTTTTTCTAGGAGTTCAGACATAGGATGGATAACATCAGAAAGGTTAGGCAGGTATCGTCCTAGGTAGTTGATCATTCCTAGTGTTCTACGCAGCTCAGAGATGTTCTTAGGTTCTGGCAATGCCAGTATAGCTTGCACTTTGTCATGAGTTGGCTTCACTCCATCTTTACTGATGTGGAATCCCAGGAGTCTATTTCTGTCTTCTTGAAAATGCATTTTTCTTCATTCATTTTGACACCAGCAGTTTTCAGTTTGTTCAATGTTTCTTCAATGTGTCGGTCATGATCATCTTGATTCTTGATGATCAAGATGTCGTCGATGTAGCTCAATGCATTTCTTTGCTTCAGGATTTCCGACAGTGTTCTCTAGAAAATTTCCGGAGCAGAAATGACACCAAATGGAAGGCGTTTGTAAAAATAACGACCAAATGGAGTTATGAATGTTGTTAATTTTGATGTTTCGGGGTCGAGCGGAATTTGCCAAAATCCGCGAGCAAGGTCGAGTTTTGAGAAAATAGTTGAATCAGATAATTGGTGGAGGAGATCCTCTGCAGTTGGCAATACGAATCTCTCTTTTTAGGTACTTGTTGAGATTTTTGAAGTCTGTACAAATACGAACATCACCATTTTTCTTCAGTACAGGAACCATTGGTGAACACCAATCAGTAGGTTCTGAAATTTCCTCGATGACACCCAGTTCTTTCATTCTTTTAAGTTCATGTTCAACCTTTTGTAGTAATGGTATCGGAATGCGTCTCGGTGTAGACAGACTATATGGGACAGCATCTTGCTGAAGTTCTATTTTCACTGGAGTGCATTTTATTTCACCAAATGTAAGTTCGTCGACACGAGGTCTACACAACAGTTGCAAAGCGACAATTGCTTCTCTGCCAAGAAGATTGTCAGTGTTTGCATCAATAACATACAATGTTTGTGGTGTTTTTGTTTCATTGTACTGGAGTTCAGCAAAGAATTTTCCAATACATTTTATGATGCCACCAGGACTGTTCAGTTGGATTTTTGTTGGTTTCAAGGTAGGTTTCTTCTCAAGTTTATTTGTACTGACTCTGAGAGATAATGGTAATGTCAGCATCTGTATCAATTTTAAAGTCAATTTCGGTATTGTTGTTGACACTGCATTTGACTCGCCATACATTGATGCTGTTCACTTCAAGCGAGTTTAAGTAGAATGTTTCATTGTCAGAATCTTCATTGCCTGAATCATCATAGTTTTCATACAACACTTCATTCAAGTTCTTGTTGCTGGTAAGTTTGTTCTTGCTTTTGCAGACAACAGCAAAATGGTTTGGCTTTGAGCACAGGTTACACGTTTTTCCGCATGCTGGGCATCTCTCTGGGGGATGGAATGTTGCACCTGGTGCAACGGCTGCTTTGTTTATTGCCTTGTCTTGAAATTGTAATCAGTTTTTCTATGACCTTGACCTCTATATGTAGCTTGATGATCCGGTCTACTGGCAATCCCCTTCTTACTGTGAAATTTGGGTCTCGAATCTTGTGTGTGTCTCAATTGAAAGGGTTTAATAGCATCACTGTTCATTTGTGTCTGGCTCTTCACTTGACTTTCTACAGTTTCAAAGCTCCTAGCCATCTCGATGGCCTTGTGTAATGACAGGTCCATCTCAAACTGGAGCTTTCTTGTCAGTTCTTTGTCCCTTAGACCAAAGACAAGTTGGTCCCTGATAGATTCATCCCTGGCTCCGAACTGACAATGTTCGGCAAAGTCGTACATTTCCCCAACAAAGCATTCAACTTTCTGGGCAGGCTGCTGTACAAATTTGTGAAACTTGGCCCTCTCATGGATGACATTATGTTTTGGAATAAAATATTCCTCAAATTGCTTGAGAGCCCAATCAAATTGGTCTTCATTGGAATCGGGTACTGGTGAGTAGGATGGAAAAGTATTGTATATTTTGTCAGCCTCTTTCCCCATACAGTATATCAGAGTGGAGATTTGAGCTTCAACAGGCTCTTTAGACAGTTTTGTGGCAATTCTAAAGCGTAGAAACCGTTTCCACTCAGACCAGCCTGACGGGCGACTGAAATCAAATTTCTCTGGAGGTGGAAGCTTTGACGATATTCTTGGATTCACGCCTGGTATCGAGCTACAGATGTGTGTAGTCTGCTAAAAAGCGTTTACCTCTTGATGATGGCAGGTTGCCTACAGTGAAACAAATACTTTGGCTGTATTCTGGATGAGTTTATCTCACTTCTGACACCATGTTTTAGTATTTGTTTTAGTCAGGACGACAGTGGGCGAACACAAGGACAACGTGAGGCAGCCATATTGTTTACTCAAGTCCCGTCCTGAGACTTTATTAATTACTAAAGAGACATAACTCAGGAAACGACAACAAACAGTAATAAACAGAGTTATCTAACTTAGACTACTTGTCGTAAAGCTATGTTATGTCAAACACTCAATACAACACGAGGCCCTCCTTCCAGTTAGCCGACTCGAGACAAATTTGACATAGCCCTACCCCAACTAGTGGCCCTGTTTAACACCCAAGTTTACATCCGACACTTAAACCGAGACCAATCAGACTTGGCTCAGTGTGCTACAAACCTCAGAGATAATTTTCTAGATACTTCTCTAGATCGGTCACGAACAATGGTGTGGAGCGGGTACACTTCAAGTAAAGGATCATTCTAGGTCCGGACCGCCACAGTGAGTTGCTGCCAGCAAAATGTACACCCAGGAAATAATTGCAGAAGCTGTTTCTCACTGGGCTTAATTATTGTGATGGTATTTTCCGGCATTTACTAAGAAAATATAGGAAATTGCACAGAATACCATTATGGGTCCCTGAGCAAAGCAACAGATTGCGACCCTCCCCCTGAGCAACTACCCATAAATTTGCATGCATGGGGCCTTGTAAACCCTTGGGGCTGTGGGCAACTGCCCAATGTGCCCATGGGTTAAGATGGCTCTGAAATGATGGTGTGCACTTCTTGTCTGCCAGCAGCTGACAGTGCCGTTCAAGGCTTAGGGGTGATATCCCCCCTACTCCTTATCCGAACTGCTGTGTTACGGAAAAAGACTGTCTACTCAAAATCTAAGGCAAATTCACTTTTAAAAACCATTTTGTACAATGAAGTTTGCTGCGTTTTTCTGAATGGGTTTTTACCCCGGCGTTCAGAAGTGTAATTAGAACGTCTCGGTTTTACGTTTAATTCATTTCTCTTGGCCGACTAGAAGTAGAAACTGAACAAGAATTTAAAGTGTGTTGCAACGCGCGCCTATTGCAAAAAAAGTTTTAAAAAGTGTTTCCATATGTATGGAAACGGCGTTCTGGAAACGTATTTGTCAATATTCTTTCTACTTCACTACTTTGAAGGTCTTTGATGTTTCCTTTGCTGTTTCCGTTCGCATGAAAACCCGGGTTTTAACTGTACATACACACTGGAGATGGAGATCAATCACCGATTGGCTGTATTATTTCCATGGCCACCCACTTGTCTGGGTTTTGTTCGTTTTGCATTGATGATTGTAATTGGCTGGGGTTTTCAAGACATTTCAGCTTGTAACTTTACGCTGGTAAATCAAAGCAAATAGAAAGATGATAATAGGTAAAATCCCCGTTACGTCACAGAGTGCTTTTGTTTTATTCTTCAGACTCTAAAGATGGCCGGTGGATCAGCTGATTAGTGTTACTTGGAGATATGAATAAGCGGTTAAAATGTCTGTCACTTGCATTGTAGTTGGTTGTTATCACAGTTGTGGAAAGGATGGATCCAAGCTGTCCAGATTTCCTACCATCCGTGTAAACAAAGGAAAGAAGTGAAAGGATATTCCGAACGTCTTCCATTAAACATGTACACTCGTGCCATTGTTTACCGTAGCGACCTGCTTTAGTTCGCTGCCGGTTGGTTCGTGGCTCGCAATGCAAATCAGCCAACGAATAAAAATCAATGCCCAATCGCCATGGTGATGCGAGGGTCCGGACACTAAAGATCACGATGCGCATTCTGCCTATAGAAGACAAGCTTAATAGCCGCGCCCCGCGCCCCCAACCACTGCTCCGCTCGTTACGTTCTACCCTGTCTAGGTGGTATTCCTGTGTTCTTTTCAGCCGCGAGCACAATGAATAGTTCAGTTCAGCCACAGCAGCAACCTACATACGACAGGAAATGTTCACACCACGGGTCATATGCTCATGAAAAAGGGATCAGGGGCGAGTGGTCTGTGGCCCAAAGCCAACTCTATAAAATTGAAAAACAAAAGCATTAAAAATCTAAACGTCGAAGCACCCTCCAAGGTATTTGAAACATACATGCAAAATTTGGTTCCTTTCAAAGGTCGAGAATTTGTTAATTATATACATTATACATCTGCAATTTTGCCTCGACAACGCATTCTAGATAGGTCTGTGCCATAATAATAAGATTCCTTGCCATGTTATTTCATACGTTATGTCTGTTACTGAGTTATGACATATTCATATACATGTACAGATTTATAATACACAAGGAGTGTACGTGCATTGGAAAGCTCTTTGAAATTGAATTTTCCTCATGTGATAATAAAGCGATAATCTTGTTTTTACCGCACGTGTATGTACACAGAGAATCCTGAGGATGAGTGTTCAGATAGCAGCAGTAACCTCCCCAAATGAACAACTGCAGACCATAATTCACGACAGCTATTGTGTGGACCAGCACAATCAGATACAAGAAGCATGGCAAAAGCAGCTAGTCAGAAAACCTCTTCTGGGTGTGCTCAAACTGGAGACAACAGCTCCGGAACATCTGGTAAGTTTGTTTTACTTTTTTTTAACACATCTGACTTAAGTAAGTCCCCATGACTGCAGCTGGTCCTTACTCAGTGGCGTAGCGTGGGTGGGGCCATGTGGGCGTTTGCCCTTGTATAAGTCGCAGGAGCGCAAACTATCAGAAGAAAATAAAGATAAATCAGTAATGATAAATAATTTTTTTTTAAAATAGCGTCCCCCCCCCCCCAACCCCCTTTTCACACTGAAATTCTCCTAATGTTCGAATATTCTACAGTTTTTCAATATGACGGGGCTAATGGTTTACAATATTTTCTCGTTAACTGCAGCCATACTGTCCTTATGTAATCCTTACAAGTGAAGAATTACGCAGTGCTTATGAATAGCGTGATATCCCGTTTCAAGACAACCGGTACCGTAGCCCTCTATAGGTTGCATTAAAAAAATCATTTCCCTGAGTTGCACTGAGACTTTAAGTATCTTACCTATAACTGTTTCAACTGCCAGTTGTGAAAGAAATTTCTGAAAACTTAAAACGTATCAGAGATTAACAATAAGCCAAGAAAGACTGAGAAATCTAGCAATACCGTCAGCTGAGCGAGATTTCAATGCAGATTTCAAAACTGTAATTGAAAAATTTGCACAAATTCAACCAGGCGAGTTTAGATAAATTTGAGTAAACTAGCAGTAAGTGCATCAGTATTTTCCTAAAATAGATGCTTCTTGGGGAGGGAGTGGGGTAAGGGATTCAGTACTGGACTGGTGGGACTCGAGCAGTACTAACGGCCCGTGGGTCAGTGGATGCAATAATTGCCTTGCCCCGGGCGCTGACTACCCAACGTTAGGCCACTGTGACCTTACTACAAAAATGCTTTTTCAATGACTCATTCTGTGATTGTTTCTTCAGTATTCGTAAAGTTCTCAGTGGACACTTCTGCAGGTGTCACACCCCCTTTGTTGTGCATCTTGCGCTTCTTGCGGAAGATGAACTGGGGCTACTAGTTAACCCACGATTGCGACAGACACGGTTAGCGCAGCCCAGGCGCAGCCACCATGAGGGTGACATGGTTTTTCAATTTTATACGCCTTTATACACTACAGTAGAGAAAAGGAGCGAACTTAGGGTCAGCATATTCCCCAACCCTTTCTGTATTATTTACTTTTGACCACACTACAGAACACTTAGACGAAGTTATAGTTTTGCCTTTCTCGTGATGTTTTGCGCGAAGAAAGCTGTCAAAATGTTGGAGAGGCGAATCGTAAATGTTTACGACTTTGTTTACTGAGGAGGCGTTAGAAATGGTTTTATGTGAAGTTTCAGACGAGGAAACTGAAGCTTTAATTGACCTAGATGAAACTGAAAGTGATGGTGAGGATTTTTATTCTTGACAGAGACAGGGCAACTTTGACAATTCATTATGGAACCCCCCTTCAAACAGTGAGTTTGCCTATGGAAAGATGAATGACCTGTGTCACGATTAAGGTTGATGACCTTGTACGCCACTAGTATAGAGGGGGTAAACTTAGTAGGGGAGAAGGGGAGTTTAAAGTTGTTGTCGAGCATGAAAGATTAAATATCACGAGGAAGGTCGGTGGCCTTGTGCGCCACGAGTCTAGGGGGGTGAGCTTAGCAGGGGAAAACACGGTTTTTAACGTTGTTGACGAGCGTGAATAGATACACACGACTCGCTTTAAACTGGTCGCGTGTGCAAAAACCTCGGGAGTATAAATGGAGGAAAAGATCGAGACACGTGGTTCCCAAGTTATTCATTCCTAAAGGAAGACGTAGAGAGAAGCGGTCCGGGCGACAAGTGGAAGGTCGTGCCAGTGGGGACCACAGGTGTTATGCATGTGAGGGATCTATGAGGTTCCCAAAGTTATTCAGTCCCAGAAGAAGACGCAGAGAGTATCGGTCCGGGCGACAAGTGGAAGGTCGTGCCAGTGGGGACCAGAAGTGTTAGGTGTGTGAGGGATCTATGATGTTCCCAGTTATTACTCAATAAGCAGAATTTATCGGTCCGGGCGACAAGTGGAAGGTCGTGCATGGGGACCAGAAGTTAAGGAGTCCTGAGGATGGGAACCCTTCGGGAGCTCGTGATCTACGATGACGGGTGTGAACCGTCTGTGTGCCATTCGTTTGCAGTAAGGAGTCCTGATGACGGGATGAGAACCTCTCAGGAGCTAGTGATCTACGATGGCGGGTGTGAACTGTGTTTTCTTATTCGTGTGAAGCCAGGGGCGTCTGTTTCCCCCTTTTATCGACGAAGTTAGATATCTAGGAAGGATCGTGTGAACTCTGGAGACGTGAAACTGCATCAGCGAGGAGAGCAGCTGTTGACAGAGACTATTGAGTATACGTAATTAAGTTTATGGACAAAGGGGTTAGATCTAGATGTGAGTTGGGAATAGAAAATAGCCATGATCCCCAAGAGTGAATTTCAAATATCTCTGTTTTTGTGATTATGTATGTGATTATCATGAGTTGAATGTTTTTGGCATAAGTTTTGTCATACATTTAGTATTATATTATCGTTTAATTTAAATTTCACTCCATGTGTCCGTTGATAGCTGGTCTGCTTGCTTGGCTTGTTAGCTGGGTTTGAAAGGAAAAATAAGTTAGGTACTCAATCTTCACGCACGTGATCGTGACATCTGCCATTTGATGTATAACACGTCAGGCAAATATTAATAAATGCAATTTTCAAAGAATGATGCAGAAGCTGCATATTATACGGGAGACTGGCTGGGCCGAAAGTCTGCGTAGGCAGTGCATTAAATGAAGCTTCCTCACGTATCTGCAATACCGGTCTTTTCCTGTTATATTCTTACTGATGAAATTTTAATTGATCATTCTCGGATAATCTAGGCACAGCAGAGTACCCCAAAAAAGCCGTGATGAGAGCAAAGTATCAATTATCGAGCCATTAACCCCCAGCCCAAACTCAGCGGATGATATAATAATGGTCCAGCCTCTACAGTGTCGGTCGTAAGCGCATACTTGCATACTTAGTGTAAGAAAGCAGAAAAGCATGTTTGATGCTAGCAATAAGAATCCACTGAACGTTTTTAATCTGTTTCTAGCCACCCCGAACGTCCAATAACTTTGGCAAAAAATCATACGGGTAGCCATTGTTTCTACTGTCGCCAAAGCCTTGCAAAGCTGGTAATAGGTCCGGACCAGGATGGGAAATGCAAGCCCTATTTCGAATCGTTCATTAATTTTGTAATAAACGAGCGTTAAATGTGATTTTTATCTTGAAAGGAATACCAAATCCGGTTATCTTCAGAAAACACAACAAAACCTATAATAGGGCAAGAGTGAGAAAAGACGTTTCATAAAAATTATCAAAATTAATTAGAAATTACAATAATTATTCCCCCCCCCCTCCCCAAACTTCCATCCCGTGTTACCTGTATTAATCTTCTTGGGAATATCGATATTTTGTCCTGAATATAACCCCGCTCCTGTCTCTCTTTGGAGTATCTGTTCTTATCACCCCCCAAACCCAACCATATTAATTTCAATCTGGGGGTTCATGTTTTCACCCCCCCCAACCATATTAATTTCAATCTGGGGGTTCATGTTTTCACCCCCCCCCCCCCAACCATATTAATTTCAATCTGGGGGTTCATGTTTTCACCCCCCCGTCCCAACCACATTAATTTCAATCTGGGGGTTCATGTTTTCACCCCCCCCCAACCACATTAATTTCAATCTGGGGGTTCATGTTTTCACCCCCCCCCCAACCATATTAATTTCAATCTGGGGGTTCATGTTTTCACCCCCCCCCCCACAACCATATTAATTTCAATCTGGGGGTTCATGTTTTCACCCCCCCAACCATATTAATTTCAATCTGGGGGTTCATGTTTTCACCCCCCCCCCCAACCATATCAATTTCAATCTGGGGGTTCATGTTTTCACCCCCCCCCTCCCCAACCATATTAATTTCAATCTGGGGGTTCATGTTTTCAGCCCCCCCCCTCCCCAACCATATTAATTTCAATCTGGGGGTTCATGTTTTCACCCCCCCCTCCCCAACCATATTAATTTCAATCTGGAGGTTCATGTTTTCACCCCCCCCCCCCTCCCCAACCATATTAATTTCAATCTGGAGGTTCATGTTTTCACCCCCCCCTCCCCAACCATATTAATTTCAATCTGGGGGTTCATGTTTTCACCCCCCCTCCCCAACCATATTAATTTCAATCTGGGGGTTCATGTTTTCACCCCCCCCCCAACCATACTAATTTCAATCTGGGGGTTCATGTTTTCACCCCCCCCCCCAACCATACTAATTTCAATCTGGGGGTTCGTTTTCACCCCCCCCCCAACCATATTAATTTCAATCTGGGGGTTCATGTTTTCACCCCCCCCCACCATATTAATTTCAATCTGGGGGTTCATGTTTTCACCCCCCCCCCAACCATATTAATTTCAATCTGGGGGTTCATGTTTTCACCCCCCCCCCACCATATTAATTTCAATCTTGGGGTTCATGTTTTCAGCCCCCCCCCCAACCATATTAATTTCAATCTGGGGGTTCATGTTTTCACCCCCCTCCCCAACCATATTAATTTCAATCTGGGGGTTCATGTTTTCACCCCCCTCCCCAACCATATTAATTTCAATCTGGGGGTTCATGTTTTCACACCCCCCCCCCCAACCATATTAATTTCAATCTGGGGGTTCATGTTTTCACCCCCCCCCAACCATATTAATTTCAATCTGGGGGTTCATGTTTTCACCCCCCCCCCAACCATATTAATTTCAATCTGGGGGTTCATGTTTTCACCCCCCCCCAACCATATTAATTTCAATCTGGGGGTTCATGTTTTCACCCCCCCCCCCAACCATATTAATTTCAATCTGGGGGTTCATGTTTTCACCCCCCCCCAACCATATTAATTTCAATCTTGGGGTTCATGTTTTCACCCCCCCCCCAAACCATATTAATTTCAATCTTGGGGTTCATGTTTTCACCCCCCCCGAACCATATTAATTTCAATCTGGGGGTTCATGTTTTCACCCCCCCCCCAACCATATTAATTTCAATCTTGGGTTCATGTTTTCAAACCCCCCCCCCCAACCATATTAATTTCAATCTGGGGGTTCATGTTTTCACCCCCCCCCAACCATATTAATTTCAATCTGGGGGTTCATGTTTTCACCCCCCCCCCCAACCATATTAATTTCAATCTGGGGGTTCATGTTTTCACCCCCCCCCAACCATATTAATTTCAATCTGGGGGTTCATGTTTTCATCCCCCCCCAACCATATTAATTTCAATCTGGGGGTTCATGTTTTCACCCCCCCCCAACCATATTAATTTCAATCTTGGGGTTCATGTTTTCACCCCCCCCGCCAACCATATTAATTTCAAACTTGGGGTTCATGTTTTCACCCCCCCCCCAACCATATTAATTTCAATCTGGGGGTTCATGTTTTCACCCCCCCCCCCCAACCATATTAATTTCAATCTTGGGGTTCATGTTTTCACCCCCCCCCCCCACCATATTAATTTCAATCTGGGGGTTCATGTTTTAACCCCCCCCCCACCATATTAATTTCAATCTGGGGGTTCATGTTTTAACCCCACCCCCCCACCCCCCACCATATTAATTTCAATCTGGGGGTTCATGTTTTAACCCCACCCCCCCACCCCCCACCATATTAATTTCAATCTGGGGGTTCATGTTTTAACCCCACCTCCCCCCCCCCCCCCCAAATCATCCCATCCATCGTTTACGTCCCTTTGTCGCCCTTTTGTTCGTTTTGGCCACTCTGGAAATCCCTAGAGAATCACTGGTCTAAACCTGGGATGGGCACATTTTTCCCATGCAATCATATAATAACATGGATCGGCTAGATTTGATTTGATTTAAAAAATCATATTTTTCAGTATTTCTTCGCTTCACGATATGTTTATGTAAGTTTTTTTTTGTTTTGTTTTGCCAAGGTCTGGCTCGCCACATAAATTCGATCGGCGCGCCACATGCGGCCAGCGAGCTGACACGGTGGTCTAGACTAGAGGCAAGGTGCTCACCTCTCGTGCCGAAGGTACAGGGTTCGATCCGCGGTGGATGCAGGCATGTTGAAATTTTTTTCGAGGAAAATTCCTGTCCCTTATCCTATGGTAGGTAGGATCTAGCACTTAGATTTCTCGGATAAGGACGAAAAAGTCGGAGGGCCCGTGTGCACGTTAAAGATACCTTGGCAGTTGGAAATCGTGAAGAGGAGACGGTAAAGGCCGTTGTCCGGGCAAAATTCTAAACTAATCCCCACCGCAACAGTAAAAATAAATAAATAAAAAAAAACAAAAACAGAAAAAGTGAGGTGTAAATGCCAGGAGCAGCAAACCGACAATAAAGACCTAAACACATGTAGTTTGCCTCCCCGGGTCTTAAGCAACAAAATGAACCATTTGGAAAATGAAGTAATAAAAAATAATCTAAATTACAAGTGGAACCAGAAGCAGCGACAAGCTAGGTAGTTTTTCCATATTTTTCAAACCTTTTTTGGCAAAAAAATGTATATATTTTGAAATAGTTTCATTTTTTTTTTTTAGCTCCACAGCGGACTTGCATTCCGTGAGATCGTTCTTGGTCACCTTTTTACCCTTTTTGCAAAGCCTGTTTGCGACCCTACAGATTTTGCTTATTTAATAACTTACATCTTCGGGTGTAGATCATCCATGAAATAAATATTTTCTGACGTGGAATTGCAGCACATTTTGTCGCTTGTGAAGGAGGTCGAAATCTACAAGTCGATTTGGCAGATTTTTATCATATTTATACACCTTCACAGACACTTTGCAGTGCAGACCTTTTCCCGTTACATTTTTAGCATCATTTTTATTTGATCTTATTTATAGGAATCCGAGGGCTGAAAGCTAACTCAAAGTAAGATCATGAGCAAGCCGTGAAAGTGGCCATTGTCATACCGACGCGTCATTTTAAAGAAATTCAAACTCAAAACTCGGCTGTAGATGAAAACTATCACGTATTTCCCTTCATTTTTTCCTTTCTGTTTGGTAATTTGTTAAGGTTCTCGAAATTTTGTTCTCCATGGTGAATTTAACATGTGCCCAATGTTTTGGTTCATAAAAAAAAAAGAAACAACTCCTCTAATGCTAAAAGTACGTAAGTCACAAAATATATATTTCTAGTGAAGTCAGGTACGCTGTGTTAGAATTTTCTGAGCATTACTTCACATTCTGTGATGACTGATGTGCCAACATGCAGTCTTCAAACTCAATGTAATGCCTATGCAAATATGAAACAAAGCAGTAAAATAAAATGACCAAAAACAAAAACAAAAAAAAAACCGGTGCTGCTATTCCAAATCTTGCATATTTTTATGTACATTTTTTATTGAGCATTGTTAATGGAAATGCGCCATACAAATGTAACGTATTATTATTATTATTACCACGCGTTTTCTATTTGTATTAAGAAAATGACCGTAAATGTTGGGAAATAGACTTAATACAGATCCGTTCATATAAAAAAACACGAATTTTGTATGCAAAATATTGAATTAATCCAAAAATGAGAATTTTTAACGGGTGCAAGATCTGTGTCAGTGCATGAAACAAACTGACGTCGGCCGACTATTTTGTCTCTACGATGTTTTAAAAAAAAGATACTGGGCAACAGTTCGGTCGCCAGCAGTTTGTGCCAAATTGCAACACTTTTTTTTTGTCGCCGGTGTGCGCGGTCCCATGTATCGCCATTGCCCCCACTGGGCAGACAAAACTGTCGGGCAACTGAGAATCACCTGTCTGCCCCCTAGGCTTAGACCTTATCGACTCAATGTTGCCACGTCACCCCATTCAGCTAGTCGGCCAATCAGAAAAGTAACACTGACAAGTGTTTGAATGTGTTTGTCCAGCCAATACTAATTTACTGTACATCAATAGTGTGTATGTGTAGTTGTCCAACAAAATGAGGCACTTCGTGCTTTTTGGTGGTATGGAGATAGTAATATCACCAAATAGATTACTCGAAGCCCTTTCATTTGGTATAAAAATATTGGTAATTTAATTAGCAGAGAAGATATGGCCTGTCAAAGACAGGAAGTGACAGAAGCACAGTTTTGAGAAAAACGCTTTTATAGTATCAGCTTTGCTTCAAAATTATTGATGGTGACTCGATTCAAAGTCAGTTTTGAGGCATTTACCTTTCTCAGACGGGATTCGTTTTGGAAAAGGACTAGTAAAGAGATGAAACTTCAAAAATACTGAAAACGCAGATTTGATAAAATTGACCCTATGATGCCTTTCAACGACTTACTCGAATCGGGTAGGGCCGAAATGTGCCTCACATTATGTATGGTTATGGTGGCAGGAAATTCTGGAAAGGGTGGGCGGGGGGGGGGGGTGTTAGAGCACTGAGTCGGGTCAGTTTCCACTCAGATTTGAGCATCCTTTGAACCAACTGGCGAGACAGACTTGTGTCAGACCCACTAGTACGCCGGGCTCTCTTTGCTGTAGGATAAATGTCGAATAATGTGAGCATGTGCAAGTTTCAACATTTCGTCACGTTGGATGGGAACCAGGTTGCCCATATTTTTCTAGGTAGGAAGATAATGGGAATTCGAAAGTTAAAGTTGTTTTAAATTTTTGGGGGGGGGGGGCTGGGAGGTTGTTTTCTAATTTTTGTCTGTGATGTTCTAATTTCTGTACAGGACGTTTCAATTTTTGTACATGACATTCTCAATTTTTTTCTGTGGTATTTTACTGTTTGTCTATGGCATTCCGTTTAGCGATAGAAATATTTCTAAAGTGCAAGTAATTCATTTAGTGTCCGTAATCAGCTCGGGTTTATCATAGGCCCTTTACCTGCAGTTGCAAAGATATAACCCTTGTGCTTTGAAAATAGTTTCTATGGTTGTTGCTGTCATCATTTCGGATTATTTGATATACCGGTAATAAATAATTAGAATATTTTTTTGTCCTGACAGACAGCTCTGTTTGATTTACCCATGTAGGTACTTATTTATTAACAACGAACTGATCAATTTTTATAATTTAACGTTCTACTGGGGGTTATTTATTTATTCACTCATTTATAATCACCGAGTCGTGTACACAATAAGTGCCAACCAAATTGTTTTTGTTTCATATACCCCCAACCTCCCCCCCCCCCCCCCCCCAATTACCACTAAAAAATTTTTTTTTTTGTATCTATTTACAAAATTATCAAACAATCGCAAACCGAGAATACTCTTCTTATGACATGTATCTAAATTATTTTCATATCACGAAATCCGTACTTAATTTACCTAGATTTCCTATATTTTATTTTTACAACGTTTTGATCTGTTTTCATAATTTAACTTTTTTACTGTTATTTATTTATTTATTTATGTACACAAAAGTTGAACTTTTTTTCATGCCCATAAACTATTTATCATTATATTTTCACAGAGTTCTGCTTTGGCTTTTGGAGACAGCACGTCGACACGACAATCCGGCCATGCTGTGCTAGAAAGGAGCCGGACGATAGACTGAATATAGAGTAACGGCAGGGCGGGAAGAGACTCACAAGCGTACACAAACCATCCATTGTTTTCATAGAGAATTCTGAGAGAACACCATAGTGACCGATGGGTGGACCCAGTTTTACCTAATTAGTGAACAGGGACTATTACATCTGCCAGAGAAAAGACTCTAAAGACTATTAGCTGGTACTTATTGCTGTGCCATTTTTACTGAAATAAAATTTTGCCCGTTTTATTCATATCCAAATCGAGAGACGCGTAGGCCTAACGTGAGCAGTATTCCCCCTAAGTTTGTGAGTAGTTTACTTCGTAGAATGCAATTATACTTGGATTTAGCTAAGATCTTTATTCTGCACTTAGTTGTTAGAATGTCAGATACAGGATTGTTTAAAACATGTGTAATTATTAATTGAGGAGGTTAGAATCAGAAAAGACCAAAGTGCCATTGGCACTTAGATCCCTTGTAATTCTAACCCCCTAAATTTATTTAAGGGGATTAGATTTACAAGACAGAGACCGCTTTTAATTCCAACCCCCTCAATTACTACATTTCTTAACAAACCTTTTGACACACATTTCCCTTTCTGTGCTGGTTGTAAACCGTCTGTGCGCCTGCACACGCACAACTTAGAGGGAACACTGAACATAGGCCTGTTTTAGCAGCATGTTTCTCATGCTAGGTTTTGAGTTTCTTTTTTATTGTTGATTCATGCGTGTTTCTGTCTTGGCATGTGTGCGAGAGAGAAATTATTTTAGGAACGGAGAAAATGTAAATTTGAAAATCCATATACCCGACACCGTGATGGAATGAATACATGTTGGTATCGGTGCCGTTCGTTGTTTCGCTGTTGTTTCATCTTAATGTAAAATTTGCGTTGGCGTATTTTGTTCAAAGGAATTTCTTTCGTAGGTCATCTTGACTCGGGAGTTCGTCTCTCGGAAGTTCGCCTCGTCTCGGAGTTTGTCTCGCTTCGTCTCGGAGTTCGTCTCGTCTCGTCTCGTCTCGGCGTTCGTCTCGTCTCGTCTCGGAGTTCGTCTCGTCTCGTCTCGTCTCGTCTCGGAGTTCGTCTCGTCTCGTCTCGGAGTTCGTCTCGTCTCGTCTCGGAGTTCGTCTCGTCTCGTCTGGGAGTTCGTCTCGTCTCAGAGTTCGTCTCGTCTCGGATTTCGTCTCGTCTCGTCTCGGAGTTTCGCCTGGTCTCGGAGTTTCGCCTGGCCTCGGAGTTTCGCCTGGCCTCGGAGTTTCGCCTGGCCTCGGAATCGGTGCACGCCGTGAACGCCTCGGAATCGGTGCACGCCGTGAACGCCTCGGAATCGGTGCACGCCGTGAACGCCTCGGAATCGGTGCACGCCGTGAACGCCTCGGAATCGGTGCACGCCGTGAACGCCTCGGAATCGGTGCACGCCGTGAACGCCTCGGAATCGGTGCACGCCGTGAACGCCTCGGAATCGGTGCACGCCGTGAACGCCTCGGAATCGGTGCACGCCGTGAACGCCTCGGAATCGGTGCACGCCGTGAACGCCTCGGAATCGGTGCACGCCGTGAACGCCTCGGAATCGGTGCACGCCGTGAACGCCTCGGAATCGGTGCACGCCGTGAACGCCTCGGAATCGGTGCACGCCGTGAACGCCTCGGAATCGGTGCACGCCGTGAACGCCTCGGAATCGGTGCACGCCGTGAACGCCTCGGAATCGGTGCACGCCTCGGAATCGGTCGTATCAATGGTCTGGAGTCTCGTTTGGGTGATCATTTTCTAATAGTAATAGGCACGTCGCGGTGTTCCTAAAATATGGGTTTTCATCGACTCGTATTGACACGCACACATGCATGCCCATGAATAGATCACACACGATAACTGGGTCACACCAGAAAAAAAAATTCACATTACATCCAAAGCCAAACTATCTTATAAACATCGTGGTCTTTGATTGTGGCATCAAACTTTGTGCACAACTCGATGAGTAGGTCGACTACTTGCATAGTTGTAGACATGGTGGTGACGCCCATACCATTACCGCATCAAAACACACTGCTTCCATGCTCTCGACCATCTTCAGGCTGCCAGCCACTGTCCTATGAGGTAAGTGCCTAAATGTCAAGACGGGTAAGTTAAAGGTAAGTAAATTCGGTAGGCATGGGCAAATAACCACACGATTTCTTATAAAATAATTATGTTGGTTATTTCCCTCGCGTCTTGTCACAGAGAGACGAGACGAGACCTACTGAACAGACCGGAAAGGACGGACCGATCGGACAAATGCGACGGGACACCCAGACGGGACCCGAGGCTGTCCGGTTCTGTCCCGTCCGTCTTGTCCTGTCATCGGATCCCGTCTGGTCCTTTCCTGTCCTCGGGTCCGGCCCCTTCTGTCCCATTCTCGAGTCCCGTCCAGGACATATGGGACGGGACCGGACAAGATGACGGGGAAGGACCCCCGGGACGGGACATGACCCCGGGATCGGTCAGGAGGGACGGGACTGGACCGAGACAAGACAGGGCAACGGGACCGGACAGAACACCGGGACAGGACGGGACAGGACAGGACACGACCATGGACAGACAGGACCCCTGGAGACGGGACAGGACCCCCGGAGACGGGACCTCAACGGGACACCAGGACAGGACACCCGGACCGGGACCGGACACATGGGACGGCATCGGACAGACGGGATAGGACAGGAGACTGGACTGAGAGGGGACGGGACAGGACTGGCCCCGGAGACCGGGACCGGACCGACGGGACAGGACGGGACCCGACCGGACCGGACCCGGGGACGGGACAGAAGGGACCGGGACGGGGGGGGGGACAGAACGGGATCCCGGAGACGGGACGGGGGGCCCGGGGGGACCGGGGCAGATGGCGTTCAGTAGTGTATATCTATTGCAGATGGTTACCTGTTGATTGCGAGCAGATGAAGACAGAGATGCCCCCCCCCCCGGGCCCCCAATATAACCGTATAACCACAGTGATGGAGGTGGGATACCAAATGGGCGAGGGAAGAATGTGCGACAATTCCGGATGAACCCGACAAAATATGGACCCAGCTGGCCACTGGGACAATTAGTAGAATAAACCTCAAATGGATATTGGAGCGGGGAGAGGGGCACATAATTATGGGGGTGGTCGATGCGTTATGATTCTGATTCCCATAAATCAAGCAAGTAACCAACAAACCAATCAATCAATCATTCAATCAATCATTCAATCAAGCAAGCAACCAATCAATCATTCAATCAATCAGTCGTCTTACTTTTCCTCGCACAATAATGATCATTATCGTGTCGACGTGCTTTCTTTTAACTCATCTTAACTCAACTCAACCCACCACCCATCAAGTCCTTGAACAAAACTGCAGAAACGACGCATCGGGAAAGTTTATTTCTTGGTCAAACCAACCATCGATTTAAGAAGAGGCTGGGACGAAATTAGCGATGACCTTTCGCCCGAACTTTCTCCAGTGTCTGTGTGGGGGGCAAACATAATTCACCCTTTCAGTGGGCAGCTGTGCACGTGCAAGGGTCCGTTCTTAATTGGGCGGAATCTAGAGACGATAGTGCTTAATTACACCGTACACCCAATACGTTATTTATGATTTCTGAAAACTAAGGGTTAAGTAAGTTTTTTTTTTCTTAAGTATCGTAATTATTAAGTCTGATAAAGACAATTAACTACTTAGTTTGATAAAGTTATTTAGTTTTTTTTGCTTCTAAGTTACCATGCCGCCCTCGATTTCGGAATGTATATGGCCACCAGACGATGTCCAGACATTAACACTTTACATATCAACGATGATTTTGCCTTTGGTAATGGTAATGTCGCAGATGAAACTATTATAGAAAGAGAAACTCGTTATAGAAGTTTAGGTTCTCACTGACTACTTTTAGAATACTGCAATTTATTTATAAAGGAATATAAAATTCAATATAAATTGTACCCTTTCAGCCTAACTTGGCAGGTAAAGGGTTAACCATCACCAATTCAAGTCATATTTATGCATGAACTGTACGTAACTGCGCCCGTGTAAAGTAACTTTACAATTTCGCCTAGGAGTAGTAGGACGACTCAATCAGCTACGCAATGCGTAAGTAGCGTGGGACAGCGGCGTCTGCTAGAAAGAAGGAAAGAAAGAAAATTTAAAACTAATTTTTATTTCAACCCACCACTTCACGGGCGGAGGAAAAATCATAGGATTTCTACTCACCCTTGATCTCTTATTTTTGTTTTGATCGGCCTTGCTTTCTCGTGGCAGGTATTGGCCGTTACAAATTCTGTCCATGCGCATTGTCAATTTTTGCTACAGGGGTAAGCGGCAATTGATGCTTAAGGAAGGGCAGGTGTAACTTTAGTTCACGCATACCGACTAAATTAGAATTTACGACTAGGTGGCCGTATCACAGACTAATAAAATACCCAGACTGGATGATCCCATTGTGTGACGTCACAAAACAGCGAAAGGTCATGAACCATCCGCAACGTTAGGTTTAAGGGCTCTTTCACACACATCGACTTTTCGCCGTCCGCCGTGGACGGCACGGCGCCGTGCATTGAAATAACCGCTATAGTCTATGGGCAGTTATATACACATCGACCACGGCATCTCGCTGTGTACGACCGCCGTGGTTAGGACGGCGCATATTTCATTCCGACACGACGCCGTGCCGTCTACGGCGTTGAAATATACATTGGAGTCCATGAGTGTGTTCATACTTGTCGATTTCCCGCCGTCGCCGTCGCAGTTCCAGCACACACATTTACTTACTTAACATGTGATTTCAGCACTTTACCTATCATGGAGGACATAGACACAGAACTTCTGATCACATCAGTACATAATAGACCTGTTCTTTGGGACAAAAGTCTGGAAATTTACATATAAAGCCAATGTGAGACCTTTCACATTTAGGGGATGAATCCATTGAGTTCTTCGGCATCGTTTTTCTTTTTTTTTTCAGATACAGATAATATAAGTACCCCAGTTCCATACGACTGTCCATAATGATAAACTAAACCCGAATGATGGGCTAAAGCCAATGATAATTAACGCCGTCCATAACACGGCTAAAAATAAGTCGATGTGTGTGAACGAAGTCGCCGTGTCGATCACGGCGCGACGTGTGCGTCGGACGGCGTTTGGTCGATGTGTATGAAAGAGAACTTACGTTTACGACCGACGCTTCACCATAGCTACAATGTTGAATGACACCATTTTGACGCGCCTACTGAACGCGGAAGTTTGGATCCGCACCAAGAATGTACCACCAATCTTGACAAATAAAAAGAAATTTCTACTGCAGATAGAACTAGAATCGGAATTTCCCGAGCGGCGGCCATGTTGGTTATACGACCGCCGCTCGGGAAATTCCGTAAAAAACGACACAGCCCGAAGCTCGTGTTTCCAGTCTGGTTAATTTATTAGTCTGTGGGCCGTATGCACTATTAAGCCTGCACCATGGTGCAAAACTGGCGGATTTACACCCAAGTTCATGCATAGCCTACGGCCACAGGAGAGGATACAAGTGTGGCGAAATTGAGTTAGTGATGTCTTAGGGCCGAGCTCAATCCAAAAAACCAACACCATGATGTGACTATTATAGACTGGCTGCCTAGTGAAAGAAGAATGTTTCAACTCCTTCATAACACTTTTATAAATACTGCTGTTTTGTCATCCAATTAAAACAACAGCAGTGTTTGTAATATGAATATTGTTACAAGTACGTACTTCCCCCGAGTTGTTTTTTTTTTTGCGCTAGGTTTACGCATTTTAAAGTCTTGTGTCTGCAGGGTTAGAGAGCTCCTCCTGAAGTACGCCTAACAACAGCCTTTATTAATTTTTCTTTCAGATGTTCTTTTTGTTTCCCTCCTGCTTTTTGGTTAAAAGGATAGGGGGCAGGGATAGGAATTCGATAAGATTCAGGACTGAGGATAAGGACGGGGTCGGGGATAGGCACGTATACGCACGCGGCCCTTGCGCAAAACGTTTGGAATGCGTACATACTTAAAACAACACCCACTTGTATTATTTGTTAATATTATTGCATTGCAGTTCGTTTTTATCACTGAAATTAAAAGGTAATCTACAGAAATTATTTAGTTGGCCATGAGCACTAAGTCATCCATGTCGCCGGAACAAATTCGTCGACTTTTTTTTTTTTGGTGTCTGTCAATTTTTCACTTGCTGCGTCTTTCTGTCGTTCTGCCCTTGTTCTTTTTCGGTGTTCCTGTCATTTTCTTTCCCTCTCTCTTTCTCACATACACAGATATATATATATATACACACACACTCTGTCTGTGGGTCTGTATGTCTGACTCTTTCCTCTCTCTGCCCATTATAAACACACACACACACACACTATCCGTCTGTCTGTCTGTCTGCCGGTCTCTCACCTCTCTTTCTCTCAATCTGTCTACTGCACTCACACACATACGCACACACACACACACTCTCTCTCTGTCTGTCGTCTCTCTCTCTCTCTCTGTCTGTCTATTACACATAGACAAGCTCTGTCTGTCTGCCTCTCTCTCGCACACCCTCTTTTACTCTCATTTTGCATGCATAACCGAGCTAAAACGAATCTTTTCTTTCTAGTGCAGCTGCTGTTTGTACGCTTTTCTTTTTATTGTTCTTGTGTAGTTTTGTAGTAGGGATTAGTTTTTCTTTAGAATTTTGCCCGGCCAGCGGCCATGTTCGGCCTGCTCTCTCGACTTTTAACTGCCAAGGTATCTTTAACGTGTGTAACGTGCACACGAACCCTCTGAGTTTTTCGTCCTTATCCGAGAAGACTATGTGCTAGATCCTACCTACCATCAGGGACAGGAATTTTCCTCCCCCAAAATTCCAACATGTCTATACCGACCGGGGATTGAACCCAGTACCTTCGGCATAAGAGGCGAGCACCTTGCCTCTAGATCAACGTGTCCCCAACACAATAATTATCATTGTTCATGCAGTGAACCACTACGCCACGCTGCAAACCATAGCACAAAGTACGAGACAATTTTGCGACACTTTCAATAGAATGTTGTTATTCGAACGTACTACGTCCCACAAGTTTTTTGCGCTAGGGGTGCGTATTTTAAAGCCTTCTGTGACTCCATAGCTAGAAAGCTCCTCCCGAAATACTCCTACGAGTCCTGGTCCTAACAACAGCCTTAATTAATTATTCTTTCAGATTTCTTTTTGTTTCCAAATTTTTTTTTTTTTTTTGGTTGAGCGGGTGAGAGGGCAGGGTTAGGGATTCGATAAAATTCAGGGTTGAGGATCAGGACAGGGTTAGGGACAGGTACGTATACGTAAGCGCCCCTAGCGCAAAATGCTTGGGGTACATACGTACTTTTAACAACAGCCTTTTCAAAATGGACATTGTTTATTTTGGACATATATGAAGGAGAGATTTAATAACCTACTCTTCTGTTTTCTCGTCAACAAATCGAGGGTTCCTTACCGGAATGTTTCATGAAATGAGGACAACGAGTTTGGAATTTCTAACCTTAAAGAAAATTCAAATAATTGCAATAATCTCAGCACGGTCACATGAATAGTTTTATTGGGTTATGAAATAGTCACACACCTTGAATGTGCCTTGGATACCTACAGACATTTACGAGCAGTGAATAAAACTGAACATAACACAATTCTGGTTGATAAACCTCGGAAGTAACTACATATCCTGATCGCTTCTTTTTGTTTGTGTGTTTTTCTTTCTTTCATTTCCTTTTTTAAACACTATTTAGGCATACACACTTCTAGTTCTAACGACCTCACCTTTTCTCTCAATTATTTTCTTCTGTTTACATTTATGTACTCAAATTAACGACATTCAGCATTTCTCCATGAACATTTCGGGTCTAGTTATAGTGCTGGTGTTTCCAGCCCACGTAGAAACGAATAATGACAATGCGCCTAGCGGCATGCAAAATTCAACATTGGACATTGAAAAACAATTGAAGCAGTTTTGACGTTTGGCTTTTGATCCAAGCCAAACGCGTACGTGTGTATTGTCATCTTCAGCTGAATACATGGACAAGTACCTTGTCATGTTGTAGTTGCTGTTGTAAAATCAATTCCATGGCAAGAGCCAATACAAAGGCGTTCCAAATCATGAACTGTGTGAAGTTTCATTAGTGCTTTATTTCATAAGGCCTTCTACTGACACACCGAAGAGCTGTTTCCATAGTTACTCTGGGCCTGTTTGGTAAACATATAATGGAAACAAAGAATATCCAGAATAAATTATGTCTTGCTTGAGCTAATGCCAAAAATTTGAACTCAGGAGCAAAACAAGATGGTTTCTTGGCTTATGTACTATGTTGAACGCTGAACACCACAGATTTTGAAACGATTTTACACCGATGATTGTGCTGCACAGAAAGGACGTTTTGTCGATTTCTCGTTAAGATCGTTTTCTACGTAACGCTGCAGCGGCGTAACGACCTTATAATTATGAATGAAGAATGGACTGTTCTGTTGAGGTATGGAATTTAAACCAGAAGGAAAAAAATGCACAGAGAAAAATAAGAAAATCAGTCCTTCGGAAAAACAATCCTTTAAGCTCCAAAATGTCCCCCTAGACCCAACCAACCCCCTCCTCCTTTTTTTTTTCAAGGCCAACTATTCTGAATCGCACACCTCGCCAGCGCCCAGAGAAGACAAAATACTCACAAAAAAAAAAGGGTCATTAGTGGAACTCTCTGTCACAATGGGACACCTGTTATGGTTATTGTCCTTATAACGAGCTCCTCTCTGGACGGAAAAGCACCGACTTACTTTAATGAGAAGGTGGTAAACTGGGATGTCTGGTTTGCCCCACATAGGTTTTTCCACAGACATTTCTCCATGATTATGACCCAAGCGGACCAATATTGTTTTAACCAGTCACGGCAATGGGTTCAAATAGTTTTCCGGGGGAATTTCAGAATCATGCCGCATCTTAGATTTTTTGATACATATATTAGTGAGTATTAGAAGTAACTCAAAACCGTCTGTAATGTGCTGTCGTTTAAATGGAACTGTCTGCATGATAAACCTACAGGTGGTGTTTGCACCAGTAAGTTCGAGTTTTAAGCAAACATATTAACGTGCACATATTTCGCACCGCCACCTAGCGGCGAATGCGTGGACGTCATGAACAATGCCGTATTTTATAAAGCCATAGAGGGAAAATAATGAATTGTATTTACTGTACAGCTATCGCGGTAGGGCTTGATTGACGTCACTTATTTTGTAATTATAACTTCAATCGCTGTGGGAAAAATTCTGGATATATTTTTTTTAGTGGTGGTAGCAGAAATGGGCATCATTACTTTATCATTTTATCAAGCATTCTTTTCATGGTGTGCACCATGGGCCCCGTTCCAGATCAACGCATAAACTGTGTGCACGATTTTTTTTTTAGAGGTGCAAAGAAGGGAATGTCTCGTCTTATTGTTTC
Source organism: Onchidella celtica (assembly GCA_963931925.1). Lineage (NCBI taxonomy): Eukaryota > Metazoa > Mollusca > Gastropoda > Systellommatophora > Onchidiidae > Onchidella > Onchidella celtica. Next base: position 43,301,147 of record OZ007575.1, on the reverse strand, counting down.
TAATACCTTTGTTTTAAGTTTGATTTCGGGTTTAAACGTCGTCAGGTCGATAACAGAATACATAATTAGCTGTACTCTTCAAAGTTTCTGATTTACGAGAGTGAAGGTATGCCCTCTTGGAAAGAGGATTGTTTCCAGTAAAGTATGCACATCGAAATCACAAGTTTGTAGGCATAAAATTGAAAATATTGCATACAGAAAGATAAAACAACAGCAACAACCAAACGTTATTATGGGGCAAAGAACCAACAATAAAAACGATTATTATTCCTCAAAAGAGTTAGACAGTAAATTAACATTTTGCAGTCATTCTGACACTATGTAAGACAGTCGTATTTCTCTGAATTCACAAATTCCATTATTAAAGGGCTCATTAAATCAGTAGGCCGGTCGGCTGTACAGTACATTCACTTATCAACTACAGACATCAGTCTTCCAACGTGTAAATATAATAATTTGCTGCACTGAAGTGATCGACGGCTCAGATTAATTTTGACAACTGAAACAGTGTCCTGTAAATAAATACGATAGAAAACTTCACAGAAAATGAATATATTAATATACATTATTCATTCTACTAAATGTGTTCGCCATGAATTCAGAAATAAAAGACTGCTAACTTTACGAAATTTGCTGCCACTTTTTTCTTTTCCTTTTTAAACTGGTCATTCATTGCAAGGAAAACACTGATGATTCATTATTTTTTTCTTACCACTACGGCCGCAGATATGGTGTCATTGCAAGATTTTCGGGAGCAAGGAAGATGAGTAAAGGTTTGTTTAACGGAAGATACATCTTCACCTAAATAGAAATATAGTGGACCCGGGCCTGGACGTGCATAGCACGGCCGTGCCTCACACGGTTACCCGGGTCCATGAAAGCATATATAGTAGACCAGGACGGAGCCGGGCGAAAACCGGCTGCTCACATACATTTTCGCGTCAACACACCATGTAAAAATGGCGCTTACAAGGCGAAAGAAGCTTATATTATGGTGGTGGTGGAAGAAAAGAAACATTATACACCGAACACGGCGTTTTGCTGTACACCCAATCAACAAATTGCGACACATTCATGGGGAATATCACCATTTGATGCCTCAACTTCTGAATGATCCAGAAAGATTTGCCCAGTACTTCAGGATGAAGCATCAGACGTTCTATGATCTTCTTCAGCACTGTGCTGCTGATCTAAAGGAAAAGTCTACGAATTTCTGTCGAGCAATTTCACCGGAAGAACGTCTTGTTGTCACACTGAGGTAAGAAAATTATGTATGTATGTATGTGTGTATGTATATGTGTATGTATGTATGTAGGCATGTATGTACCGGTATGTATGAATGAATGATGTGTGTGTGTGTATGTGGTTGTATGTTATATCGAAATGCTTAGTAATTTCACCTTCATGCACAAACAGCATAAAAATCATTAATTGTAATAATATCGAGGCATTTTAATACATATTGGTCATAATCTTGACTGATAATAAAAAGCATGGAACTAGAGGAAAGTATGATTATTATTGCCTTTTATTTTGGATAGCCAATTCATAATGTAAGAAACAAATTCAATACTCTACCATCAGCTCTCTTATATGGCATTTTGCCCGAAATGTTATGCACTACCTTTGTACATCGAGTTGGACAGACATATCAAACCAAATGAGATGAAATGAAACAAATAAAATGACCATGTTATCAGAAATTACTGAACTAAAAAAAGGTTAACTTTTGGCAATCACTCTCTTGCCATTGCAAAAAATTAAATAAAAAAACTGTTAGTCCTTCCGGCATTGTATAATCCTAACACTGGCACATAATAATTGTCATGTGCAAACAGACACACAGTTACATCGGTGAGTGCTGACTGAAGTACTGCTCCGGTATGTAATATCTGTCATTTTGTGCCTCTTGGTATATTGCGTCCGTAGCAGATGTAGGCCTACTTGCTGGTGGGGAAGTGATATGTCTGGCATGGGAGGCTTCCATGGCTGTTGTGTATTGTTCCTGCCTGTAATATCTGTCATTTTGTGAATCTTGGTACATTGCATTTGTAACACCTGTACTTGACGGTGGGGAAGTAGCAAGCCTCGCATTAGATCCTGCCACAACAGCTGCTGTATCTGATTGGGCTGACTTCACTGCTGACAGAACAAGGCGTTGAATATCTGAACGCAATTCTAAAGTCTTCACTAAACTCAAGCTTTTCATAGCTGGCAACAGACTTTTGAAAAACAGTTCGTTCTGGTCAACTTCTTTTTCTGGTTCTTTGAGGGCCTGTATAACTTCCCTATCGATGACAGATAATTGTTGCTTTTGTGGGTTTTTATACTTCGAAAAACGATGAGTTTTGTTGACATGTGCTGGAAGACTTGGGGTGGGAAGACAACTTTCATCTGAGTGAACAGAGAGAGGACTCTTTGTAGATTTTTCTTCACAGGACGATGCGGCGCTGTCCTCATCATTTTGCTGCAGATTGCCGCTTGTGGCTCCGGTGGAACATGATGGTACTAAAAATGTTAAAAAATCGTATAGATACCATTTACGCTTCTTTGTTGCGGCTTGGCCAGACATTGTCGTTGTAATTTCCCTGTGCTTCTTGCGAAAGTGGTCTCGCAGGGTAGCCCATCTCTTCCTGCAGTCCGCTGCGGTAACTGAAATTATAAAGTTGAAGATCAATGAGTTAAAGAGGTATCTAATGAGAATGATTTATGTCTTACAACTCTCAACGCAATCATTTATACTGACAACTAGTCTTCTATATTTTCATATATGTGCTTGATTATATGACTCATTTTTTCTCTTCTTGTTTTCAGATTCTTGGCAACTGGAGATTCATTTAGATCTCTGGCATTCCGCTTCAGACTTGGCGCGTCAACAGTCAGGGTTATCATAAAAAAAACTGTTAAAGTACTTTTCAAGAAACTTCAACCACTGCACTTGCCTCCTCCGGATGAGAACATGTGGACAAAGACAGCAGAAGAATTTTTCCAAAGGTGGAATTTTCCTTTGTGTCTAGGGGCAATCGATGGAAAACATGTGCAGTTGAAGGCCCCTTTTCATTGTGGTTCACAATATTACAACTACAAGAGTCACCATTCAATTGTGCTCTTGGCAATTGTGGATGCAAACGGAAAATTTCTTGTAATTGATGTTGGTGGTTTTGGAAGTTGTAGTGATGGAGGCATATTTCAAGATTCTTTATTTTTCAAATTGTTAAAAACAAAAAAATTGAACGTTCCTAAACCAGCCAAAATCCCAAACACAGGCATAGAGCTACCGTACATGTTTGTCGGTGATGAAGCATTTGCTTTGATGCCTAACTTGATGAGGCCGTTCCCAAGACGATTTTTAAGCAATGAAAAACGTATCTTTAATTACAGGCTATCGAGAGCGCGGAGGCAAGTTGAATGTACTTTTGGTGTGCTCTCCAGCATGTGGCGCATAATGAGAAAACCAATAGAAGTGGAACCAAATTTTGCCATAGATATGGTCAAAGCGGTCTGCGTTTTACACAACTACATCAACGACAAGGAACCTGAATGCAGAAGAGAACTTCGTGTAATTCAGAATGACAGCGACGTCCCACAGTGGAGAGGACTTCAACGAGATAGTTGTCGAGCACCGAATGAGGCAATGACAGTACGGAATGCCCTGATGTCATACTTCGTGTCTCCAACGGGGAGTCTTCCCTGGCAGACTGACTTGTTCACAAACGTGTGAAAATAATTAAATTCAAGTCACTTCTACAATTCATTTCGTCGTCATAAAATACAACGAAATTTGCCTTACGATGATGTCATTTATACAGCACACACATACACATTCACACACATCATATTTCACAGCACAGAGCGGGGGAATGTGGTGAAAAAACAATATTTTATGACAAAAATGGTATGAATAATAATTAAACTGGAGTGTGAAGGGGGTAGGGATGTTCTCAATCACAGTAAAACATTGCCAATAAAGGTACATACATGTAAATTTATAACTTTTTAAATATCATTCAATAAACAGAGAGAGAGAGAGAGAGAGAGAGATTGTTATGTCTGAAAGAACTTACCATTTTCTCCCACTTCTCTTGCTACATTTTCCCAGGCAGCGGAGAGCACGTCTCTATTTGAATGATCTTTATCACTCTTTGTATAAATAAACGATCTGGCCCTCACAGAAGCGATGAGTTTTTCGTCGTCCATGTTTGAAAAAACTACACGTTGTTCAGAAATGTGATAGGAGTTCAGTCCCTTGACCCGGACTACCGAAAAAAATCCGGCTTGCACAACCGGGGCAAACACGTCTCATAACACACGGGTCGGGCCGGGTGGACTATGCGAGCCTATAACCGTGCACAGTGATTTTCAAAAGGGATTGGTCTGTGTCGGACTTTTTCTCCCGGACGGGCGAGGCACGGCCGTGTTGCACACGTCCGGGTCCGGGTCCACTATATTTCTACCCTTTGTATGCATTTGTATGCACTCTCACGTCGACAAAGATACAATGTCGTTGGGTTGAAACCAATGGAAGTATGCATGACATTGTTGTAAATCCGCCCGTTTCGTACCATGATGCAAGCTTAGTAGTGCGTACGTGTAAACTCAAATTTAGTCGGTATGCATGAACTTAAGTTATATACCTCTCCCTGCACATCAATTGCCTCTTACCGCTGTAACAAAAACTGACATTGCGAATGCACAGAATTCGTATCGGCCAATCCCTTCCAAGAGAAAACAAGACCGATCAAAACAAAAACTAAGAGATTGAAGGTGAGTAGAAATCATTTTTTTTGCCCTTGGTCCCTGAAGTCGCCTGTTGGAATAAAATATTAGTTACTTTCTTTCTACCAGATGTCACTTACTTTCCCAAGATAGTTATTTATTCGCCCGCAGAGAAAGTGTAAAGTTACGAACCCTTTCACAAGTGGGTGTAGGCAGATGCAAACGACATGCATACCGGTTAGCGTTTTGCACCGACGTGTAAGGCCTACACCACAGTATAACCAGTTACGCACAGCTCATGTATACGGCAACAGGTCACTTTCAGAGGCAAGATTTTATTGGCATGATTAATTTTTCACGTGTAGAAATTTCTGACCAATGGCAAAGCAATCCGAACTCTTGACCTTACGCTGGAATAATATGCTGGAGTGATTTTAAATAGTCAGATTATTCCAAAAATATAAATATTGAATTCGGGAAATTATTTGTTAATTAAATACTAAGAGTACAGTATTTTAGCTCCAGGTGATCTATTTCAAATATAGCACACTGGGGGCCAGAGGGTTAAAGGGGGTTCGCTGCCCTTGGCATTTACACCTCAGTTTCTTGTTTTTATTTTCTTGTTGTGGTGGGGATTCGTTGTTTTTGTTTTTTTAGAAGTTTGCCCGAGCAGCGGCCTGTTCGGCCTGCTCTTTTCGATTTCCAACTGCCAAGATAATAACGTGCGCAACATGTACACGGGCCCTCCGAATTGTTCGTCCTTATCCGAGAAGATCCTACCTACCATAGGATTAGGGACAGGAAAATATGAGAAAAATTCCCAAAATTCCAACACGCCTGCCGGGATTTGAACCGTGGGCATGAGAGGCGAGCACTTTGCCTCTAGGGCACCTCGTCCCCTGTAACATACGTGCACTGCCTTGCTTTGTAGGCGAGAGTAAGGCCCGTCCAGCCACTAACGGATTTTCAACTGAAGATAATTGGACAGTTACGTCACGACATTGAGCTTCAGAGAGATCCAATTAGTTGGCTGGTGCCCGAGGTCACATTGACACCCAATGTCGTGACCTCACTATCCAACTAATCGATAGACCAATATTGGCGCGCGCCTGGCCTTATATTTATATTAAACACTCACCTTGGTCACAAGAATATGTCAATTTTTCTTTGCCATTCATTCATCTGGGGCACGATGTTAATCTGGGCGCCACAAAAAATAACGCAACAGAATTATAATTACTAGCCGACCCGAGCCAGATAAATCTTGCAAATTCTTTGTACCAAGCCTAGCCGTAGATCTGGATTAAAGTCACGTTAATAAAAGCACTTGGAATCGTTGCAGAGACTAATAGAATTTAATGCTACATCACAATTAACGTTGAAAAACACAGATGTGACAACACTGAATTTCGACCATCAACATGAAAGAGAAGCACAAAAAATAATAACAAAAAACAGGAACTTTCCTATATACTTTTTGATTTTACCGCTCGTGGGCGAAAATGGCTCTCGTTTTTTTGCAGCTTAAAAAACTCGTAAATACATAATACCAAAGATTGAAATTGTCCAAAATTGAGTCCATGTAATAAACCGTCAAAAACTGTGGCAGTAACTAACATTTCATAATTTTTAGTCACGACATTTTCGTTGCTTCCACGTTTACCACCTAGCTTCATTATGGTAAGGTAATTATGAGAAATTGGTGTCAAGGCTACGACTCCGTAGCGTCAGATTAAGCGTCTGTATTACTTAATGATGAGCAGAACTATTTAATGATCAAATAAACAATTACTCACAAGGGGTATGTTTCATTCATTATTTTCTCATATTTTTTGTCGTTACATATTCTGTATTCACCATTAGATGGTCACCAAAGTGTTGTTTTGTTTTCGTAAGTCCTTGAATTTTCTGAACGTAGTTATTTCACCTGCCAGAAGTATATTATTTCCTTGAGACTAAGAGGCCAGACACAAGAGGCCAGACATAGTGGCTTCGGTTTCTTATCGCTTTCGGCTCGTTTTCGGCAGTTTTGGACGTTAGTCTCGTCTTGACGAAAAGCCGAGAAGATGTCAAAAACCTTCATAGCGAAGTTTAGAGCACATCGATTTTCCGCTTTCGTCTCCTTTTGTTTTCCATGGAGACTGACGTCTTTCGGCTAAACTGCCGAAAGCAAAACACATTTGAAAAAAAAACAACACCGTGTCTGATCTGGGCTCTAAGTTGGAGTAAATGATTTTGTGTGTGTATGTGTGTATACTCCCTCAATCCCATTTGGGAAATTTGTCTTAGTGCCATTGCATCCCACTTACAACTGGAGCAGACCCGTCGTCACCACAGTGCAGCACCGGTCGTAGATTTTTGTTTTGGGGGGGGGGGGGGAGACGAGGGGGAGGGAGTGGTAGGGGTGAGTGTTTTCTTTTTTTTATTATTATTTTGCCAGGCCAGCTCTTCTCAATTTCCAACTGCCAAGGTATCTTTAACGCCCTCCGCATTTTTCGCCCTTATCCGAGAAGACTAGGTGCTCGACCCTATCTACCATAGGACCAGGGACAGGAAAAAATGAGCAAAATCCTCAAATTCCAACATGTCTTCACCAACCGGCATTCGAACCCGGTACCTTCGTCACGAGACTCAAGCATCTTGCCTCTAGACCAACGAGTCAATTTTGACAGTACGGCAAGCAAGTTGCGTTTGTGCAGGATGTCACTTGGCAGTTGGTTTAGCCTGGCTACCTTCATACTACAACGTCCATTCTGGGTGGTCCCATATTGATATGACTCCAGCCCGCGGTTACCCATGGAAGAGACTAACTTTTTTGGTACGGTTTTTTTTTGGGGTGTGGGGGGGGGGCGGTCCTTTTTTTTTCTATTTTCTTGACGACAACTCTGGAATGGTCTGGTTGTTATCGTTTGTGTTCAACAATTATCACTGGCTTTAAATTGTTTCTCGCTAAGCTATAGTAAACTGTCAGACTGCATGAAAGCAGAGATAAGAGTCGCCTTCAAAAACAAATAAGGTAATGACCAAGATAAATAATGTCCAGACTGGAGACGAGACAGGGCCAAAAAAGCTTAGCTTTAAATTAAGTGGCATCAGTTTTATTTCTACTGCAATTAAGGCAAAGTCCGCGGACTGGTTGATTACATGCAATTTGGCAAACCGGCGTTATCGGACAGGTAATATCTGTCCAGTGCATGGCGTTTGTGATACTCATGACACTAGCAGCCAGATCAAACAGACGCAGTTACATTTTTTATCTCTTTATCAGACGAAGCGAAACCTGAATTTAAAATAACAGTAAAACAAAACGTCCAGTCGAGTATCAAAATCAACTAGACAAGCACTCACGAAAATAGCTGCCGGCATGGGTAGGGCGGTATCAATTATATATAATTATAACCAAGACTTTGAGCAGAAAGCTCCACCGTACATACAATAATCGTGGCAATTCATTTGGCATGCCGGGCCTTTTGACTGCAAAATAATCCACCCAGCGATGAGTGAAAGCCTCTTCATTACTCCCACCAAGCCCATTCGTGCGACAATGCTGCATTGTACCTTGGTCCATATATTCAGTAGCGTATTGTTAATTTCTAGGTGAGATTTAGATCTAAATTGGACTGCGTCATCAGAAGCTATAATAATGGATAGTTATATAGTTTCACCTCGTTGATTGCAAATGCTGCTGAAATCTCACCAGTTTATTGTTCTTAATCTGAGACTAATCTTAGCGACTCATTTGTCAAACATTTTCATCATTGAAAAAATTAGCCAAAATACCCCCAGACTTTTTCTGTGGCGAATTTCTGGCCAATTCCTGAAAAAGCCAAAGAAAAAGCTTACCGTAGCAGGCGAGACAAACTTTATCCTAACTCTAACAGAAACACTAACTCAAGCACTACACAAAAATTCAAGGTACCAAAAAATAAAAAAAATTTAGAAAATGGTCACAAGGCCAGGAAATGAACTTTAAACAAAATCTTGTTCCTAACCACTATGTCAGGCTGCAGACTGCACCAGTCAAGATATCATTAAAATTTCTGTATCTCGGCTTTATAAAGAGTATTCCTTGTAATGGAAAACTGATTCCTTAACAATGGGGAAAGTCTAGTATTTTAAGACGGCACTGAAACATCCCTTTCCTTTGTTGACAGAACAATTTCCTTTGCTTCGGGGAATTTCAACATATTCTGGGGGGGGGGGGGAAGGGGGGGGGGTTCCCAACTAATTTTTTAATTTTTTATTTTGATGGTATTTTTTTTCTTTTTTTTAAAAATATGTATTGTTCACCAACTGTCCACTTTCAAACTTTCTAAAATATCAGTCGCGCCTCCCTAAAGTCACTCATTCCAATATTAGAAGATTCAGTAAATCAAAGAGTACATCAGTGATCCTATTCATCTCGTTATAAACGGTATATACTTCATAATATAGGGAACGAGATTTAATGACACAGTTACTATATTTAAATTTACCGATGACGTCATGGGACATTCGAACTGTTCAACGCGGTGGTTAAGCACAGTTGCTATGGACTTTGTAAGGGCGATTCGAGGCATAAAGATCAACTGCACATGAAAAATGTGTACAAAGTCCATACCTGTGCTTAACCGCTGCGTTGAACAGTTCGAATGCCCCATGACGTAAATCTAAATATAATAACTGTGTCATTCAATCCCGTTCCCTGTATTATGAATTCTATACCGTTTATAACGGGATGAATAGAATAACTGATGTGCTCTCTGATTAACTGAGTCAAGTGAATAAGCAAATGACGCAGTAAGAGAACAGATGACTGAATGCACTCATAGTGTTTCATTGACACACCTTAATATCAAACATGTCTCCTAATTGTATTTATTCTGTTACCATTTGACCATGCATAGAATATTTTACAGCTGCCTGGATCAGGGCGAAAGAAATATTCAAAGCACCCAGGCAGTTTTAACATTCCCCTTTCTCCCCATAATGTTTTATGTATCTTTGCTTTTGTCTCCCGTTTTTCCGCCGTGCCCAGCCCCCCATTGTGTGACTAAAATGTTCGGGATTAGAGCGGGGAAATCCGATTTGCATCCACGCAGCTCGACGCCCTCGTCTACTGGGTTGGCCATTGCTCAGAAGACTACATCAATGGTTCTCAATCTTTTTTTTTAGGGCAATCGCTCCCAGAGGCTCCAAATTTTCTTTCATCGCCCCCCCCCTCCTCTCCACCCCCCCCCCCCTACTCAAGCCTAACGGGTTCATTTTATAAGAAGACAGACTACACACACAAAAAAAGCCCTGTTAATGGCAGTAGGCATGCTGATTATTCATTACAAAAAGGAAAGCAATCGTTACCATTAATGCACTAAAGAAGTGCAGTCATTTCTGTTCATAATAAGCCATTTACACGAGCTGTTGTACAAGTCAGTGGTTGTCCTGTATTTACCTCTACATCGTCCTCCATTCATGTTTTCGCCCCCTTATCGCCCCTTTCATTGTTTTCACTCCCCCACCCCCCCCCCTCCCCGGTCGCCCTTTTCTTCATTTTCGTGCCCCCTGGAAATCAAAATTGCCTTCCTGGGTTGGGTGGCGATGTCGCCCCCGTTGAGAACCACTGGTCTACAGCAGTGCAACATTTTGGTGGGATTTGGTGAGGAAAGTAGCTTACTGTTCACCCACGTCTACAGCTAATTACTATACTAGCCTGGGAGTGTCGTTCATGGGTAATTAAAAAAAACAATAGCCGTACAAAAGGCCTGTTCTGCTGGCCGTCCACCGGAGCGAAGCAACGTCAATGAATCAGACTCTGGACTTCTTTTTTGGGAGGGTACAGGGTTCAACGTAGGCCTATTATTATTAAATCATTAGCCTATAATCAAAAAAAAACTTTGTCCCTGGCTAAAAATAGTCATGACGGTATTCTCTACTAGCCGTAACACTCTAGGATATCTAAAAAAAAAAAGTGCCATTTTTCTCCCTTGAATGCTTTATCCAGTTCCTAATCCTAGGAATTCCAACACAATTATATCACATACTGACAGATATTAATATTATGTAAATCGTACATTGTTCTTCCTTGTTACAGAGGCTGCAGCGGGGAAAACTAATCCATGTACAGTCATAATTATACTTCTATATGGGGGCAAAATGAACGTTTCGGTTTATGACTACTGCCCTTTACAACCCCCTTGCCCCCTTTTTTCTTTTAAATGTCAAAACTATAAGTTCATGCCACCTGCACTAAGAGGATGTTACTAATGTATCTTCTTTCAATTGTCTTCGCTGATTACTTTATCGGGTACTTGGCTGTCACAAGAAAACGTCCTACATAATGTTCCCATTTCACATTGATATGTTTCATGAAAGTGTCTCCTGTGATGGACGTGCAAAGGACTGTCTGCATTGTCCCGCAACCTAAGGGTTATTTATATTAAGGGTAGGGGGTTAGGCTTAAGCCAAGAGCTGCTGCTGAATACAACACTAGTCAGAGGTAACATTTTCTAGAACTGAACATGACTTTCTGCAAAAGGTCATGTTAAGAGTGCACCAAAAGTTACTTTATCATGATTATTATTTTATTAATTAATAAATACGGCAGCTACAAATGAGAAGATGAAATATTTACATGAGACACGCGGAATGGACATGGTATCTGGATAGCATGTGAAAGGATTAGTGTTAATTAAGGTTAGAATATTGTCCTCTGATCTGGTGGAAGCGAATGTATAGGTATATTTTGCCGAAGTTGTTAGGTTGCAAGGTAAGAAACACGCCACTAGAAGGTTTGATAAGACACACGGTATTGAATGACACAGTTAATATATTTAGATTTAAGTCATGGAACATTAACCACAGTTGAACAGTTCGAATGTCCCATGACGACATCGGTAAATTGAAATATAGTAATTGTGTCATTAAATCCCGTTCCCTCTTGTCTCTTCTTCAATAGGTAGAATGGGCATATATCCACCATCTTGTCTGTCCGGACCCATGCTTCACCATGGCGATGGTGGCACTGATTTTGATTCGTTAGCTGATTTGCACGGTGAGCACTTAAGGCGTCGCGAACCAATCGGCGGCGGGTTTAAAAAAAGTTCACTACTGTAAAAAATGACACGTGTGTATACGCACATGGGAGACGTTCGGTCAATTCTTTCACTTCCTTTCTCTTGTTTACATGGATGGTAGAGTTTCTAACCAGCTTGGATACATCCTTTCCACCCATGTCATAACAGTCAACTGCAATGCAACCAGCAGGCATTTTAACCGCTTAGACACATCTCGAAGTTACACTCATCAGCTGATCCACCGGCCATCTTGTTTGGCGGAAGTACAAAACAAAAACACTCTGTGACGTCATGCGCATTCTACCTATATCCCAGGAAGTACGTCGTCTCTCCTACACATAACAATGTTCTTAACACAAAAAGTGATGACGTATCAACATACACAAAGACACACACCAATCATACCAAAAAGTCAAAAGAAAAATAGAACAATGATCGATACAAGTTCAGTGATGGCAGTTGGTACATGACGGCTTTCTTAGGCGGCCACCAGAGCATGTCCTTGTATCTTAGTTTCATAATTACGTTTGCATCTGTGTGTAAGGGTTTGCGTGGTGTGGGTGTGTATAATTATGTGTGTGACTAAGTATGTGTATGTAGGGTGTGTTGGCGTGTGCGTATACAGCGCTGAGGGTGTGGGTATAGGGATGTGTAGGTGTCTTTGTGTATAGGTGTGTGTGTGTGTGTGTGTGGGAGAGAGGAAAACTACCAGAAAATAGTTCTTTAATGCAGAAGATAAATTAGAGTTTACGCAAATCCATTCCAAACAAACTAGAACAGATTAGAGAAGATGTCTGAATTTCTGTTTATTTAAAAGAAAAATGATCAAGGTGAATGAAGTTACCACACTAGAAACTAGTCTCAGAGAGCATTGAAAAGTACAGACAGTTTTTCTCTAGGTCCCTCCAAGTTGTTGGAGTTCTTTCGCGGCATGTAGGCTATGTGTGCGTATGGGTGTCTACTGTTTGTGTAATAAAAAGTGTCACTTCTGACCATCATACATTGACAGACGTGGGGCGCTCCGATTATCCAAGTCTTGGACTCGCGGATGTTGATTGCCCATACTGGTTGAAAGTTCTACATTTCTTTTTAATATGCTTGAATTTTCCACCGTTCTCTAGAGTCAAGGTGCTCCCCTCTCATGCCGAAGGTACCAGGTTCAAATCCCGGTCGGTGTAGGCATGTTGGAATTTTTGGGCGTTTTCTCATATTTTCCTGTCCCTGGTCCTGTGGAAGGTAGGATCGAGCATCTAGTCTTCTCGGATAAGGAGGAAAAATGCGGAGGGCCCTTGTGCACGTTCCGAACGTTCCGGGGAAAATTAAATAAAATTCATCCCTACCACTCCCTCCCCTCCCCCTCATCTCCCCCTCCGTCCCGCCCCCCCCCCCACCAAAAAAAAACAACAACAAACAACCCGCTGACCGGCGCTGCACTGTGGCGTCGACATGCCTGCTCCCGTTGTAACTGGGCTGCAGTGACACAAAGGCAAATTTCCCAAATGGGATTAAAGAAGTAATACAAATACAAATATAACATTTGTTTAACTTTCTATCATGTTGTATCTATATTAAAATTTCCTTTTCCTTAGCGTTTCACTGCGACGCTTCCGTATTATTTCCTACGCGAGGCTTTGCTACATACTTCTTTCTTCTTGCCATATTTGACTTTGCCTGTATGTGTATGTGTGTGATTATGCTACACTTCTGGCATAGTAAAGTACTTCTTTGTTAAGCATTCAAGTTTGTCCAGTGCTGCATCCCACACTTCCAGTCATGGCAGAGGTAAGAACCAGTTGAGGATTGATCTGCACGGTTGTTAATATCGGGTAATAAGGAAATAAAGACTATGAAAATTACATGGCTTTTCGCCGTTTCAGTCACACCTAACAAGAATTAATCGTTACTTCCCGGTCTTTTCATCTCACATTTAGTTAAGTCAGCTTCGCATTTTATCATCAATTAAATTTGTTTCCTCGCCAGTCTGCGTCATCATGGTAATTATTTTGGAAAATACGCACGTTGGCCAAACCTGACAATTATTTAATAACATGGGACTATCTTTTTCCCCATATTTCTTTATACTTGAATTCTGTTCAGGGGAGATCGTGTTGTGTCCGTTCAAACTGAAAAATAAACACGCCTACACGGCAATCCCCCCTCCCACAGAGCTCACGTCTCCCTGGGAAATAAACAAACTAAGATGATCAAAGGTCCATCAAAGGAAAGTATCCAATTAAACAAGAATTATGGCCGTACTTTTATGCCGTTGTTTCCGCTGAACAGTGTTACACAATGTCAGTGCCAGATTTGCACTCCGCCTTTACATCGACTAACGGAGATTTGAACAAGTCTTTGTTTTTCTGAAGCTGCCATGCGTAGGCTAGTAATGTATGCCAGCCTCAGCTCCAATGCATTCTGCCATAATTGTAAAATGGTCTGATCCAAGTTGTGGGTTTGATAATTCAATATTATGAGAAAAATAGTTTAAAAAATGATTGAAGCATAAAACTTGGCCTACATGTTGTCCATATAAGGTATGTTCAAAATAACTGCCAAAATTTAATATGGCCGACACATATTCGAAATAAGCTACACAATAGACGTTGTATGTAATATAAACTGTCACAAATGCAGTTAACGTCTCAAAATATGTAGTTGTAAGTGTCAGGAAGAATAAATCTCCAAGGCGAAATGTTTGGAGGCAAACAAGAAATTCAAGGTGGCTGCCAAATTCAATGTGGCCGACTTTGAGCGATTTGGACCAGGGGCTCCTTGGGGCACAATGGCCTACTCCATTGTTTTCTCGTAAGAGGATCTTGATATATTGGCGCCTCCAGTGGGCTTTCTTACTCTTTACTGTCTCTGCTATATCTAGCATGAACTTTGAGTATGGATAGTATTGAAATATGTATACCCCTCATACATATTGAAAAGTTAGGAAATGATCCTTTGCCATCTTATACTGGTTTTAATGAAAACGAATCCATTTTTGCGAGAAGTAAAACTTTTTGTTTGTGTAAAGCCAAGGGTAAAAGAAGGCGAGGGTAATTTCACAAAGAGCTGCTCTTGTTACACCCTAACGCTGATGGCGCCCGGGATCAAGTCTGTGGTCCCTCGGTTTTAGTTGTGAGATGTGGACTATGAAGTTCAATGGGACGCCTAGCACTGGCGAGGCTGAAACGAGTCCTGTCTCACTAGTTCGGGCGCGTCAAAAACGTCTTGAGTCAGCTGGGGGAAAGACAGACCTTGCACACTGAGACAAAACAGACGCAAAAACAGTCCTGACTCAGTCGGCGACCAGGATACTCGCACGAATTTTGTTAATAAAACTTCGGATGTGATTATTAAAGACTGCCGGCATGCCCCCCCCCCCCCCAAAACACCCCAATCCAAAATGGAATTTTTCTTGCTTTAGTTAGATCTGCCATCTATCCTTTCTTCGTCAAACACTTGTACCGGCACTCGATCCTGTCCTCTGGTATTCGAAACTGATAATAAGATATAGATTAGGTTTTTTTGGGTAACATGGTATGAGATTCTTCTTTGTACTTATAAAGTACTTATAAAGTACAAAGAAAGTCGTACTATACTGCTATCAATCCCGGACTTGTGTAGCCACCTTGTCAGAATAACATTTTAGAATTAGAATGGCCACTCGGCAAAAAAAACAACAACAAACACCCCCCTCCCCCCCTCCCCCCCCCCCCGAAAAAAAGTCATTTCCTAAATTTATAATAGCACGTGAAAAATGGTGATTTAATAAACATTGTGCACTATAATTTCATTTAAAAATGCACTTTGTTCTAGTTGTGGAAAGTTACACTGTGAGGAAAGCGAACTTGCTGCGTTTTCAACGAGGATGCAGCAAACTGAAAATTTAAAAGTACCATCGAATTACTCATTCATATCAGTCGGTGGACTGGTCTAGTGCAGAGAACGCTTAAAGAGATTGTGAGATGTCACACGGTCGCATCTTGCTGAGGACAAGGTCAAATCTTATTTTCATTTCTCTCAGTGTCTGTGAGACATACCCACTTGTCCTCCTCCATCGTTTTCGATGTAATAGTAGACTAATATTGATGAAAAGTGGCACAGCGCATCTAGAATATGTACATGTAAATATATAGCCTAACTAGCTGAGGCTCCAGCAAGCATAATCAGGGATCAACCCAATTCAGCCTTCCATCTTGTCTGTCTGTCTCTCTCTCTCTCTGTATGTGTGTGTCTCCCTCTCGCTTTCACTCTCTCACTCTCAGTCAAAATACAGTTTCCCATGTCCATTAGTGCGATTCGCAAGCAATTTCTATTAATGAAAAATGCACTGAAATGAACACTCTTGAAAGTAATGAAAGGCAGTCAAATACGAGCCATAAAAAAAAAATAAAAATCTGAAAGAGGACACTGTGCGAGGACAAACTGAATCGGAAAAAAT
This sequence comes from Onchidella celtica, assembly GCA_963931925.1. Taxonomy (NCBI): domain Eukaryota; kingdom Metazoa; phylum Mollusca; class Gastropoda; order Systellommatophora; family Onchidiidae; genus Onchidella; species Onchidella celtica. Next base: position 43,284,950 of record OZ007575.1, on the reverse strand, counting down.
ACATTTTTTGAAAAATAGACTCCTTTGTGTTGGTAACTACCAATGGTCGGACTGTGATCTGAGTGTCAATTATTGTAACCTGTATAAAAATGTTGAAGCTTACATTGTTTGCTATTGTAGACAGTAACAGGTGCCAAGCATCGGCAAGCCCTGAAAAATAATATTGACGAAATATCATAAATTTTAAAAACAGCAAAAATCTGTGGGGCAGCAGCAAGGCTTGAAGCAAAGACAAAATAATTATGGCAAAAAGGAAATGTACGACGCAGAGCCTCGCATAAGAAATAGTACAGAAACGATAGATTTTCTTATTTCAGGCTTTGCGACATACACCCTTTTCTTTTTGATATAATCATCTTTCAAATAGTGTGCTACCCCCCCCCCCCCTCCCCACACACACAAATGTTTGGTGTTTTTTTAATATTTAAAATATTTCGTCAGTATAGAAATTATTATTTTTTTTGTCATATTTTGTCTTTAGAATAACTATAATTATTATGGTGTTGCTGATTACTATTTTAAACATTAATTGGGATTCTTTTACCGTTCCCATAGCGGTATTATTCGACATCATTCCATAATCCGTAATTCCTGACGATGACATTTTGTCTAAGTCGGCATAATTTATTTATACAGTGATATGAACCGGCTGAGAATGGAATAATGTTAGAAAATAGGATTAGAGCATAATAATTTTTACAGCGTTGGGATCATTGTGTGAACGAGAAACGTCTGATTGGAAGTAGTTTATGCTAGAGTTGCGTGATGTGAACTTGCTGCAGTTCGATACTTTCTTTTCTTTGCGCGTTTTTACAGTTTTTCAAAAACTGTTATTGTAATTACCACCAGTATTATTTGTGTTATTATTATTATGGTGGATATAATTATTATTATTACTGTCCTCATATTTGTTATGGTTTGTTGTTGTTGTTATTGTTGCTATTACTATAATAATAATTATTATTATTATATTTATGTCAACCATGCCATCCTCTCTGTCATATTTTGAAATTTCAATAATAGCCTTGTTGAGCCTGGATCAGTGTGTGCGCTAAAAACAACAGCAATAAAGACAAATGCAGGCAAAATAAACAAACCGTCGACTGATTTGGTTCGCCGTCAGTCATTATTACAGGGGCAGCATTATAATTATAATGCATACATTTCTCAATGCTGAATGAGAGCTGCCATGTAAAAAGGATTGGCATTCCAGCACACAAAACTATGTCCTAAAATAGGTGTGCTTTTTGTGGGGGTGGAAAAGGCCTCTTGAATTCTGACATCCCTAGGGAGTTTGGGCCAGACTGACCAACGATAATTATGTAGAGACTGTAAGCGCGGTTAATGCGTTGTTTCACTAGTGGGTATTATGTGTTCCGACTAACAGTCGCAATGCTCGCGTTTGCAGTTCCCACAGAAGTAGGCTATACATTATTCTACAACACTACAAGAAAACCTCATTGTTACCATATACGGTACGTAGACTTCGAAACGGCGAATCTTTCTGAAATTTGGGCACGAAGAAGTGAAACAGTGCGGTGCTTAGGTATTTACTTTAAGAGGTTTGCATTTACACCTCACTTTTCTTGTACTATTTTTGTTGTTGTGGTAGGGATTCGTTTTTTGGAATTTGGCCCCGGCAGCAACTGCCCGATTTCCAACTGCCAAGGTATGTTTAGCCTGCGCAAGGTGCACACGGGCCCTCCGAATTTTTCGTCCTTATCCGAGAAGACTAGGTGCTCGATCCTACCTATCTTAGGACCAGGGACGGGAAAATATAAGAAAAAGCCCAAAATTCCAACATGCCTGCTCCAACTGAGCTTTGAACCCGGTACCTTCAGCTTGAGAGACCAGCACCTTGCGTCTAGACCACCCTGTCCCGGTGACATAGTGAGGCTGGCCAAAAAAGGACATACCATTTTTCGCAACGGAGGAATAATCCGCAAAATGCGGCAATAGAAACTCCCAGCTCGCAGGAGGGTTTAAGCAACACGACTGTTACCAATGAGGCGTTCACTGAAAAAGATTTTCTGTGGGCACCGAATCTTGTCATGTAGCTGTGGAATTATTATTGTCTTTACATTCTGTCATGCATTTATAAGCTGCACTGTTCACACTACGTGATGAACATTCCAGATGAGCTTATTCAGTGCTTAAGGGGAGGGATAGTAAAGGTCAGCTATAATGATTATTCTCAAGGCACAACATTTATGTCGGTACGTCTGCCACCTTAGCAAAGACACGAATACAGAATGCTGGAAGTGGAGGAAATGTCATGTCAATGGTTAAATATTTCTGGATCCGGCCACCAAGAAAATAAATATTTTGATTTTTTTCCCAACTTGTGAGTTGTGAACTGTTGTGAGTTGTGAACTGCGACTAACAGGCTGCGTTACAATTCGCTCTGAGATAGAGAGAGATAGAGAGAGTGAGAGAAAAAGGGTGAGAGAAGAAAGAGCGAGTGAGAGAGATGCAAATCGAGAGAACAAAGACTTTCTGTAAAGCGCCTAGAACAAACTCGTTTGGATTAGGCGCTATATAAATGATCTTCATTATTATTATTATTATTATTATTATTACTTCACGAGAAATAATTTGAAGCTGTAAACACTGAATTTGTGTGGTTGTAATAATATTTACAACAGGTTTGTTCGACATTTGAAGTGTTAATTGTTGATAACGCATACACACACGCACACACACAATACAAAACAGCAATTACTCGTTTCATTATGTTCAGTTACAGCATTTCGGCACAGCCTTAGAACAGGAAAAATAACCATTATGTCAAAAAAGATCTTGAGTCGATTACTATTGATTTGCAGTGTCACTGTCATACAAGTGCAAACAGATACAGCGTAGCAGAGGAAATTAAAGAGCTTAGTGTCACTGGGAACCTTGTCCAGCTTAATCCTGTTCTCTTCGTCTCAGAATCCTATTGTCTGAGGAAAGCAGAAAAATGTAGTAATTAATGCATTCAATCATTATTCCATTAAGCCTTAAATCCATTTCCGTACTCATAATTATGTGAAATCTCCTTTCGTTCCATATTTTCATGAAATAAGATAACATAAGATAAGACATAAGCTTATTATCCAGTAGTCAGGAAAATTTGTTGTCAGTAACAGTACTTCAATAAAATAACACAATCCGAGGCATAAAGGTCATTAACGCATAACGCACACTGCTCACACATTACCAGTAAATAAAAACATTACTCACATACACACTCTCAGAACAATCCATATGGAAAACTCATACCTCATCAGGAAAACACTACTACTTCTAACGGCGGATGACAAAAAAAGATCGTCTATAACGCTCTCTGTTTGTTTTTAAAGACAGTATTTGTCCACTTCTATGGGAGCGGACCACAGACTAATAAAATACCCAGACTGGATGATCCCATTGTGTGACGTCACAAAACAGCGAAAGGTCATGAACCATCCGCCATTATAGATTTACGGGAGCGATCGACGCTTCAGCATAGCTACAATTTTGAATGATACCATTTTGACGCGCCTACTGAACGCGGAAGTTTGGTTCCGCACCAAGAAATTAATACATGTACAACCAATCTTGACAAATGAAAAGAAATTTCTACTGCAGATAGAACTAGAATCGGAATTTCCCCAGCGGCGGCCGTGTTGGTTATATGGTCGCCGCCCGGGAAATTCCGTAAAAAACGACACAGCCCGAAGCTCGTGTTTCCAGTCTGGTTAATTTACTAGTCTGTGGAGCGGACTATTAGATGGAACAAGGGAGGGGGACGTCCATTTATAATTCATTTCAGTTTCTATTTGCAAGAATACATGAATAATAATACAACCTCAAACCAAATCCCTCCCCACCATCTCAAACGATCCTAAAGTTTACCCTTACTCCAAAGGATAAAATTAATATTTAAAAATGTTTAATTTTCTTTTCGTTATTTCCGTTTCAGGCCAATGGGTAAATCAGATAACTGATGCTTCATTTGCACCCGTGCTCATTACCTCATGGAGTGTGGGTATCCTCCTTTCCCACCTGTTGCCACGCAGCCCATGTTCTTCCCCTGTCGTAACCAGGTGTCATTGTTTGTCCACAAATGAAAAGGTTCTACAAAAGACTGTAGTTTCAGGGCTGTGCCAAAACAGGTGGACTGTGATGGAGTTTACTGCTTTAAGGCATGCAGTATGGAGGACACGCTGGTCTAGAGCCACGGTACTGGCCTCTCATGCCAAAGGTACTGGGTTCATATCCCGGTCGGGTGCAGGCATGTTGGAATTTATGGATTTTTCTCATATTTTCCTGTCCCTGATCCTGTGGTAGGTAGGATCGAGTACCTAGACTTCTCGGATAAGGACAAAAGATTCGGAGGGCCCGTGTGCACGTCGCGCACGTTAAAGATACCTTGGCAGTTGGAGATCGTGAAGAGCAGGCCGTACAAGGCTGCTGCTCGGGCAAAATTCTAAAGGAAACGAATCCCCACCACAGCAAGAAAAATAAAAACAAGAAAAAGTGAGGTGTACATCCCAAGAGCAGCGTATCTCCCAAAATAAAGACCTAAACAGCTTTAAGGCACTCCTGCATTAATCCATGGAACTTTAAGCCAATGTCTGTCATTGTTAAGCTGGGTTTTCATGGGCACGGAAAGGGAAACGGCGGGGGAAACGTGAAAAATCCATCAAGTAGTAAAAAGAGAGAGAGAGAGTTTCCATATCTATTTCACTACTTGCAGGGTTTCTGATGTTTCCGTTGCCATTTCCACACACATGAAAACATGCCCTTTGGTCAGAGCCTTTCCTTGCACCGCTCAACAATTCGGGGGTCTGTACTAGGTGGCTGACTCAATGGTGAAGCGCCACAGGTGCGAGGACTTAATTTTACAGGGGAGGGAAAAACTTGCTCTACGTGAAATGAATTCCTCAAATTGATACATTTTATTTTTAACGTGAATAAATATTTGAACCACTATACTTCACCATTATTAATCAAAAGAAAATAAATAAATGTCCTTCGCGGAGTCTATGTAATACTTGGCCAAAAAGAATTGTCATTTACAGCAATAGTTATAGCGAATAATGTTTGTCCGGCTTCGTGATGAGTTCTTTGGTTTCCCTGGAAATATGGCTGTCTCCCCCCCCCCCTCCCAAACACATACATACACAAAACCAACCCGTCCTTGATTCTTGGAGTCATTTTGTTCTACTTCTGTGTTTTCATGTGTACGGAGACGGGGACGGAAACGTCAAACGTCCACCAAGAAGTAAAAAGACAGAGTGTTTCCATGGACATGTGTATGCAAACGATATGAAAAAACGTTTACTATTTCACTGCTTGAAGGATTTTTGACGTTTCCATTGCCGTTTCAGTTTCCGTACATATTGAAAACACAGCTTTATTTTTGTTGTTTCATGTTGGCAGAAAATAGCAGTTTCTTGTTTTATTCGCAGTACCATAATAGTCCAGCCATGTGTTTTATATCTTTGCGGATTAAGGCAGCAGGGTGACTGGTCTACCCGCAGTCTATTCATCAACAACACGTTTTTTTTCTCTCTCTCTCTCTCTCTCACTCTCTAACTTAATAAGGATGTCTGGCGACTCCCAGCTAGCATACAGTAGAGGGAGGAAATTCTAGATACAGTTGGTCCTGTTTTATTCAATTTCTACCCGTTTATCTGAAGTCAGTAAACACGACGCTGGTATAAATAGTCTTAGTGGGAAACAGGCTAATTCCGTAGTGTTTCTGGTGTTTTCTTCGCAGTTTAACTCCCGAAAAGTTGGCCTCACTTTGATTCTGCTGACCATGTGTAACTACAATGAAACAGAGCCTTTAGGTAGCTTTTCAGCAATGTGGCTGAGACTCCACACAATGATCTGCACTGAACAAGCCATAATGACCAATTAGGCCCAAGTTTAAATTCTGAATAATGTTATTTCCTAATTGAAGAGTTTTTTTTTCAAAAGTAGGTTAGTCAAATCTTTCATGAGTTACGATCCCCTTTCAGATAGTCATTCAAAATGAGTGTAAGATGCGATGTAAGTGTTCAGTTCAAACTTGATATGTCCCGTCAACCTTTTTCAGGCAATCTCCCCCCCCCCCCCCCTTAGCTACACACGTTTCTTTCATCGTTCCCAGCCTCCTCTCCCCCAACCAAATCCCCATTAAAATCGAAGGGGTGCATTTCATATTACAGACTAATAATGATGTATTGTCAGATAGTTTCTCAAACCCTATTAATGACAGTAAGAGTGTTGATGATTCATCATCACACAGAAAGCATTTTTTATCAAATGCATCAGAATAGAAAAAGCCATTTTCTGTTTATAAAACCCATATCTCCGCGTGCTGTTGAACAAGTCAATGGCTGCCTTGCATTTGCCCTGGAACCGTCCTCTTTTCACGTTTTCGCCCCCCGAGCGGAGATATTGCCCACGTTGAGAACCACCGATGTAGATGGTCGTAAATCTTCTTCTTTTACTCATACTCCATCGTTAAGTTTCTTTATTTAGTCACGTTATGGCCCATCGTTCAATTTTGCTTTTCCCATCATCAAACTGGTTTTGTAGCTGTTAACATCGAGCAGCTTCTCTCAGACATAAGGCAAAATAAGCCCAGTTTCGCTGGATTAACACGCAGAGAGTTGAACTGAACAAGACAACTGTAATGACGGACAGCCTCCTTTACAATGGGCCAAATCAGTCGCACTGAACAGATAAGAGTAATTTCTTTTGTGGTAGCCCCAGCATTAATTTTTGCAGTTTCTTTCGTCATTGCGAAACACTAATCAAGATTAGATGAGTCATCATTAGCAAGCAGAACTGCCCAGCCTACGCCTGGCCTTTCAAAAATTACGTTCTTTGGCATGTTGATTAGCATCGTTTTATAAACTGTGATAATCGCCGAACTTCCAACAGATAACACCAGAAAAAGAAGCCTGGTTGGCAAAACATGGACAGGAAAAAGCTAGGAATTTTAGACCATAAAACGCGGCGTGAAAAAGGTAGGGCTAGGGATAAATTTTGAAAATTGACATCGCGAATCGTAATGCGAACATGTTACCCAAGTCATAGAATGCCGAGATGGGCCATTCCTTCTTACACTATATGTCCACAACTCGCGCGCGTATAAACACGTATTACTCACAGAGCTCTGTGCTACTAGTCTTTTTCGTTCAATTATAAAGGGGTGTGATACGAATTGTTATATTCTTGATATGAATGATACGCGGGCAAGTCGACGGACGGAACTGGCGAATTGATTCGTTTCGGTATCCAGTCTTTCGGATGTCACCCACAGTTTCATCCGTCCACGGCAAATTGCTTTATATTTAAGGAATTTAGGTGTAGATTGCTTATTTGTCGCTTTCGGGGTTATTTTGGAGTTCCCGGCGTACGTTTTGCAACTTGCCCTTCTATTATAATTATATTCTTATCTTGCTGATTAAGAACACGGGCTGTGTTAATTTTAGTTTGATCATTGTTTTAGTTAATTTAAAGCAAGCATGTTGCACTATTCACGAGAAGTTGGGAAGGGGGTTGGGAATTACGTCAGATTATATTACTCCATGTGTCATTCGGTTTCATATCTGTCCTGAGATCTAATCCATCTCGCACACTTCACCGCCCGTAGGTGAAATGGCAACCATGATGCGTTCCTTCATTTTGCCTTAACAAACGTGTGTGTAAGAGGTAGCACGGACATGATACAACTTTAGACCTATCCCCCATGAGAAGAGACCTCTTTGGGTGATTTGCTGATCTTGAAGGATATTAATATGTTGTAAATACCTGAAATTGTTCAATTCTCTTTAACCTTATTTTACACTCGGGTCTGACAGACCTCAGACACCCACCCTTTTCGTCATGCCATCCCCCAACAGAATGTAAAATAGGATTAAATCGCCCTATATTGCTGGGGTGTGGTGTTTCAGATCTGTTGGACTGTGAATGAAGTGCGTACAATTTTTCCAGTAGACCTATTATTAGGAGTTCTTGACAGAATGAAGAAAGGAAATTGCCATCCCCATCTCAGGCGTTAATCTCAGCTAAAACAATACCGCTGGATGTTCTCAGACATCACCTACAAAACGAAATCCAATCACTTGTATTGTAATTACATTTTCGATATGGAGACCACTACATTTAAATTATGGTATTTAAGATCTGAGAATGGTTAAACTGGAAGCAAAATCTTAGCTCCAGATCCGCAACCGACAACACCCACACCTAATAATTATTAGGATGACATTTTCTCTCTAATTGAAAGGTTACATTGTTTGGAAATAATTGGTTTTCCCTTTCCACGAGAGTACCCGGCGGTGTGGGTGTGATTGTTGTCTTTCATAATCATTCCAATAAAGGTATTTGTTTATTTCACAGCGAATTAGAATTAGGAAAGAAGTGACAAGTTGATGTCCTCAGGTTACATAAAGAAACAAAATATTGGGCTGTGTGTTTTCTGAGGGGAACACTATAGTGCTTTTCTTGTTTTCTTTTCCTGCCCATTGTTGCCCTACTTTTCTCGTCCACACGAGTTTCATGGCAAAAGTTCCCTTAATTTTTAGCCATGGTTGTAATGCCCATGATTTGGTGAGTGTTTGAATTACACATTAGTGTCCATTGCGAGAACAGTCAAAGCATTAAAATTTAGAGTACAAAAACAACAGCAACAAAGCATTCGCTTAAAGTAATACAGTCTTTATGTTTCACAATCATAAACTAGAGCAATTATGAAGTAAAATAAGTAAAAATAAAAAAATAATATATTAAAAGTTGTTTTTGGCCAAGCAATCTCACGTCCTTAGTTCTTGTTTGTGTAAACTCTACTTTTTGCTCGACTGAGAAATTCGACGTTAAATGTTTCCGCCTTTAGTAATATGATAATGAGTTACAACCAACAGCTTGATAAATGCCACAACGCATTTGACACAAGTGTCAAAGTGTGAAGTTGTTATACCTCTTCTACATACTAAAAGGAAACACGTTGGTCTAGAGGCAAGGTGCTCGCCTCTCTGCCGAAGGTACCGAGTTCGAATCCTGGCCAGTGAAGGAAGGTTGAAATTTGGGAATTTTCTCATATTTTCTTGTCCCTGACCTTATGCTAGGTAGGATCGAGCACCTAGTCTTCACAGATAAGGACGAAAACTCGGATGGCCAGTGTGCATGTTAAAGATTTGGCCGTTGGAAATCGAGAAGAGCAAGCTGAACAGGCCGCTGCCCGGGCAAAATTAAATAAAATTATGGAAGCGCATATCCGTACAGCATGTTGTACGGATATGGACAGTGCATATCCGTACAACACACACGATTCGATGACGTAGAACATACACCGGAATACTATATTACTGACCTTGTTGATTTGCATAGTTTTTAAAAATATGAATCGGCTTTGTAGCAAAACAATCCGACATCTGCTCGGAGATTGCGTGATCTGCGCTAATAATATACTTGAGTGTACGTCGATCACCAATGGCTACCCCAAGCCCTTTTCGCCTGATTAGTCAATCTGACTACCGCCCATTGATACAAACTGACTAGACCCTCACGCCCCCAGGTCCATCTGACTATTCCATGTGTTGTCACTTTAAATTCGTGAACACCATACGAAGTTTTGTTTCAGCAAACATTCACCAGTCGCGCTTTTTGGTAAACATGTTGTACCTATATGGTCCATATCCATACAACATGTTGCACGGATATACCCTTCCTAAAATTATATCCTTACCAATTCTTCACCCCCTCCCCCCCCCCCCCCAAGAAAAATAAACGCTGACCGGCCCTACACTGTGGCGAAGACGTGTCTGCAATGACATTAAGGCACATTTCCAAATGGGGTAAAAGAAGTATATTCATACAAAAATACAAATATAAATAAAAGATCTCCAGCTTTTCAGAAAATAGATGGCAGAACAAACAAGAACTAAGGTCCCGACGTTTACAGCAAAATTGTGAATTAATCCCAAGGCCATCGGTCATAACAAAAAAAGCAGTTTGTCTCAGTGGAAAACGAAAAGAGGAGCTTCTCAGCTTTTACGTCAAAACGAGACTGACGTCATTTGGCAAGTCTGCCGAAAGCGAAACGAAACCCAAGCTACTTTGTCTGGACCCATACAATGTCTGCAGCGGGATTTGAATGAAGACTGGGAAGGCCTGCTGCTGACAGCCTGAGACCTGATCTTAATAAATGGGAGATGGTCCGGGCTTACAAAAATATGCTTTGTTCTCAATCTTGATTCGCCTCATTTTATATCCCGGCCTAATTCACTGCTTCAACTGAAAGTGTCACCAAAATACCCCGAAAATTACACCTTCATACAAAATACAGTGTTGTTACAAGTTCGTACTTCTGCATTTTTTAATTATTTTTTTTTTGCGCCAAGGGCACGTATTCTAAAGCCTTTTGTAACTCCAGAGCCAGAAAGCTAATCCCAAAATACCCCTAACAAGAGTCTTGATTATTCTTTCAGATTTTCATTTTGTTTTCCTCCTTTTTTTATTGAAAGGGTAGGGGGAAGTTTAGGGGTTCGATAAGACTTAGGCTTGAGGAAAAAGGGGGGGGGGAGGGGCGGGGGGCTACGGATAGGTAAATATACTTACGGTCCGCTAGCTCAAAATGCTTGGGATGATTGCTTGCTAGTAGCCCCTTTAGTTTCGAAAATTGTCGTTGTGGCGCGCTGTGCTTATTGCCAATAATTATGTACCAGGAGTTTTATTCGTCCATGGCAAGGTTTTGTTTCTGTGGGTTTTTTTTTTTATGGATTAGTGTGAAAGCCGGATGGGTCTGTTTTTTTTTTGTGTGTGTTGTCTTGGAATTCTCGGCGTAATTTTTGCATCTCTCTCTTATTAATAAATGGCATGCAGGGTAGCCCAGCTTACACCAGGGGCTTACAAAAATAGAATAATATTTTCCCCGGCATTTTTTTGCAGAATCTGTATGGCTGGCTGCAACTGGCTCCTCTGCGAGGAAAACACAAAAACCGTTTCCGGTTAAGCTTAAAACCATGGACCTCAGGCCAATAATGACATCAACTATTTAAAGAACCTCAAAAGAGCAAAACAATTCATATAAGTCGAAATGTATTATAGAAGTCAAGTTTTAGACAGCCAGATCCAAAGTTCGGGCTTCTGTAATGGCATGTCAGATCTAAATACTTTAGGATGCGTGTTAAGGAGGAGATAGGGGTCGTCAATATCTTGCCCCACCAGCATTATAGTAGTATTGATGGACAAGCCGTTGGTTACTCCGGCAGTCAACTCTATAACTCACCCAAGACGCTATACTGAACCGTCCATGCCCCTGCACAGTTATTCGAAAGAGATAGGAAAAAGTGGAACGGTCATCAAAGCACAGGCCGACTGGAACTGATGGAATTGAACAAAAGAAACTTAAACTGTTTACTTCAAATTTACCTGTCGCCACCTTAGGTCTTGTCTGTTCCATCTTCACTTTCTGAAAAAACTGGAGATCTTTCAGTATGTAGAAGAGAATAACAAATGCAAACTTTGACATTTGTTTAAAATGCGCTATGGCACTTATCAAGCTGTTTCACAGTTCCGATTTGTTCTTACTCCTTATCATAATACTAAAGCCGCAAACGTTTAATGTCAACTTCCCAATTGTGCAGAAAGTGGAGTTGGAACAAACAAGAACTTTGGGCATGTTGTTCTAGAGCATTTAAATTGGTTCCTAATCTCTGTTGATTAAATCTATTTGGTCTGACCAAAGCAGCCCTTCCTAGTCTGAGTGCGTGGGTTGGGTATAATAAGAAATTGGAGGGGATCTGGCAGATCTTTCACAATAATGGTGGCTTAGCCTCTCTCTAGACAATGTGAATTTGATGTAACAATTTCAGGATTCCCTCGGATCAAATTATTACTCTCTTCTGGCACTATCGGCCCTTTTGCTTTTTCTCAGTACTAATCTTACACGTTTGCCTAATCTTCCCTACGCTCTGTGCAGTTTGCTAAATGAATTATTGAGATACTGCCAGTCGCTGCTCTGGGAGAATAATTTAACTTCTTCAGTTTAAAGCAGCGTTTCTTCAACTTTTTTGTTTTGTGTTCTATGCCCTAGTTCAATTTTCAAAATGAAAAACAACAACAACAAACAAACAAACAAAACACAAAACTAAAATCACGATTGGACAGAGCAAGGTTGTGCAAAACACTTGAAGCCGTTCATCTGTTCAGTTCGATGTTTGAATCCGAGGTGAACAAGGAAACCACTAACACCACATAACCAAACAACATTTTTATTTTTACAGTTAAGTTAAAATATACCATAAAATTCTATGAAAGATCACTATGTCCCATTCTGATGTCCCAGGTCCTACCAAAATCTTGCCACGCCTGAAC